>VZRN01003143.1:70462-89861 GCA_013397935.1 Dasyornis broadbenti | reverse complement strand
TAAAAGAAAAAGAAAAAGAAAAAAACCCCCTTGAAATAAATAGATGAGAAATGGAGAAAGAGAACAAGGTGGGACCAAGTCCAAAGGCAGGGACCTATAGGGCCTCTCCCCAAAGAAATACACAGAAAACCAAGGATAGTCTTAAAAATAAAATCAAGCCTTGAAACTTCTGATTCATAGCTTTGTTCAGTAAACTACACTATCCACTATTAGAGGTTTTATGAAATGTCAATATTATGATAAATTTTCAAATAAAATTATTTTAAGGTCTTCATTGACTTTATTTCCCCCCTCTCTCTCCCAGAAAAATTCTGTCTCGGCTCTCCAGCAAACAATTATTGCAGTCCATCTACTTAAGTTTAAAAAAAAATTTACAAATTAAAAATTGGCAAGTACATCCTCTGTATTTCCTAAGGACCAACATGGTATTTCAGTTTAGCAAAAGTGACATGGTGATGGGTTACAGAGAGATGAAATGAAATCCTATTGCTAAACCTAACTTCCTAGGACACCATGGGAATACTACAGGAATCTTCATATTCATGAGGCTTAATTATAGCAAAATAACCAATCTGTAAAATAGAGCCACGTTCAAGTAGTGATTTCAAGACTAAAACATGAACAAAGAGAAGATGCTTCCCAGGAGATGCCTCTACAAGATGTGCAGAGGCACAAATGTAAGCAAAAATCAAAAAAGACAGATCAACAGATCCTGTAACATGGAAGAGCTAGAGCAGCAGCCAAGGAAAGAATTAACGTTCCTTTGGGAATTAAGGGAGTTTAAAATATTGTATAAAAGGTCTGCAGCAGCTGTAACTTCTTGTTACATGACTATCACAAAAAAACCCCACCAAGTAAATTACAAACCACAGAGATTACAAAATATTAGGGGACACAGAACATTCATTTTCTTTGTCAGGAATGACAGCAAATAGGGACAGGCTTTTTGTAAGACAAAACTTTCTAAACAGTGGTCAAACAGGGTATATGATGTCATTCCTGGTGATTTATCAATTTTTGCCCTTCTTTGAGATGCTGTCAGTCCCACTCTTCCAGGTGAAGCAGACAAATACTGACACTATACAAGTGACTTCAAGGAAAACCACTTGGCAAGGATGCACAGCGATCTGCAATGGCTGCCAAGGGGCCACAGTCCAAAATGTTTAGGCTCAGTTTCTCCACAGTAACCAGTACAAATGCCACATCCCATCCTACATCCATCATCCATCCATCTCTGGACAGAAAAGGATTTTAAGTAGTAAATATCTCTATAATCTCTTTGAGGCACTGCTGGTCCTAGAAAAAGACAGGTACTAGGAGATTTAAATCTGCATTTCATTAGCCTGTGGTTAACAAGCTGAATCTGTTGTTCCCCTAAGGGAGTATTTCCACCTTGCTTGTTTTGAGAGATGCTGTTCTTCACCTTCTCAAGAAAATCCTCCAGGCAGATGAACATAAAAAGTGATTGTCTGTACAAAAACTGAGAAGTATTTAGAGCTGCTTTTCCTACGAATATTGCTCAAACCTGCTCATTTCAAATGTAACTAACAAATTATTCCCTACATTATTATAGCTAAGGAAATTTCAGAAAAAAATTGCACACTGGATCACAACCTTTGAATGAAGAAAAGATCCCAACTAATGCCTACACCTCAGAGAGATACCTTGCAAGAGCCAGCCATAAAGTCTATTATTTCAGAAGGGAGTGGCAGTAACCCCAGCACGATTCAGCTGCTGGCAAAGTGTCCATGAGATTCATCGTCAGAAAAGCCTGCCAAACTTAAACCTGTGAGCAGACTCGGTGTCTGTACCTGCACAGTCCCTTTTGTCACTGTCTCCTTCAAAATAAGCACAGCTGATCGGCCTCCACCTCAGCATTTTGTTTTCAAACAGGGCCTCCCTTAAGGCCACCTGCATTTTTAACCTTCCCACCTCTGTTTCACGGTGGTACCCTTCCATATTGACCCCGCAATGATAAAACGGTGAACGCAGAAGCAAGAATTTCTTAAGTCAGAAATGAGGGATCGATTACTTGGGGCTAAATTTTAAGATACTATTACCTCTCCAATACCATATTTATCTTTTCAATTTTTTTTTTTTTTTTTTTGGCCACCTGGAGGGGTTTTATCTTCACACATATAAATGCTTTACCTTCTTTTAAAAGAAGTTCTCCGAAACACCTACCAACAGCTCCACACACTCCTATATTCTACTATTTAATTCAGTGTCAAGCTTTAACACTTTGTTAACATCCTGAGAAATGCCAAAGCTGTACTTTCAGCAGCTTAAACCTGAATGGGGAAAAAATGTGAACTACATGCATTTTAAAGCACATCATTTTATGAAAATCATTCTTCTTCCACAAGATACGAGGCACAAAACCTATGACTTCATTAGCTACACAGAGCAGTAATGTTTTTGGATGCTTCCAATACTTGTTTTCTACAAGATTTTAGTTCTGTAACTTTAGGCACTGAAAAAGAAAAGAAAACGCTGGCTTCCCAAGCAGCACCTGTTATTGAAATGCTAATTTTCATTTAAATATAGAAGAAATAATAACATTTGTGTTTAAACTGCAGTGATTGAGCTTCGAAAGGCCAGAAATTAAGTTACTTCTCTTTTGGGGGGATTTTATAAATCCCTGTCTCAGTAGCAAGTGGTGAATAGAAACAAAACAGACCAGCCCTGGTCCTTGCTTATTTTAATTTTTACATCTCCAAAGTAGGAGACCACGGTATTTACAATTATGGAAGTGTTCCTACAGCTCCCACAGGACGAGGCTCTCACTACAATACAAAGGGAAAAATACGAACGGTTCCGTGAGTGCTATAAAAAATGGGGGGAAAAAAAAGACAGACAGACATCTGCCTAAGGAGCCAGGGAAACCTGATTAGATGTAGGGTTCAAAAGAGCATTAGGCTTCAAAATGGGTCTGAGGCAAAAGAAGCACAGCTCTGAAGAGCATAATATCCAGGAAGACATTCAGTGTTAGATACCAAAATCAATCAGTTGTGTTCAAATCTAATCCTTGGTAGTTTATTGCTTTAGCTGAATACATGCTGATAGTGCAAACAAAGGTTTCCCTTCAGGGTGATAAATGTGTTGCGAGACTCAGGAAGAATCCCAGCTTTTCTCTACCCCAACCAGGGGAAAATTGGACAAAGCAAGTTTTGATTCATATTGTTAAAAAAATAAATAAAAGAAAGAAAGGAATATGTGTTTCTTTGGCTTTGTAACCAAACAGAACAAAAATTTGATTATTCATGTAGCTGCTATAAAAGCCCAGTCAGAGACTTGTTTTACCTATCGCTAAACAATCAAATCAGTCATTTCCAGAGCCAGTTCTGTTAAATTCTATTACATGGTAAGTACAAACTTATATTTGGCATTTCTACAGAGACACAGACAGAAAACAAATTCCATCTGTAAAAAAATGAGCTGTTTTTAAACAACAAGATTTTCAAAACTGCATCTGTCTTGAAGCAGACATTTTTTGTCACTGAGGGTTTTATCTTCAGAGGTAAGTTTACACGTAGATTCAGAAATGCTTTTACAGCTAAAATTCAGTACTAATGATTTTATAATAAAAGGTCTCTTTAAATGAAAGACACCCATTTCTGACCAAACCTTCCAAGAAAGTGAACACAAGGTTTTCAGTGATGGCAGCCCCCAACCCTGATATGAACAGAGGAGAAGTATCTTCGAATTATGGAATGGTTTGGGTTGGGAAAGGCCTTAAAGCTCATTCAGTTCCAACCCCTGCCACAGGCAGGGACACCTCCCACTGTCCCAGGCTGCTCCAAGCCCTGTTCAACCTGGCCTAAGTTTTCTCAAAATTTGCTTTCAAACAAGGTACAGAAAGCAGGCTGCAGCTCCATAAAATAAATCGGGAACTCAAAGAGATTCGGAACGTTCAAAGAGATTTAGATGTTAAAACAAAAAACTTGTTCTAAAGGAATTCTTCATTAGAAGACAAAACAAAACTCAGGCAAGAAGCAACTTTCTTGGTGTCTAAAGTTTACTTTAAAAGGGATGTAAGTGGCATAACCTGAAAGAAATGGCACAATGTAGCACATTCCTGAATATTCTGTGGAGGAAAAGAAAAATTAACAAAAATGAAAGCACCCTTTTTCTGTCTTAAAAGAATTATAAATCTGTACTAATTGATTCATTGCATGAAAAATATCAGAAAGCTAAAAATGTAATATTTTAGAAATGCACAGTATTGTTTAAGAACTATGAACATTTTTTTTTAATTCCCAGTGATTCTTATCTTCATTGGGATTAGCAACACAATATGAATAGTATGAATCAATCAATCATATAGTAGCAACTTCGTATCATAAGAAAGATGGACTGACATTCTGACCCGTGCTCAAATCTAGGAGAGCACTGTCAATATCTTTGAGTGTAAATAAAGGCGTTTTATCTTTTAGGATTTTTTTTTTTTTAATATTAACGAGAAAGAACTTCTCCCTTTTAGAATCCTCTGCAACCCAAAGCCAGAATAATTTTTAAAGATAGCATTCAACCATTCTTGATGTTCAAATTACTTTGATTTAATATTTTGGGTAAGGATTGTTTTCATCTTTTGAGTAGTGGGTGCTACCCAGCTTTTTGGGTAGCACCCACGAGTGGACGCAGTGAATACAATTAAATTTGATTGGGGAGAAACAACANAAAAAAAAAAAAAACAAAACAGAAAAAACACCCATCTAACAAACCAAAACAAAGAAAACCAACAACTTCAGCTGCTGCATTTTAATAGAACAGTGTTATCTCTCTGCTCCTCCTCCCCTCCCAAAACAGACATGTCAAACTCGCATATCTCTTGCTCTAGGCGATAGACTGATGGATGGTATAACCAGATGTCCTCTGCTTATCATTAGACAAGACACACATTTCTCTGCCCTCCACACTGAAATATGCTCCAAATTTTGCTTGCTTTGTTTAAAAGCAAAATCCAAAGATAACCACGTTACGTGAAGCCACCATCTACCTCTGCGTGTGCTCTGCCTGCACAAAACCAACCAACCTCCCTCTTGAAATCTGGGAGAGGGATTTTCCATTTTTAGACAATTGCTTGGAAGGCACAACCTTCTGCTTACGAGCAGAACACGCCAGTGACTGTAAACCACAGCCAGAAGGCAATAATCCATTTACAAAGGGCAACATAAAGACCATACTGTCCCCATTCATATTCCGGTGCAGTCACCTGCTGCTGAAGCATCTCTCCAGGCAGAGGTTTTGCAGCAAGGAGGAGCAGGAGCAATTGACAGGAGCACTTTGCCACGCATCTTCCGCTCCTCTGCCTTCTCCTTCGCTCTCTCTGTTCACACACACGCAGAGGTCACAGTCCCACAGGTCACAGTCCCAGGGGACTCAGTCTTTCGTGGGGTAATTATTCTCAAGGTCTGCTCAGCAGACTGGGATACGACAGCTCCCTCCCCAAAGGCAGGCAGCTGCTGAGCTGAGAGATGCAGCAACATCTTTGTTTGCCCCTTAGGGGGAGCGTAAAGAAATTCAGGAGAAAGCCCAGAGGAACCGCAGAGGACAAGGCACCCGAGACCTTGGTGGAGTCCAGGAGAAATTTCTTGTATGGTCCTGATCCAGAGCAGCCCAGCAACACCTGAGGTGATTGCTGCTGCCTCCCACAGCAAAAAGCAGCAGTTGGCTCTGCAGATCCCCGGTGCCAGATGTGATGGGGGAACGTAAACTGTGGCTGAGCCCTCCCAAGGCTCGGCTGTGCCGTGGGAAAACAGGGAGCATGGCCAAGGACACTCAGGCCCTTCTGGCAGTCTCTGCCTTAGGCAATTGCCTCGTTTGCTGGAGCCTAGAATCTGCCTTGTCTCATCAGAATACTGTGGTGAATAATAAAACACATCCCCACACTTCCCACAGGAAGAAAATACCGCTGGAATTATTTTCAATAAAACTACAGAGAAGCTTTGCAAGATGAGGCCACTCTCTTGATTGTCACTCTGATTTATAACCATGGTTTTAACACAAAAATGTTAAGCACCCGAGGAGGTTTTGTGATACCTCTTTTTAGATGAAACTGGGAAAAACAACAATAAGTATCACGACTTTTACACAGGAAGAAAAGTCTGGCATTTCCAGGATAAAGGGAGCTACAGAGGGATTGTCATCGAGGTTATGTATTAGATATTAATGATGTCTGGTCATGCACAAACTAAAATGCAGCACACGCTGTAAAAAATGAGAGGAATCCACAGATTTCTGGAGGAGGAAGTGGTAGTAGCAGATCTAAATCTGGATGAATCAGTTTTTTCCAACACAAAATGATTATGAAGGTCAAGTGTATCCTTTGCTTTTAAAACAGAAATTATCCATCTTTGAGGAAAATGAAAGGGCTATGCTTTTGCATAAAATAGGAACTCTACAATAACTGCCTTGGTTCACAATGAAGGAATCAGCTGGCATATTGGATAACAGCTACATTTTCTCAAACTTTCATAATTTCAATTTTTTTTTAACTATCATTCTATAGAACAAGTAATCTTTTTTAAGATATAGTAATTGAATACATAATAGAGCAGTCAGTGGTGACAATCCAGTGAAAACGGAATTCCATTAAAGAACAACTTGCTTTTAAAATCATCCACAGATAACAGAATATCGAGCTGCTTTACATCAGCAGCCTTGAATACACTTCTTCAGTGACCTCTGACACATAATAGGGTACTTGCTTTCCTCTGTTTTTCAGTCTTAATCAGTTCTGTCAACAGGTATTATATGATACTGCTTTTATATTCCTGTCTAGTCACAATATTTTCAGCAATTAGGTATGAAATCAAGACAAGTAAATCTATTAGATTAAGAACACTATAGATAAAAGATGTCATGTTCCTTAATTGACATCAGCAGAGTTTCTCTACGAGCTTTGCCAGGCGATGGTAACACAAACCTACAGATGAACCAATTGTGTCCTGGGCTGATCCCACAGTGTGGGCAGAAGGAAAGGGATTGGGATTGTGCCCCTGTGCTCAGGTGAGAGCCCACCTGCAGAGCTGCTCCAGCCCTGGGGCCCAGCACAGGAAGGAGCTGGAGCTGCTGGAGAGAGCCCAGAGGAGGCAGCAGGGTGAGCAGAGGGATGGAGCAGCTCTGCTGGGAGGAAAGGCTGGCAGAGCTGGGATTGTTCAGCCTGGAGAGGAGAAGCTTTGGGCTGAGCTCAGTGTGGCCTTGCAGGGCCTGAAGGAGCCCCAGGAAACATGGAGAGAGACAATTTGCAAGGAATGGAGGAACAGGACCCAGGGAATGGCTTCAAGCTGAAAGAGAGTAGGGTTAGACTGGATATTATAAAAGAATTCCCTTCTGTGAGGTTTATGGGACCCTGGCCCAGGGTGCCCAGAGAAGCTGTGGCTGCCCCTGGATCCCTGGCAGTGCCCAAGGCCAGGTTGGACACTGGGGCTTGGAGCAGCCTGGGACAGTGGAAGGTGTCCCTGCCATGGCAGGGGTTGGAACTGGATGAGCTTTAAGGTCCATTCCAAACCCAAGTCATTCTATAATTGCATGAACAAACATTATTCCAATTGCAACTTCCCAGGAGTCTCGCAGCATTACATGGGGAATAAAATACCTACTGCTGAGTTGAAGCCCACTCTTCAGAATGTGTCTTTCTCTCTTTCCTATTCCAGATCTGTTTTTACTTTTTTTTTTTTTTTTTTTTTTTTTTTTTTTTTTTTTTTTTTTTTTTTTTTTCTTTTTTTTTTTTTGGCAAGGAAATAATATTCTTTCCTCAGAGAACAGAGCCCTTGTTTTGAGGGACATCCTCCAGTCAGACAATCAACTTAGAAGAAGGTATGCAAAGAGTAAAATCCAACTCAAGCAGGCAATTTTGTTCAGCATAGTTTTCTGATCTAAGTGTTTTCCACTTGGGAGAAACAAGACAGGTTTCAAAATTTCGCTTCACAGAAATGAACTTCGTCTGCTGTCACGGGAATTTCTGAGGAAGAGACTTGCACTTGTCTACAGGGACACACGTTTTGACCTCAGTTACCAAGTATCCCCCAAAGGCTCCTTATCCTACACATGAGGAACATGCTGCTTTTCCTCAGACAGGCAGGGAAACATAAAAAGTGCCCCAAACTGAGCAGCTGTCATCCACTTAGAATTTGAGTGCCAGCGCCAAACAGCTGTAGCAATAAAAATTGCCATTTTCTGATCTATGCACTGCTAGATCTTCAACCTGTGGCCAGGGTAGCTTTATATAGGATGTTTAACAGGTGGAAGACTGATTGAAAAATCTGATTTATTGTCTTTACTTACAGGCTAAGGCTCTTCCAAAAGCATATGCATCTATAGTCCAATAATTCAATTAAATTGTCACTATTCATGTCACCTACAGTGTCAAGAAATACATAACACCATTTATAAAACCATAGAAAAAGCCATCAACATTGAGTGTTTTTCGAATTGCAAAAAGTTTAAGTCACAGCTTTCTGTTTCTGCTGTAGATCTTTCAATTAGCATTGAAAATTGTTTGGTTTTAGAAATGCAGTCATTTCAGTCTCTTTAGTCGTGGCTGTCTCGTCTTTCACAGGTCCTCCTGTACATCACAGACAATCAATTCAAAAGGTCAGTGCTGATTAAAAGAAATAAATTACATATTGGGACATTAGTTAGACTGCAAATTACTCTTTTATGTCTTCTGAAAAAATATCTCACTTGCTTATTTCAGGTACTATGAGTAATTAAAAAGAAATAAAACAATGAATGTGTGTAAGGTGGAGCTTCCTGCCAAAGGTCCGGTTTTAAATGTCTTACATGGCTTCAAGCTTGGCTCTGTCACACTAATGGTTCCTCAAACAGGTTTTAGGCTGCAGCCAAACAGAGCTATCAGAAACAAGGGGTTATTCATCTTCAGAGAGTGCAGTGCAAGCAAAACTAGGAGCTACCCTTGGTCTCAAAGAGCTGAGGATTTTTCTACAGTGCTCACAATACCTTAAAATGTAGACTTGGTTTGACATTTTCAAACCAAGTAAGAAGACAGCAGAAGTGAATACAACTCTGTGTTTCCTTAATTTGCCCACTTCCTCCTCTCCCCTCTGGTAACCTTTTTTGTAATCCCTTGCTTTGCTTGTACTGCATTTTGCAATGTTTAAGGCAGATAGATAAATATTATCAGAGCTCACACGTGGGTCCAAATGATTATGAAGATCGAACAGGTGATTTCTTACTTTTTTTATGTCTTAAAACATTCTAAGTAAAATCCCAAAAGGACCAAAATTAAGAAAGGTCTATAGAATTGAACACAAAGCACAAACTTAGTGAGAGAAACATTTTGAAAGCGTGGCCTGAAGTTAGCACGGTGAGGGCCTAGACAATGCCCACATACAGAATTTTAAATCAAGTAAAGCTTTGAAGTAGATTTGATATTTTCCCTGTGCTCGTGCAGCGTCTCAGTTTCTGTATGTGCAAAAAGGAGATATCACTCACTAAATTGCTCCTGCAGAAAAGATTTATGTAGGAAAAGGGTAAAGCCTTATGTGAGAGATAAATATCATTAATTGTTCACTGCAGCACAGCAATATTCTGACTCTCCTAATTCCTAGAGAGAATTATCTGTTTTCTCCACAGTTTGCAGAGTGTATCCTCAAAGACAGGAATAAAGAATGAGAATGCTGAGTTGCTTGGCTGTGACATTTTAATATCCTTTGAGCCACCGAAAGACGCTTGTGATTTATCAAAACAACATTTTCACATATCTAAAAATCCAACATTCTATACAATCAACGAGTATCTGCACTGGTGTCCAAGGGTGATGAGGAAACAGAAAAATTAAATCTCACCCTCTGCTCTGACATGTGGGCCTGGGCGTGGAGGCACCTGAGAGAGCTGAGTGTGAGAGAAACACCAGAGCTTGTGGCCTGGTGGTTATTCTGGATTTCAGAATGATAGAATAGAATCAAAGAGTCATTAAGGTTGGAAAAAAATTCCAATGTCATGGAGTCCAAGCCATGCCCGATGCCCACCTTGCCCCCAGCCCAGAGCACTGAGTGCCACGGCCAGGCCTTCCTTGGACACCTGCAGGGATGGGGACTCCAAAGCTCCCTGGGCAGCCCCTGCCAAGGCCTGGCCACCCTTTCCATGGAGAAATTCCTGCTGCTGTCCAAGCTGAGCCTCCCCTGGCCCAGCCTGAGGCTGTTCCCTCTTATCCTGTTGCTTGTTCCCTGGGAGAAGTGGGAGAGGAAATACGTTGATTAACAGGGCAGAAGCAACAAAGTTTTGGATCAGCGCGGGGCTACCAAAGGGAAATAATTCATAGAAAGAATGAATCCATTCTCCTCAGCCCCTGCTCAGGATTGCTCCTCACTCACTCTCCTGGGCAAAACACACACACAAAGTGGGAGAAAATATGGATAATGCGGTGATTTTATCCCAACTTTCCCGTCCAGCTTTAAGTTACAGAATGCAAAAGAACACTGTGCAGTTTCCTCTTCCCACCCCTTGCCCTTCACAACTTCTCATTTCTCATTTGCAGATATTATGCAATTTCTAAAATTTCCTTAGTTAGGGGGTTTTGGAGTGGATGTTACAACAAATTTTGCTAAAATTCAGACTTTCATGCTAACAAAAGAGGAGAATGACACTGGGAGAGGAGAGAGAGAGGAAGTGGGGATTTATTGCTTTTTAAAGCATGAAATGTTAAATATTCAAGTTCTCAATGAAAAGGTTTGAACTGGAAAACAACTCTATCTGAATCCCCTGCTCCTCTGAGCCTGCAGCACTCATGGCTTGACCTCTCCCCTGGTGTTTTGAAGTTGAGAGGAACATTCCCTCTCCTTTTGGGAACACATGGACACACTTGGACTGTCAGAGGCAGCTGGTTATGCTGAGACCTGGCCTAATTGCTTCTCCTCAGTGTCTCCCCAATGTTTCCAGGGTGGCAGTACAGAAAACAAATGGGATTTCTAGTGCAGGGTGAGAAGCACAAAGTCACTTCATTTCTGCCTGCACAATGACCACTGTTCTGTTCTGAGCTCCATTACTCTATTCCTTGTCGTAAAAAGCCACTTCCCAAATCATAATAAATCTAAACTACTTTTCCTGTCTCTGCTCTTCTAGATTCCTGCTCCATTCTACTCACATGGAATTCACTCCTACAGCCAACCCAGACTGCCTTGACATTCCTATCCATATTGGCTTGAAAGCCAGTAGGTCTTCAGTGGCCTAACAGATCGTCTGGCGTTCAAATAAAAATAATTTGGAGCCAAGTTTCAACCCAGATTATTATTTTATGGGCATCTGTGAACTCCAGAAGGGAAGAATTCTGAGCAGAAGCATTCAGTGATGCTCCATAATGACTGCAAAAGAGATACTGGGTGAAGCACTAGAGGGGAAAGTGTTTGGACCTTCCCAATCCAGTAACCGAGTCATCCAGATCGTGGATTTCCATGTTCCTCATTAAAACACCAGATTGAATCCACTGCTGACTTGCCCCTGCAACGTGTCTGAGGTTAAAAATGCCTGTGTACTCAGCTTAATAGGCTCCCATTAGGGAAATGCAAAATTAGCATTGATTTTATTTAAGAAGGCCATCCCGGATAAATGGTGTGGTTAAACGGCTACGCACAAAATTTTTCTGAGCTCTGGCAATTTCTTTCCACAGAAAGTATCCTATTTGGATGTGACAGTTTGCTAAGGCCCATGTGTTACTTAGCTCAAAATACTCCTTTCCCCAAAACAGGAATTCACCGAGGAGATTAAAAAATAAGAAGCACAACAAACAAAAAAACCGAACAAAACCCCTAAAAACCAAACCAACAAAAATAACCTGCTAAGATTGGTAATGGAACCAAGCAATCAATTAAAAAAAAAAATCATTCAACTTACTTATCCTAAAAAATTATTTTCCCTAGAGACTTACACAGGTAACAGCTTTCACTTTGAAATGAAAAGAGGAAAATAAGTAATTTTGAAAATATTGAAAGGAAAGGTTCTGGCTTCTTCTGCATCCATTGCAGTTTTTTATTTATTTGTTTTGGCAGAAACATGACTTTTTCAATGGGAAGGTATCATTTTTAGCCAAAATACATACACATTTTCCCTAATAAAGTAGTTGACAGCAAAGGATATCAATCCTGAGAGAGAGAAAAAACTAAGTACTTCAAGGAAGTGAGGAGGAAGAGATTCTAGATTCTAAATGCAATTAATTTTCATTAATTAAAACAACACGAAGTTCTGGGCGGGTGGGGACGGAAAATTTAGGGCATTCATAATTATGGTCCTTTGTGCCTGTGGTTTCCTTCCAACCATTTATTATCAGGTATTCAATGTAGAAAGAAAATAAATCTAAATGAAAGCAACAAAACAAAGGCAACACATTTCATCTTCTTTTAGCGAACTATTTTTAGCTATTTTTTAATTATAAACCATGTATAACTATCCCATTTCTCCCAGTGAGATTCTTCATCTCTCTCCTCACACTGGGAACTCCAGTCCAAGGCAGCAAGAGTTCCACAAACAGAAATCTGAGCAGTGGTTTTTGGGTTTATACTGATGATATAAAACATTCCTGCCAATTTATTGAGGGTTCCTAAATTTCCTCCACATTTAATCTCTCATTTCATATTTCAGTACTTGTGAGGGAAAAAAAAAAAAAAAGATCCAAGGAAAGGACAAGGTTTTAGGAGATCCTGCCTGAGGATTTGCAATGAAAAAACTGAGGAAGTCTTGTTTCTTTGCTTTTCATTTCCCCTCAGTATAAAATGACAGTGATAATTCCAATTAACCAAAAAGAGAAAAAGAGGTTTGGGGCTTTTCATAAAGAAAGAGAGATGCCAAAATAGGCAGAAATAAAGGTTCCCTTGACTTTCAACAGAGTTCATGATAGGGAATTTCTTTAGCCCTTAAAAACAAGTCAGCTCTAAAACGTGCTATGAATAACCATTGACAAGGATGCAAAGAATTCCAAATAATAAACAGAGCTCATGCAAGAAAGGAGAAGATGCATGAAAGCAAAGGAAGGCAAAATCCAGTGAATCACTTCTTTTTTCTGAAATCCCTTTTGAAAACGCACAGAGCAGCTCACAAGATCTTGTTGGGCCGCTGACATTTAGAGGGGTTTTCTTTTCTCACCCCTTCTGTAAAAGTGCTGAATGGATGCTGTGACACAGCACACGTTATCCCATCACTTCTTATCTACGGATGCACCTTTGCTTCCCAGCCCTGAATTTGCTTTCCAGCACAGGTCATAGATGCGCATTTTGAAAAGCAGATCAACTTTGCTTCTGTTGCTCTAATGGAATTTTTCCAGGAAAATTAATGTCTTATTTGTTTTCAGCACAAAGATATTCATGATATCCAGTACACTTAGGAATTCAAAAAAACATTTAAGCAGAACAAAAAGCATTATGTAGATGATCAATCCCCTTAACCCTCTGGATTCTTTCCTAAGACTTCCCCATTTAAATACAATACAAAGTTAGCATTTATTATTTCCAGTTTTCTTTTTTCCCCATTGTTTTCTTTTTTTTAACCTCTCCACTACATCAGCAGCTGCTTCCACATTTTATTATTTTTCAATACCTTCCTAATTGTATTTCAGATAAATATGTTATAAATCAAAATATTTAGAATTCTGTTGCGCATACATATAAAAATATCTATTCTTGCTGAGACTCCTTTATTTTGTGAAGTTGTGCAGTGAAATTTTACTTTACAGAAATGTTTTACTTTCAGAGCACACTGAATGTAGTATTTTCAATAGAATATTCCTATATAGTTTTGTTAATCTCTTTAAAATCTGCATAATATTTTGTACATTTAAGAGATCAGTTTTATTACTGTCCTGTTGTGTATTTCCACATAGCAGTTTTTAGCGTTTCAGTTGGTGCCATTGTTTCTTTTTCATATCAGAAATACCTTTTACTTTTTAAACAAATACATTTTTTTTGTCAGTGGTCTGTGAAAAACAGTTTTAAATTGGATGGGAAAACGGAGTACAGGGAAGGATTCTCAGTGCTCAGTACAGAGAAAGCACTCTCAGACACACAAAACAAATGTGAGTCTGAAAGAACAGAAGGAAATATTTTTCCCATCGTTATCACTCAGGTATTGCCTGGAGGATCAGTTGCAACACAAATATCAGAAGAAAAATAAAGATGTTACTTTCCCATGGTTTATGTCTCTCTAAAGAATAAAACGTGGGTTTACTAAACAATGGTATTTAACCAGCAGGATGTTTTACAAAAGGAGGACAGTAAAAAAAAATTAAATCTTTGCGTCCTCTAGAAAATTTTAATCTGTCTCTTTGTTAGTTCCAAAATTAAAAAGTCATCTCCACAGCTGCACCCCAACGTGTTTTTTGAGTGTGTCAGGAATTTGGTTCTCTGTTTTAACAGAGAAGGGGGAAAACCTTTAGAAAAAAAAAAATTCCCTAGGCATGCAATTGAAAAACAAGAGTGCTGCATGTCAGCTCTGGTTTCCCTGCTGGAATATGTAATCCCTGAACAGCGCTTGCCCTGACCTTCCACAAGTAGCAGGGCAATTGTTCCTGGGGATTTTATGAATATCACTGTCTATTTGCAAAGAAAGCCGTGGATGAAAGAGGAAAATGAATTTGAATTTGCAGTGAAAGTGAGCATCCGGTGCTGGGCTGTTCCCCAGCTGGAAGAGAGCCAGTCTTGATCCCCAGGCAGGGAGCCAAGGAGACATCCTTGGCATGGTGCAGGACCAGGTTCTGCAGCTGGAGAGTTGAGCTGGGCACAGAGGAGGGACCTCTGTCTCATCTGCAGCAGAAACAAAGATTTAAAGATGCCGAGGTGCTCGTTTCCCCATCCTCTCCTGCTGCCAGCCCAGAAGCTGCAGCAGTAAAACACTCAAGTTTTGCGTGGGGAAGTTGGAGAGAACAATCCCTCCAGGGCACTGCAATGGAAGATAAATCCTTTGGAGGAGGAGGAGAGAACGCAAACAAAGCGCGGAGCTGAAACCACAGAGACACACACAGGATGCGCCTCTGAATTCACAATTCCTCACATCCCTCCCAAGCATGTCCCCAGTGCCAAATCACTCCCTCCAGCTGCCCTGTTAGTACTCCACGGCTGCATCCCGCGGCTGTGCAGCTTCAGGGAGCAGGGTGTGGGACATTCCCCCTTGGCAGAGGTGTTCACTGGCCACATCTGCCCGCGGGGCAGAGCTCGGCATCCCCCGGGGAGGAAGAGCTGGCCCAGGGCTCCTTCCCCAGCCCTGCTGCTGCCGAAGGGCTCACAAGGATGACCCCTCACCTGCAGCGCTGGCATGAATTTTTAACCCCTCTGCTCACCCAGGCAGCAGTTGCTTTCAGTCCGATTCACTGCACAAGATGTGCAATCCTGGTTTTACGCGGAGGTGAAATCCCGGGATTAACTCACACTGAGCGCGCACAGCACTGAGAAAAGCAGCAGCGCAGAGAGGGAGAGAGAAAAGGGGAATTTCTGTCATCAAAACAGAAGTGGTTACTTTAAAATGAACGGTGAGTGTTCTGTGAAGGTACCCAAATAACCACAGAGCCATTCAGATGGCAGCAGGGGCAGGAAAACCTGCAGGCACCAAAAAGGACACAGTGAGGTAGGAGAGAATAAGTTGCCGTAGACATTTACCTACAGCCTTCACTTCATGCACCCATAATTCTCCCTGGCAGCTGCATGATTAATTCAAAGATTTATTGATTTTTTTGCCTTGCTCAATCCTGTTGACCTGCTTTTGTTGACAGGTCTCTGTGGATCACACTCCTCTGGCAGCTGAAAGCGTTGGCATCACGTCGGTCTCCAATGGCCCACAGGAAACATTTCGACTCATTCGACACCACCAGCCATTGAGTGCATGGCAAGAACGTGCAGGACTCATTTGAAATGACAAAAAATAAACTGGTTGGCTACTTTTGCTCTGAAAAAATACTGTAATTGCAATTAAAACGCAATTTTGGTGGTGGTGGAGAATGTCTAAACAGTTCTGTCTTTTTCTGGACTCTAACTTTTATTTTAAAATTCACTGGCTTTAAGTTTTCTACATGTTTTTGGCACAGCAACTGCTCGAAACATAAAATGTTTAGCCGTTGCATCTACCACCTTCCTGGAGCACCTGCCCCAGCACAGCTTGAGCTCACACACCAGATCACAGGCTTTAAAAATTCACTTGATTCTGACTAAAAGGTCACCTGGCCTCCATTGGAACCTCCCTCCAAAGAGAAAACACACATGCAATTAAATTGTGGCTTTACAGATCAGCAGCCCAGGTACAACACTGATGTCACAGCAAATGAAACAAAGCCCTACCAGACAGGCACCTCCAATTCTTTCTAATGAGTCATTCTTCTAATGAGTCTCTCAATTAAAATTGGACTCTTGACAGGGAGGGCAAACCAAATGAGCACCTGCATGACCGTGTAAAGCCGTAAAAAACTGTGGATTTATCAACTTAGTAGTTTATCAACTGTGCTGCACAGCGATGTTTTAATTGAAATCAGCTACCTGGTACAACACACAACAACAGAATATTCTGTTTCTGGTTGGTTTTTTTTCCAGATGTCACCTGTAGGTATCTCTTTGCATGCATTAAAAAATAACCCAAAAATCACAGCTGGTGGCAGTTTTGCCATTCTGCACCCCTCAGAGTGCAGCTAAACCACATCCAAGCCATAAAGGATTCCCAGTAGCGAGGCACACGCTCATTGGAATGAATCTCATGCATCAATTTTGTCCCCTCACATCAAAGCTGTCAGAGCTCGTTGGCTGTTTGCTCAGGTTAGGCTGAGTTTTGATGGGAAACCTCAAGCACACAGAGCTCAATGTGGTCACCTACTTATCCACTGCCACGCAGGGAGGTGACAAGATCACAGGCTGCTGGCAGGGGAGATTTATAAGGAAGAAAACAATGCTACAATCGCTATTTCGAAGAGCAAAAATGAAAATAAATAATGAAATTACACCTAAAACCAGCGCACCGATTCATCATGCCCCTGCTCACAGAATTTTGATACCAAATCTGATAGCACTGAGCTTTGCTGTCTATAAAACCAGACCTCCCCCCCACCCCGAATCCTGCAATCAGACCAAAGTGATAAAAATACTGCTTCAAGTATTCAAGAAAATACCTATGAACTAAAAACTGCCAGAGGAACAGCAAATAAAGAGCAAAGACAAAATGGAAAAACATTGATGAGCACCTGGGAAGGTTAGCAGTCAGTCTGCTCTTATTTCACCTTTAATAAAGAGCTGGTAAACATCCAGTTCATTTAAATGCAGGCCATATTTATTTGAAGGCTTTGCGATCCCGAGAGAGAATTAATATTACAGGAACCACGGGGGCTAGAAAAAGCTGGTCAGATGATAAAACGGGATTCACCCAGGTAAATTAAAGAAATTTCAAGCACATCTGGAGAGAAAATAATGTGACACAGATATTTCCAGTGAAAGACTAATTGTGTCACTGAATCCAGCCATGCTGAAAGAAACCTCTTCATGACTGGCAACATCAATAACAAGGTGGTAAAACAGAACGGTTTGGGCATCGGATCGGATAATGTTATGCATGGTCCAACAGACCCTCAGGCCCGTAGAGAGATGTGATAAGTGCCCATATCTATGTGTATATAGAGATATATACACACATATTTATCTGTGTGCATACACGTACTGATGGATATAGAGAAGGAAAGAGAGAGAAGGGCATAAATCATAAAAAAGTAAGTAGTTGAAGCCTTTACCCAGAAGCAGACTTGCAATCTCCCCCTCTCTCTCTCTCTGTTTAATTCTCAAAAAGCCAAAAGCAATTCTAAAGAGGGCCTGAATCCAATCAAGTTTTTCACATGCTTTAATTTAAGAAGGGAAAAAATAAATTAAACAGTTGAGGCAAAAAAAAAAAAAAAGAGAAGGAGGATTTGAGGTTTGTTTGTTTTGGGATTTTTATTTTGGTTTGTTTTAAAGTGGGAAGAAGGAAAGGGTTCCTTCCTATTGGTGGAAATGAAGGGCTGTCCAAAACTGAGCAGCAACAGAGGGGAAAGAAAAATTATGATACACTTTTCTCCTAGACACGCTTCCTTACTGAAATGTCCAAGCCACTGCTACCATTGGCGCATCCCATTAGTATTAAAATTGCTGGATATAGTGAGACAGAGCAAATTTTGACTTTCTGAATTTTAACCACCACACCATCACCATTCAAAGACATTTTTCTCCTCCATCTGTCACAAACAGCCACCAATGTTCTCTGCCCTCAGACCAGCCAAAACATCCAGTCACATGTGGAAAATCCACAAGTTCCCCGTACAGGGAAATACCAGTCTGTGATATTAACACCTCCATTGCACTTCCCTGTGCTGGTGAAATGACCAGAGACCGCTTCTATGCTACAACCACCTCGCTCATTTTCCTCTGTGCTACCAAAAAGTGATCCTTTGACGCGGGGATCAGGTGCTTTCCACCTTCATCCCTTCAAGTGACTCCAAACTCCTGACTCCCACGATGCTGTTGAAATCCTTGCATCCAGTGCTACCCATATCAGAGCCATGATTTTAAAATTCTTCACCTGATCAAAATACTCTAATGTAATGGAATTGGAAGCAAACATGGAGCCCGGAGTACCAGAGGAATAGTTTAGGTTAGAAAAGACCTCTAAGATCATTGAGTCCAAGCATTAACCCCATGTCCCTGAAAGAGCCTCATCCACATGTGTTTGCAGCACTCCCAGGCATGGCAATTCCACCAGCTCCCTGAGCAGCCTGTTCTGACCATGCTCTCAGTGAAGACAATTTTCCCAATATCCAATTAAACCTCCCCTGGCACATCTTGAGGCCATTTCCTCTTGTCCTATTGTTTGTTCCTCACAACTTCCTCTAGTGAACAGTTTTAAGGATGTGGCCTTGCTCAGTTACAATCTTAGTTCACAACGAGACAGAGGAAAGTGTGAAAAATGTTTGCAGAAGCAGGAAGTGCTAAGTTTTTACCATCTCCACTTTCTGGTCTTGTAAGACACTGTCCTCTTAACAGAGCAGAGCTCTCAGGAAAAAATGTGGGAAACTAGATATTTCTTAAATAATGCAGTAAATCTTTTTTTTCCTAGGTCCCTTAGGGAAATAACCTTGCTGAAAGAGAAAGTGAGGAAGGAATATATTGTCTTTAGAGATGGGAAAGTGCACTTCAGGAAGCTTGGAAAACACATTACCGTAACAGCAAACCTACAGCCTGACCTGAGCATGGCTGAATGCTGCTCCCATCAGCTTCCCAGGGAGTCAAGGAAGTTCAGCAGATGGAGGGATTTGCCTGCTGTACTTTCTGTGTGCTGACATGACTTTGAAGAGAACAATTAAACCTCCCTGTCATGTTTTTGGTGGAAGGTAGGTTACATACAGAGTTTTCTAATTTTATATATGTTGCTAATTTCTAGTCATTAAAAAAAA
>VZRN01003143.1:55832-70445 GCA_013397935.1 Dasyornis broadbenti | reverse complement strand
AAAAAAAAAAAAAATCCTATCTTCATCTCACTCTGCCGGGAACCAGAAGAAATCTTGCATGTAGAGCGTTCCGTGGCACAGGTTAAATGTAAGCTGAATGCTTGGGTTTTGGCAACTCTGGTTAAACATTGACATCGAAGCAGAGCAAGAAAGATCATTGCTCATCTCTGCTAGACACGGCCTCAATCAAATGGCTGGACTTAATCCCTGTGGTCACCAGCAATAATCTGATTCTGATCACAGGACTTCACACAGGACCACTCTCCATAAAGAGAATTTGTTTTTTCCTGCGCTATGTACAAACCTCATGGCTGAAAAAACAGCGGTGGCTCTGTGCAAACTGAGCCACCGCTGTGATCTCCAAAATCATACAGCCCGAAACTGCAGGGCTGTGCTTTAGATGTCACCACGTGATGACTCCTGGCAAACACTGACTGCTTACTGTCAACCACAGCGGTTCAGAAAAGCCCTTTGTGCAGCAAGAGATCCAAGAGCCCCCGAGCCTTTTAAAGGCGAGACTTGAGGAACTGTGTGTAAATAAATAATGCAGTTCATTACGCCAAATGTAGGTCAGTGTACACCAGTGACACTTCTCGAGCCGTGGTCCAGTGTGACTAATTTCTGGCTGATGGGAAGGGGGCTGGCTGGAAGGCTCATCAGTTGTCACCAGCAGCTCAATCACAGCCCTTCAGGAAGCCATGTTCCATCCATGCTCACCCACCTCTCCTCAGAGCTGCTGTCCTCTCAGTGAACACTAAACTATGCCACTGTGCACAGTTGTTATCATCTCTCTCTCCCCTTTTCCACCTTTTTTTCTTTTTTTTTTTTTTTAAGCAGTCACACTCCATGTATAAATCAGATTGATTCTTGCATGGTATGTCATTAGACAGGAAAATGGGAATTCAGAAAGGTCAGGGCATGAACCTGCTCATGATCCTGCTCTTGGCACTGTTCAGAAACACAGAAAAACTCAAAATCCCTCGCAGTTACCAGGATCAGGCTAGGAGGCATCCATAACAGAAATACAATATGCAGTGACAGACCCAAGTTAATTCTTCAGTCTTGGTTTACATCCATTCTTCATTCTGCTCTTCTCTCTTCGCTGATCCCTTACACCGACCTTCATTTCCAGTAATCCCTTTCTGCCCTCCTTCCCCTATAACCACACCCATCCTTTGCTCTCTGCGGGACTAATTAAGACAGGAGTGGACTCTGCTCTCTGCTTTCACCTGGGCACCGCACCATCAGCAGTTATTTCACCTTCCCTTCTCGCCCAGCTTCACTGTCCTGTGTGTGAAGAAGAAATGAGCCAAGCACTGGAGTCCCCTCTGCCTTGCAGCTGTCCAACAGGAGCAGAAGCACAATCTGTGCTGGGGCACTTCCCTATACTATTGTGCCTTAGGTATCATTTAAAATTTTTTTTTATTATTTTTTGCATTATTTTTGGCTGTTATTACAAAAACATACTTTGCTGAGCTCTTAGGTCCTGCAGGGCTTGGGCTGCATTCGTGAACACAAAGCTGGTTCCCAAAGTGTCTTCCTTTGGGAATTGTTTGTGAAGGAAAGCAGGAAGGGGGAAAGGAAGTTTGACCTTAGAGCAAGCCGTGTGCAGCTATCTATCAGATATTCTAGGATGAACACAATATTCTAGGATGATTTAAGCTTTTATGTTTAGTGCCATCTAATGAAAACATGCAGGATTTGATTACGGGTACAAGAGAAAACTGCACAGCCTTACTCCCCCTATGAGAATTCAAATGAATCTCAGACTCGGTTTCGAGTCAACTGACAATACAAAATTCTTCAGAAAAGAAGGATTTTAGGAAAAGAGACCCTGTAGCTGCAGCTGTAGAGCTTGGTAAGGCAGTAACCCGCACTTTGTGAGCCCCTTGAGACTTCTCAGAGCTACCGTCAGTCCTTCATTTTGCTGACACCTCAGAGCTTGTCAGGCAGCACTGCAAAGGCTGATTGTTTGTTAAACAGATGTATCCAGTGGAGAGGGCTGAATATTCCATCTTGCAATTATTATTCAAAATGGAGCTTTCCACTACGAAAAGATTTCTGAGTATTTGCTGTCGGAGGTTGGTGTTTTCTACTTTTCCTCAAAATAGATTCATCCAAATAATTGTGTTTGCCTTGCTTTAAAAAATCTTTTTTCTCGCTACCTCGGCCCCTAGAGGACACCCTGTAAGAGCTTTTTGGCCTCAGATTTGCTGTCAAATCTAACAACAAAGTGTAGGAGCAAAAACCCAATTCTGCAGCTTTCCCCTGACAGACAGACAAGTTCCTGCACACCTCTCCAGGCTGCAGCTGCCCTTGCACATGGAAAATTCACAGAAATTGGTATTTCTGCCTCCAAACATGGGCACCTTCCCCTTTATTGAACATGGAGGCTGATCTATTGGGATACTCCTTGGAAACGCTCTGGTAATAGGTCTTAATATGTTTCAACTCCCAATTACTTTACAATAACCTGGAGGCACGACATAAAATTGCAGCCAGGAAACAGAAGATGCCCTTGCCCAGCTGTATTTATTACACACTTAGATTACTGTGGACATCACTGTGCTCCCTGAAAACCAAATATACAGACAATAGCAGACATGCCCAGGATAACTGCGGCAAGAGCAAAAACATTGTAGTGTTTTAATCAAGGAACACGCTTCTAAAACACCCTTTCGAAAAAGGTGGGATATTTTTACCCGATACAAGTAAAAACACTGTGCTTTTTGTGTTGTTTTTTATTTTTTTTTTGAACCATGATCATCATCTCTCCCAGGTGTCTCTCTTTATATTCTTTCCTTTCACAGTAGAGGGTTCCCCTCAAGATGGCTCTCATTTTTGCTGATGCTAATGAATAACCAATAAATCAGTTATTTAGGAAAAAAAAAAAAAGAAAGAAAACAAATCAGAACTTGATATTTTTCAATTCTTAGTGGTGAGATTAAAAGCACACCAAAGAATCTGGTCTTACACACACACACACAAAAATTACAATAAACTGAGATTTTTAATAGCATCAGTTTTAAGGCACTATGTTTTATTTTCATTTAGATTGCTAACTGCCAAAGTGAGGGACTGTAAGAAAATTAGAAGCTTGTTAAAGTTTGAAATAGTTTTTTAATGATTGTAGCCCAGTCAACCACAATCAGAAGGTGCATTAAGGAAAAAAAAAAAAGATCAGATTTAGATCCATATAGTTAAATGTTGTATCCCCCAAATTTTTGGGGTTAAAACCAATATAGTCTAATCAAAATGAAATTATCTGTAAGTAGCAGCCATGATGCTCTGCAGAATTTCCATATTTTTCCCTTAAAGAAGAAATTACAGAGACCTGTGAGGCCCCCGCTCCTGATTCCAGGGTGAAGGGCAGGACTGAGCCACTCTGAGATATCACATAGGTACAAGGTCTAACGCTGAAGTCACAAAAAATCAGATTGTGTCCTCTCAGTCTTCTTCAGAGACAATATGCATGTTTTCTTATAAAACAGAATGAATAAACTTTAAAAAAAAAATTAAGGCGGTTAACTGTGAAGAAATTCACAGTTTTCCTCCAGCCAATACTCTCACACACAGATGTATGGGCACCATGTAGCAGATTATTTTAAGATGGAGCAAAATAAACTCATCCATCCCCTGTTGTGTTCGATAGTCACAATCATAGTTTAGAGAATCTTAAACACAATTCTACATCATTATATACAGAATAATGGAAAGCTTTATCGTGCATTTAAATACAACTCCAACCTGTTGTTGGCTGAAGTGCTGGTGAGTCCAGCAATTCAGATATTGCAGGCCTCCTTGTGCAAACACAGTTTCAGTTATTCAATGCCAAAAAGATATGATATATCATAATCCAAGAGCAAAGAAAGGAAGTGAATCTACCAAGCCTAAACAGTGCACCAGCAATATAGAACAACTGATCATCCATTATATGGTTGTTAAATATCTACCAAATTATAGTTTTTGAAAAAATAGTATTGCAAGGTGATGTCAGGAATCAATAAAACACGGAGAGAAATTAAATCTGTGATACGAGTCATAGAGAGACACAGGGATTTCCATCAATGCCACAAATTGTCAGAAAATAAAGATCATTAATACATCCAGGAGGTGTACAAAAACATCTCCACACACTTGAGCATCATAAACACGAGCATATTCCAACGCAGACTCTGCAGCGACATTGAACTCAAACTACTTTTTTCCATTCTGCACAGCCCTGGAACAATACATTTCCAATTTCTGCACACATAAATCATTTGTATGTGTAACAACACCTGCACCCTGCATTATAGATAATTCAGATACGTACTGTACTGAAAATATTTCTCCTACCTGTTCATTCTCCCATGAATTTCTTA
Source organism: Dasyornis broadbenti (assembly GCA_013397935.1). NCBI lineage: Eukaryota > Metazoa > Chordata > Aves > Passeriformes > Dasyornithidae > Dasyornis > Dasyornis broadbenti. The sequence continues at coordinate 66,081 of VZRN01003143.1, read as the reverse complement.
CAATGTTTATGCCCTAAAATGTTAGCTTTTCTTTGCCTAAATTCCCAAATAATGCCTCACATTTTCTCCCTCTGTCAGTAAATAGATTAATGCACATAACTGCTTTAGTATAGATTGTTTCACTTCAGTATGTTCAGCTTATGGCAGTGCTTAAGCCTCCACTGTTATCTGTGAAGATATTTGGGATTAAAATGCTGTGAAAGGATAAATATTGATTACATACCTCATTTAAACATAACCAAGCAAATTTAGACTCAGGATTTCTTCTAATCCATGAGTAACATCACTAGTAAAAACAATTACAACCCAGCACATGTTTATGACACTCAAATTTCTTCGGCATGCAGGAGCTCTTCATCAGAGTTAAAATGCAAACCCACTGCCACAGCAGCAGAAAGCTGGTTTTGTGTCTGGTATAAAACAAAAAACATGTTATTTTCCCCTCAAGCAGGCTAGAAAGGCAGGGCTGTCTGAAGCCTTCATGTCACATGAACACAGAGTCCTAGGGTGCATGCAGCAGTGCTGAAGTGAAACACATCACTGGGAGGATGACATCCCACTCAGCTAGAATTGAAGCCAAGTAAACATTGGGCATTTTGGGGCGGAAAAAAAAAAACAAACAAACCAGGAAACATCTCTGCCATTGCCAACTGGGAAAAAAAAAAAAAAAAAAAGAAAGAAAGAAAGCCATAAGATCCTACCTGAGACAAGCGAGACTGTGTCTTTCTCCCATGAGACAACAGTGATGTATGCCTCCACAGAGGAGGGGATAATGCACTTGAACACTGCTACATTTCCTCTCATGGCTTTCTGGTCCTCCACACGGACTGTATAGGGTTCCCGTAAAACTGCAGGGACAAGAGGAGCGGGTGTTAAACAAACTGCACTCACACATCCCATCCACTGCCTTGGCTGGCCTTGCAAAGTGCCCCCACGACTCAGGCTGTGAACTCTTATCTCAGTAAATGGCACACATTTACAAGGCTGACATGAAAGCATTCCCAGATCTTTTTGTTTCCTCAACATCTGCATCTCCTATTCAGTGTTCTTTCCTCACCTAATTCTGAGAGGCTCGGGTAAGAACTGCATATTTATGTGGGTAAATGGTGTTATTTATGTTACTTGTCTGCTTTCCCAAGCCACATTTTTCCTTCACAAAAGGGTTTTCTGCTCTATCAAAGAGCACAGAGTACAGGCAGGTGCTGTGTGTGTGAATTAGACATCCAGAGAAGAGAAGGTCAGTGTCATTTAGGATTTTGAGGAAGTGAGAACCGAAGGAGAAAATCAATGGAGGTGACAGAGAGAGAAAAAGAAACGTGTCTCAGAAACAGAGAAATGAGAGTAACTAAAATGAGAGCTACATTGATTGACCAGCCCTGAAACACATTGGTTAATGGCAAAAAAAAACCAGAATCAGAGCCACAACTGTAATAAACAAAAACATATTATAATAAAACCCAACATGACTCAAAAAGCATTTAGAATCCGAATATTATTTGTCTTGAGTCTGAAAGAATTAATTTAATGAACAAAGAGGAAAAAGAACAACTGGAGTGACAAGGAGGATAAAAGCAGGACTGGAGAAACCCTTGCCACCAAACTAAAATCGCTGGGATGAGATGAAGGTGCACTGGGTAGGAGAATGGAAATCCTGAAATAATTCCATGAAGAGTGAGGGATGAACACTCCTATGAGCAAGAGTTCATGGAGAAGGTGGCAGAGCAGAGAAGAAAGAGAAGTTGTCTTCTGCAGCAAGTGAACGGGTGAGACAGGACAGACGAGCACAACAGGATCACAAGGTCAAGGTGCGGAAAAAAGGAATTACCACAGCCAAAACAAACCATTTCAATGAGAATAGAGATGAATGTATTGGAAATTTACTTGTGCCTGAGGGTAAGAGTTATTGCAAGAGTGGCCCCGGTGCAGCAGCAATGCTGAGCTGCCACCTTACAGCGGCATTTCTTGCCCACATATCCTGTCCACAAACACAGGCCAAGCTCGCACACCAAACACGTTTAACCCCACTGATTCCTGTTGAAAAGTCAGCAAATCCTTTTCACAATTTGCAAAGGTGTTTCTGTACACCAGGAGCACTGGAATTTCTAAATGCCAGGCCCATTTATGATGTCTTTCATAAAATAAAAGGCAGATTACTGAAATGTAACCCCAGTCCTCAAAATGCAAAAAGATTCAAGTTTTCAGGTCCGTTGTTACCACTGCAAAAAGGAACACTGAAGTTCTCCATCCCAAATATAACTTTTAGAAGCCCTAACCAAAAATGGACAAATTTAATTAAAAATGAAATACATTTTTAAAAGGGAAAAAAAAAAAAATCCATTTTCTATTACAAGATAGACACTACTAGTTTTTTAGAAGTCAATAATTAATTTTTAATCAAAGGTTAGGATTCTTAACCCTCTTATGAGTTTTAAACTGATATTATAAGCACCTTTAATGCAGTGACTTTACAACATTGGCTGCCCTGCGATGAAGCAGCTCCCTAATCTTGTTCTACACCCAGGGAATGGCACATTGATCATCTTAATGAGGCTGGTGTCGAATGCTCCTGCTCCAGCCATCATTCCCAGGAAAGGCCTGTTCAGCAGCAATATCCTAACTCACTGCTGAAGGTATTTGTACTTTTCAGAAGAGTTGGGCATTTTGAAAATCTGCCCAATTGATCACGTCAATAAAAGCCAACACAGAAACCACGCGGGGCACAAAAATTGGAGAGAGGTCTGTTCATTTCCTTGCTTAAAAAAATTTACATTATTGTGATTTACGAGGCCCCTCAGCTATTCCCAGATCATAGTTTTGACAGTTTCCATGAATAAATTGCTGATTTTGACTTTTTCCTTTTTTTTTTTTTTTCTAAATCTCAAGTCCCCAGGTCATTAATTTACATGACAATGTCAGCCTTTGCTAACCAAAAAAAAGTATATATATCTACTCTTCACTGTCATGGCTGCACAGGAAAGCTTAAAGATAAAATGGAGACCTTTACTGCCATGTGGGAGTGGTTTGGAAAAGGATTAGATTTGGGTGTCCAGGTGTGGGGATTATGTTTTTGGGGGGCAGTTTGGGCATGCTTGTTGCACTATATGCAAAATTACATGCAAACCCACAATTATAATGATTTCTGAGCTGGAACTCTTTTATCTGCTCTTGAAGGAGAAGGAGATAGAGGAGATAAGAAAAGCCCCCCCCCAAAATCACGTTAATTAGTGCCAGTCTGAAATATTGTTCGGATTTCACACGAACGGAAATAATTTGCAAGTTCCACATAAAGAAATGAAGTTTCTCATTTCAGATTTGAGCAGCTCAGGGTTTATCATCTGAGCACTAAATGCCCTTAACTGCCACGCACAGAAGACTCCCCAAATTGTGTTTTCCTGTGATCGAGGGGTTACACAAGCCCATTAACTGAGAAATTGAGCCAAATGGAGAAATGAGTGGATATGGGGTAAAAGGTTAAAAAGGGAAGGAAAAGGAAAGTTTTTAACTTAGGAGTCAAGCAGCTGAAACTACTAAATGCAAAGCCCTTTTCTCAGGTCCTTTTTCTATTTGCAAGGTTTGTTTCTGAAGCAGAAGGAGAAGTCCTGTTTTGGAGCTCCATGGACGAATGGGTCAAAACCCATACAAAATGTTTTACACCTAAAAATGAACACCAGTTCAGAGCCTCAGCAACACAGCAAGTTTCAGCCTCCCCTGTATCTCCACGTTAGTTTATCTAAGAAACACGAAAATTGGAAAGTAATACTGGAAAAACATACTGCCCAAAAGATGTTCGAAATGGAGACACATGAACAAATCCAGAAGAGACAAAAATAAATATTATGTTGTCTCCAAATAACTCGCCCACAAACCCATGAAAGTAAAACAAAAAGCTCAAAAACCAGGTTTCAAACGTAAAGTTGGTTACAATGTGTCCCTATGAATCTGATTTTCAAACTTTTTTTTTTTTGTGGACAACAAAACATTTTCATAAGCACAGTCCATCGTAGAACCCCCCACATATGTGACATGAAAACTTGCTTCTACTTGATGCTTCTTGTGCAAGAAAACCCACTTTTCTAGATTAAAATTTTAATGAGGCATGAGTTTCATGGAAACCTGGTTTTTATTCTTGCCTCCCAACTCCCTACAAACTACAGACCTCTGAATATTAACTTACTGTTAAGAAGAAGAGAACACATTTTATTGTTTAAAAAGAAAGTCACAGGCAAATCTACTTGATAGCTGTTCAGTTTTGCCTGTGAAACTCCTGTGAAGACAAATCTCCAGAGGAAAGGTTGTTCTCTTCTGAGAAAAGCCAAGCATAGCTCCACCAACAATAAAGAAGTTTCAAGAATTTGCATTAGCCAAGGGTCAGCTCCCAGGTGACTTCTTGTTTGTTTGTTTGAATATTTTAATTAACTGAGGCGGGTAGACCAACATCTTCAAAACCCGTGCAATCACGTGTTTAGGTGTTGCAACAAAAGGCCTGATTTTGATCCCTCTCTAATTCCCCACTGGCTGACCCAGCCAGTTCAGAAAACAGATGCAAAACCATTCTGCTCATTTGCATATTTTAGCTTAAAGAGAAAGCACTGCCTGTGCACCCACATCAGTCACTGAATCATTGCAGGGGACACAAGTTTCTCGCTCAAAACAAAGAGCAAGTGACCCCAAGCAAATGAGGAAGGGTACAATTTAGGCCAAGCATTCCTCTTTTATTCCAGCCCCTGCACAAAACTCAAATTCATCTTTTTCTCACACACCTCTTTAATGTGCAAGCATGGTCTGATTGTTTATTTCATTATCAGTCTGGTTTTCCTTACATTTGTGCTCAACCGATCTTTGGAAAATTTTCAACATCAAAATAATTCAAACTGGGGAGAAGAGGAAAGAATTCACAATATTACTTCATATTGTTAAGAGTTTAGAGGTTGTGCTTCTGGCCCATCTCCCTTGATTGATATCTGCTGCCGCTCTTTGAAACACCCAAATTCCCTCCCTCCTCAATCCTGTTTGAACCCAGTAAGACCCTCTACTCACCAGCCTTAATGTGAACATCCTGACTCCTGATTTTCCCTGAAGGATTTTCAGCTGTGCAATAGTAAGTGTTATCATGGATTAAGTTATTAAAGCTTGAAGGAGGGAAGGGGAAGATTTGGAGAGTGCCATTGGGGTGGACGTGGCGGATCCCTGGGACATCGTAGATCTCCTCGCCCGTCGCTAGGTACCATCTGAGCGTCACAGGGGGGATCCCCGCTGCAGGACAGGGTACCAGAGTCCCTGTGGTGCTAGCAAACACTACCTCTTGCAGAGATGCATTGACAAAGTAGAGACTGGCGTGTAGCTCTTCACTGAAAACTGCAAGACAAAAAAAAAAAAAATAAAAAAATAAAAAAAAAAAATGACGAAGGGACCTTGAAAATCTGAGAAATTGCAGCCGCGCGCGGAACGATTTGACACCGCCACCAAATCAAACGCGGCGCCCAGGGAAGGCAATCAAAGCGTCTGGCTGCTAATGTCACCTCTAATAAAATGTTTCTATTTTTCAAAGGAAACATCACCAGGTTAAACACAGTAAGTGGTTTACACCCAAAAGTAAAATGAGAAACCCGTTTTGGTGCAAACTGATACAGATCTGCTCACTTCTGCAGTTGCTGAGGCAGCACTCTTTGTACAGCCTGAGACAATCGATCAGGAATCTGCTTTTATGGAATTTCCAGGGACTAAATTTCTGCTTGGAAAACAGGCAGTTTCTGTTAGCCTCCCTAAATTTATTTTTACAGTCTTTCCATGGCAAAAATATATATATAAAGTAATAAAAAGAACAGAGCAAACAGTGAAAAAATTCCCCGTAACTCCTTAATAGTAACACATGTCTATACTTAATACAGATACAGCTTAATAAATGCTTTCTATCATTTGGTCAGGCCTTTCTGGCAGGAACCTATAAACTTAGATGCCTATGATAATTTTGTTTCTGCCATCCATGTGACTACAGTCCCCCTCCCAAACGTAAATTGTTGATTCTGTAACACTGACAAGAGTCAGTACTAGATCACCAGATTAACCACTTCTGCCATGGGCTGTTGAGCTCTCACTGGAGGGATTGAAGGCTCCAGGTGGTTTAAAAATCCCCCCACATTTCCTCTAAAATACTTTCCTAACTTTCTCTGTTGGAGAGCTGATGAGCCTAACACGTGAGTTTTGTTTTCCAGTAAATGGTAGGATGTATTCCAACACCAGCAATCTGATTTATATTTGCATATAGTGCTCACTTGTGAAAAAAACTTGCCAGTTTTGCTTGAGACAAACACAGAGACTTGGATATTTCACTGTATCTTGAATGCAGTAGATTCTGACAGGATTTTCTAAAGCAAGGCTGGTAAGGAGGCAGTTTTTGAAAAGGTGATCGGATCCCAGTGAGCAGCGATGAGACGGATTTCAGGGCAGCCTTCACTTGCACCAGATGGATTCTATTGTCTCACAGAAAGAACTTGCAATCCCAGTGCTAAGCCATGAAGTGCCCTGTCTACCTCTGCCACTGCATCTTATTGTCATTTGGAGCACAAAATAGACTAATTTTGCCTTCTCTCTTTTGGTATCTGGCAAAGATACAAAGTGGGAAGATGTTCTCTGCTAAATATCATCACAAGAGTCTCAAAAGAGAACAGAAGTGGCTTTGGGAACCCCTGGAAATGGAAGAAAAAGAGAGACCCTCCCCAACAGGGAAAGATGTCTGGTATGCAGGAGACAGAGAGATAAATGAGCAACACAGAGAAGGTTGGAAGGAACTGGGAGATTCAGAAAGGAGAAATTTCAGCCATGGAGCTGAGCCCCTGCATTTAGATGCCAGCACAGAATAAAGTCCCTTGCAAGAAAAATGCCACCTAGTTGGTGCAATCCCAAGAGGTACCCGGGCACCTGGAAAGCAAAAATAGGCACAGTAGGACTAAGCACAGGAAGAGGCTGAATCCTTATTCAGAAGGACTGAATAAGATGGTGCCACTTTTACATAATCACATTTCTAATTATAGTTGTACTTTGAAGCAGAGAACGGTATTGTTGGTAACATAATAGAGCACTAAAAAAAAAAAACAAAAAACCAAAACAATTTGGCATTGTTCGTCTGCTGTACAAGCTTTTCTCTACAAATACAAATGAAACAATCAACGGGGCATTTAAATTTCCATTGGCCAACAAGACATTCATGTAGAAGTAATAAACACAGTTCACATTTGCCAGCTTTTATTGTGCTGTGCTTGCTTCTTAACAGATATTCGAGCAAAACCAGTAGAATTCCTGGCCAAGAACAAAGAGGTAAATACCAAATTACAAATGCCATAAAAAGAGAGAGTATCAGGAACTCTGTTTGACACTTCCATAGAATCGAACTTCCCAATCAAATGCAGCACAGCTGAACTAGAGACTCATACCAGCAGCACATAACAATGAATTTTTCCAGCTGCTTTGCATCCCCTGTAGAAGCTTTCACTACTTTTGACAAACTTTCCATCCATCAGCCTGTACAATAGTGCTTCATTTGAAACCAGCATCTGCTACACATTCATCTCAATGGCAGCCCCAAACACACCAAGATCCCTGGAAAATAATCATAATGCTGTAATACACACACAAATACACAATGCTGACAGCCCAGATGCTTTCTGTGGTGGAATTCACTGTGTAAGTTACTTGGAGACATCCAGTGACAAAAATGGGATTTCAGAAGATTTTATTAAAAATATATTTCTCCTCAATGTTGCACAGGAAGAAAGGGGTTAGCTGAATGACAGAATTAGTGATTTATTGAAAGATAGTTGAAGCTGAGACAAGTCATAGGAGATGGGTAATTATACACTACTTAATGATAAAATATGATACAGCTAAACACGGTGTTTTCCAGTAAGCAGAAGCAACTCAGACTAAGAGTTGCAAGGGAAAGGGGCAGGGGAAAATGACAAAACTTACAGATATAAAACAGCAAAGAGAAATGCCTGAAGAATGAAAAAAAAAAAAAAGGCAATCATAGAAGAGAAAATAATATCCAAGGCAGAATTGAAAATTCTAGCAGTTGAGTGAGCACACTTGGCCTGGACAGAGATGTCATCAGTTAGCAGTGCAAAGCAAGAAAAAGGCAAAGATTCCTCCTGAATAAGGGTTATTTATTCCTAAAGCAATAATTCTTGAGGGAAACAAGAGGAAGGCTGCACCTCAGCAGCGCTTAGGTGCCCCAGCTGGAATGGAAAGGTGACAAAAAGGCTGCACCTGCAGGTACTTCGGGGCAAGAAGGCGGAGATTTGTGTCCTCGGCTGAGTGGTTGAAGGAGCACATCAACAGCTGATCAGATCAAAGGACAAGAAACAATTCTGGAGTCTCAGGCTCAAGAGAATACCGGGATCTCACTCATACAAGAATGGGACGAGAGGGAGGGATGGGAGGAGGGAAAATAGAGGGGAGAGAGGGAGGGAGAAGGGAGCTGGATACATTTTTTGCAAGTTCAATCAGCATTCCTTACTCCCAACTACTTGAAGCGATAAGGGGAACTGACAAAGCATTAGAGCCAAGGAAATCTCTCCCGATTTTCAGGGGAAACAACGCTGCCAAGCTGTACTTAGCGAAGTGCTGAATACGTCAGGCAGATACAAAATTCCTGTTAGCATCTGAGAAGTCTCTTGCCAGCTGAACTGCTTCTTCACCACAAGCTGGTCAGTGGCGCTGCGAGTTGATCTCCCTCAGCAAGGGAGACTGAGCACTGCGAGCCAGGCCGGGCAGGTGTGACCAGGACGGACAGACAGCTTTAAAGATCCAGGCTGGGTCTGGCACCTGCAACACCTGTAGCTGTTGTGTGGCTAAGAATTGAGGCAGTTTCTGGTTTCACAGAGGTGGTTTTTTTCTCTCTTCAGGCAGGTCACTCCTCCAGGTCTGCAGCTGCAGCTCCTGCATGTGTCCATGCTGAGCTCTTGGAGGTTTTCTCTAAGGACCTCGCCAATACCACTTGTGATATTCCTGCCTGTGAGGGTGGGATTTGCCAAGGCTTCACAAGACAGACCAGGCTGAAACTGCCGTTTCTCAATTCCACTTTTTGCTGGGTAGAAGGGACCGTGACCAAGATGGGAGAGAGAAGATCCTACATTTAAATCACAGTAATTAAACGTGATCAGGCTTGGGCTTGCCCCATGGAGGATCTGGTGGCAAGGAGGGCTCAGCACCCACGAAGAGATGGTTAGGAATAAATAACCACAAAGAAGGCATGAGAAAGCAAACCATGGAACCATCTGTCCTCTTCCCTTCCTCCACCATGTCCCCCCTTCAGATTGCTTCACCTGCAGGAACCTTTACCCTGAAGATGCCAGAAGTGAAAACTTCCATGGAGTTTGCATGGAACAAAAGAAAGTTTTGTATCTGTTCAGCTCGGTGCCAGAATGCAATGCTGAGACTCGGTGTTGTACATAATTCCTTTTCATCATGTGCTCTTTTCATCTTTTAGTAAGTTTAAATAACACCTCTATGATTTTGAAGTTATCTTTTTGGGCCTCATGTTCTTCCAAAGCTGCATTCTTCCCATATTCTGCAATTAAAGCCCCAGTTTTCTCTTCAGTTCTTGAAAGAACTAAAATACTTTTGGGCAAGAGACATGCAAGCATGCTCGAAAGTATGAATAAAATTGTCTCTGAACAATTAATTGATACTTGTATTTAATTCACCTTCCCTGCCTTTTTCAAGGGCTAAATGCTACTCCTGTAATGCCTTTGCGAGTGGAAGGTTTGGTCTTAAATGAATAACAATTTCAAACTAAGGGAAAAATTAGTTCTCATCCATTTGATTAATCAAATCCAGCATGAAATATTTATATAGATAAATTAAAAGATATGAATCAAAGTGAAAGTCTGGAGCCAAGAGACCACTGAGATTATTTAGATAAAATAAAAATCTAAGCAGAAAAGATAAATTATGTAATTAAGCAGTCGACTGCACTCCTGCATTACAGCAGGTTTAGTGAAACAGCCTGAACTGTGTTCCAGTGGAACTTCAGGTTTGCCACAGCCTTGGACATCAGTGTTTCCTCTCTTTTTCTCCTCAGTGATGTTGTGATTGATGAACTGGGCTACAATCAAGTACTCTCTTCAGGTGTAAAGGATCATATAACGTGCCACCTTAAAATTTAAGATTTTTTCACCTTTAAATACAGCTGCCTGAACATAAGGAACATAGAAGCAAAACTCAAGGAGTATGATAAAAACAGAGCCAAAAA
>VZRN01003143.1:24674-55800 GCA_013397935.1 Dasyornis broadbenti | reverse complement strand
AAAAAAAAAAAAAAAAAAAAAAAAAAAAAGGCAAGAAAGGACAGCTCCTAGTGCTGAATTTGCAACGGCAGCAATGTGGGACTGCTTTGTACCATGAAGAGACAACACATTCCAGGAAAAACTGGCAGCTGGGAACATTTACTGCAGGCCCTTCTCAGCCACATACAACAGGCACCAAGCAGGATGAGACACATTCCCTTAAGCAGTCAAAAAAACTAAGAACCTGTGTATTCTTATCAACACATCAAGCTCTAATCAAAGTTTAAGAAAAACAATAAAATATCAATATCCTGTCTGCCTTCTGGAAGAAGCTTTTTCCTAAAAGATCCCAGGCATGGAGCAGTTTTTTGAGCCTTGTCCACAGGTAAAGTAGGAAAAAAACCAGCCTGAGCTCTGCTTTGATGGGGCAAATCACTCACTTCACTTAGTCCATCATCTCCTGCAGGCAGACAGAGATTAGGACAACTTTCCAACTTTTTTGGATATCTCAGTTGACTGGAGAAGTTCAGGAGAGCTGCCCCAATATTTTTAGCTTCTGGGTGGATGTTTTTTGTCTACAGTTAGAGGTCCTTGCACTGAGTTCAGCCTGTCTGGGTCATGCATGAGCCTAAAAGCATCACAGCCTCTGCCTGTGCTTACACCAGCAATTCCTAAATGCGACTCCAGGCTTCAAAATATTCAAAAATAGGGTGGGTTTTTTGTTGATTTGCTTTCGTTCTGGTGCTGGAGATGGTGCAGAAAAAGCAACAGCAGAATCAGAGCAAAAAAAAAAAAAAAAAGACAAGGATCACAGAATGTGCTGAGTTGGAAGGGACCCACAAGGATTATCAAGTCCAAACTCCTGGCCCTGCACAGGATCATCCCAAGAGTCATACCAGGTGTTCCCCTTCATCCCCAAAAGATGGCAGGGAAGAGAGGAATAAAAGAGATTATTTGCCAAAATGGAAGAGAAAGGTAACAAGGCAGGTGGAAGTCAGAAGGATTTAAAGACCCAAGGAACTCCCCAGGATCTCAAATCTCTTGAAGGATCTGCTATCAGCCAGACAGATCCTTTTCCACTGGCCTGAAATCAAAGCAAGACACAGGCAAGAAAACACTGTTGTGACCACACTCATTAAAGACATATGGCTACGAGGCAGAGACCTAACTAGAACAAAAGACCCAATTATAGCAAAATAATTGAGAAATTTATAAACCAGAGAATTTAAGCTCCATTTTTCATATGGTCAGTGAAAAATACGGAAATCCTCCTTAATAGAGGAAAATAAAATATTGATTTTTCACTGTAATGACAAATATCTTTTAAGACAATTTAATGGAATTAATCTAAAAAGCTGTCAAGAAAAAAACCCCAAACCAAGTCTTGTAGGAAAATGGCTGAAGCCATCTAGACAATAAATTATATTTAAGGAAACTGAATTACCAGGATCATACTACAGGTTAATTACCCTGTTGACATCCAAACAATGCAGTATGCTAAGATAATCTTTTTTGCATAAACACAAACAGAGAGAACTGATAAATGAAACATTTCTGAATGTGCTGCTGTGCCTTTCAAAGCAGTAGTAGGAACATTACAAATGCAATCACAAATATGCTGATTACTCAACACAGAACACAGGGAGAGAGGGTCTGGGTGGGTGGTAGGGTGCAATGCCGGGGAGCTGTGTCACTATTTAGGATGATTTTTATTTTTTTTCAAGATCCTATCCTGCATCACCATGACTGAGATTTAAAAAGAGGGGGAAAAAAAAAAAAAAAAAGGCTAAATTGGCCTTTTTTCCTCCAATACATCTCCTCTTGATGAACTAAAAAAAGCCCTTATTTGAAAAGAATCAAAACCTGATTAGACACTTACAAACAAGAATGTTATTATCACTACTCAATTATCCAGTAACAGGCTATGCAAAGTGACCTAGAGAAATTACTTCAGCTATTGTGGAAAGATCAGAGTGATGAGGCATTACAATAATCCATCTGTGATCGTGTCTCCCTCTAGGGGTTTTATCTAATGACTAACACACAAGGTTGATAAATATTGTAAATTTTATTAGAGCAAGGGTAAAGCAAATGTATTTTTACAACTTCTGGCTCTGGACAGGAATTTCTTATGCTCTTCTAAGTTGATGAGGATTGAACATTCCTCACTGTTTGAGGGTAAAACACAACTCACACAAGAAATAAGTGTCAGGTGGAGGCAAGACAGGTAAATTCAAGAACAAGAAAGCAGCAGTGGATAAAGATGGTCTGACCAGACTCCAAAGTAAGTCTTACTACAAAGGAATTAATACAATGAAAAAAAGTGAAAGCAGCCCTAGAGAAGAATTACGAGAGAACGTTAAAACCAAAATAGATTTAACATGGAAAGCAAAATTAAATCAATTGCACGAAGTTATTTGATACTACAAATACAATTAGCAAAGAGATGAAGATGTTAAACGAATACAAATACAGAAGCATCAGTGAAGCACCACCACCCACAACAGGTTTAGGTCAACAAAGGAGAGCACAATTCTTCCCACAGTATAAAATCTCACAATGCAGAACTATTTCCCATGTATTGTGTTGTGTAAGGGTAGCCAGTATCTTAGGGCTAACCACTAGAAATTTACCACGTGTCCACCAAAAGAAAAAAAATAACAAAAAATTATGCTTTTTCAAATTGCTACTCTGATTCCATGTGCCAGAGCTCAACCTTTTATTCCAAAGGGTTACTCGTTTGAATCAGTTTCAAAATCAGAACCACTAACGAGGATAATTAAGTATGCGGTTGGTTTTGCCTACAAATAATAATCACTACGGAAAAAAAGCACTCGGCATTGCATTATCATTCTCAGAGGACAGAAACTTCCATTAAATCAAAGCAGGCTTCCACAATTAAAAGAAAAGGTCCTCAGGTGAAACCATAAAAAGAAGCAGAACTCACAAGGCAGGGGGAGAATTGTGGGTCTTGGTGGAGTGCACAAATGCAGAGTGGTAAATGCAATAAATGCAACTGATAGGAGCCTATAATCAGCTAAAAAGGAATCATCTGTTTGTGATTTAAAAAAAGGAAAAAACACAAAAAGAAACAAACAAAGATAAAAAAAAACCCAGAAAACTTTCAACCTTTGGACAAAATACGCATCTATGCTTCTTGAACCCCAAAACCCAATTCCACTCGTTCCTAAGGTAAGGAACGCGCTGCAAGGACACCAAAAGCAACGCGACAGAAGTGAGAGAAGTGCCTCAGATTTATTTTTCCTCTCAAAAATATTTTATGAGCGAGAGAAATAAAGATAATTAGATGCGTCTCGGGGTTCTGAAAAATGGAATTAATCCATATTTGTAAAACTTTTAACTGGTTAATAAATTACCACTTTGCCAATAAACTGAGCCATTATTTTCAAGGACTTATTGGCTGAGATCTACCAGGTTTCAGTGTGGGGCTTGTGTTCAAACATTGCAGTTGACCTAGTGCTTCTTAGAGAGTCCCGATGGCCACCAACTTCACCTCCTGATGGGGCAACAGAGATTTACAAAGAAGCAACACCAAAGCTGAGCATACTTTTCACTGGACCTGTGCAGGAAAGAGACAAATTTTTTAAAAAATCATCTCTTCCACAGAAAAACAAAAGTGAAATAAATCGAGATTTTTCACTGAAATAATTAAGTGTGAAGATGCTTCACAAAACTCCACGAGGGTATGTTTTAGAGCAGAGCAGTCCGCTACATTTTGAGTCTCACAGGCCGGTCACTTCCGTGTCATCTCTCCCACATCCCAGATGAAGGCTCTGACACTCATGCAAGCCAGAGCCTGAAGGATCTTTCATTTGGATGTAGGGAACAGCCAGGACACCCTTCTGGGACAGGATCTTCTCCTTGGGATTTTCATGTGGGTGACCTCCCCTTGGAGTGAGTGAGTGAGTGAGTGAGTGAGTGAGTGAGTGAGTGAGTGAGTGAGTGAGTGAGTGAGTGAGTGAGTGAGTGAGTGAGTGAACCCTACTGCTCCCAGCAGAGCAAGAAAGCTTTCCAACCACCCAGCTAGGAAACTAAAGAAGGGGGGAAAAACCCTTGCAAAAATGCCAAGAGATTTCCAAACCTCAACCTCTCAGCTCTGTTATTCCACATCACTGCGGAATAACAGCCCACAAAAGATAAATCGGCTAAATGGCTTTGAACTGAAAGAGATGAGGCTTAGATGGGATATTAGGAAGGAATTCTTTATTGTGAGGGTGATGGGGCCCTGGCACAGGTTGCCCAGAGAGGCTGTGGATGCTCCATCCCTGGAAGAGTTCAAGACCAGGCTGGACAAGACTCTGAGAAACCTGAGATAGTGGAAGGTGAGATGATCTCTGAGTTCCCTTCGAACCCAAACCATTCCATGATTCTATAATGCCACTTATGCCCTCAAAAATCCTTCAGGAGTTCTCACCAGTAATGATGATGAGTTCTGTGGGCTCCTGCTTTTACAGCCTGGAAGCAATCATCGTCATCACAGCTGAAATCTGACTGCCTTAGAAGTTTCTGAAAATCCAAAGCAGGGTTGAATAAATACTACAGAAAGTTCTGCTCCAAAACTCTGAGGGGAGAGAAGGGAAAAGGGAAACAGAGGGGAAGACCTGGATGATGCCTGGTTGTATCCGTGCTAAGCCACTTGAGGGGAAAAGTATTTTTTTCCTGGATGCAAGCATGAGAATCTGGAACATTTGCAGGCAGCCAGCAGCATAGAAAACACAAGGTTTTACTGCAAGAAATCACTCCAACAGTGCTACATACATTGGGTGTTGAAAGAAGATGCAGGAAGAATTAGGTGAAAGTTTTGGTGGCACAGTATTTCCAGCAATGACATCATTTTGTACATTAGGTAGTTCCTGCTAAAGGAAAATGCAAAACCTGCCCACCGTGGGAATAATAAGCAGAGCAACCTCTGTAGCACTTCCTGAAAAACAGAGTTCTTCCAGAAACTGCTAAAGAGATGAGTAACACTGAACGCTATTGTATTTTCTAATTAGGAAATATTGGGTTAATGTTAGTGGGGTGCATTTTTTGCATCACACTTCATAAAATATTGTGGTATAAAAGCATTCCCATTCAAGAAGCCTTAGTTTTCTGTCCCTCCCCACCATGATTTTTCCATTTCCATGTCAAAGTTTAACTGCAAGGGATTCAAGCAAGAACAAGTCCTTATTTCACAAGTCTGCAGAAACAAAGAGATCAGGGCACCTGAAAATGCAGAAATAGAAGAAATTCCCAAGTTACAGGCAAGAAAATATATACCCTTGAAAATGAATCTGAAGGGAGAGGACACCTGGGATCTAGAAATGGCTCCGTGGAACAACCCCTTGCCTGGATTAGAATTCCCTCCAAGACCACAAATCCACCTGGCATCTGGATTTCCTCATCTGCTGGGGGTTTTCAAACCACTGCAGAACACGCAGCACGTCTCAAACATTTTGCTGCACTAATGCTGCTCTGCAGCCGTGCTGGATTTTTCCACCCGTGGGGACAAGCCCTCGGTGTGACTGAATTCCTTCTGACAGCTTGCCTGTCACATCACACGGGGCTGGCTGGGGCTGAGTCACAGCAGCAGCCCAACTGCAGAACCAGGGCAGCCCTTCCCGTGCTCCAAAATCAGCACCAGCGCGGGAGTGAAGAGGGCACAGCTGCCTGTCTTGCTCGGGGGATGGCTCTCAAGTAATGGACATCCAAAGGAAAAAAAGGGAGAGAGGAGGGAAAAGAGGAAGAAATGCACAAATCCCACGTAGCAATCGCTTTCGGTTCGGCACAAACAGCCAGAACCAACAGATCTGAGGAATCTCACTGCTGTGAAGCAGACAGAGGTTGTATGGAACACTGACTATCTTAATAATGAAATTATTAACATTAATCATGAAAATAAAGCCAGGACTGACACAGGCACAGAGTAGCTCAAATACTACAACACAAAAAGATAGAATATAATATTATAATGTAATATAAGGGTGTGTAAATATATATATGTATATATATATATAAAAATAGGTATATATATATACATATATTGGGACATGTAGGACAAGGGGGAATGGCTTTAAGCTGAAGAAAGGCAGGGATAGATGGGATATTAGGAACAAAATTCTTCCCTGGGAGGGTGGGGAGGCCCTGGCCCAGGGTGCCCAGAGAAGCTGTGGCTGCCCCTGGATCCCTGGCAGTGTCCAAGGCCAGGTTGGACACTGGGGCTTGGAGCAGCCTGGGACAGTGGAAGGTGTCCCTGCCCATGGCAGTGGGGTTGGGATGAGATGAGGTTTAGGATCCCTTCCAAGCCAAACCATTCCAGGATCCCATTCTATGATAATGAAGAAGGGAAGCAGTATTACCATTTGGTTATTGCTCACATTTTTTCTAGAACTGCTTCCAAGATCACAATGATGTGCTGATTTTTGTTTATATCTCACTAAACTGAAAGGAAAGTGCCCTGGCATTCATGGCTATTTTTACAGAAGATTAGAGCTATGACAAGCTACTGCAATCTTAATTAAAAAGAATACCAAAAAAGCTTGATTTTTCACTTTACCTATCACTTGAAGGGAAAAGGAAAAGAGGATAAAAACTGAGAAAAAACGCAGATGCAAAACAAGTCTTCAGAATTTAATTTTGTTTCTTAACAAAACCAACCAAACAACTTATGGAGTGATCGTTACTTGAACAAATATAACCTGGTACTCTTTTTGTCATGGATTTACTATATAACTCATACAATATAGCATGCAAAGAAAAAATTACATTATTATTATAAAATAGACACAAGCCATTAAATTTACATTACTCAATGAGTGGCAAGATCTCAGGAAGTTGGGTTTTGCTGGAGGAGGAAAAGTTTTAAGAAGAAGAAATTAAATATATCTAAAATAAATTAAAACAACATCACTCAATTTTAATATAGCATCTAAAATGAAGGAGACATACTACCAATGTAAAAATAAGTTGTCCAAGAGTCTTTTAACAATCTGAATGATCCCAAGATAACATTCAGTTTGGAAATGGCAAGTTTAGCCTGTTAAATCAGCTGAGGAATAGAAATACATATGGAAATATTATGAAGATGGCTACAGAACGAGTGTATAACACACATTTACGCATTATATATTCCTGAAAATATACAGGACTACTTGCCTTGAAGGCCTCTTTGTTTACCTGAAAAATTGGCACGACTTGCTGAGCTGTTTCTTGGAAATTCCTGGCTTTCATTTTGCTCCCCCCATCAGGATTTCTGTGCCACATCAGGGCAATCACAAGCCTCAAAGATCCACAGCAAAACCCAGCATTCTTTGAACTTAATTGAAATTTGAACAATTAAGTAGCAGTGACACCCTGAGATTGGGCCTTTCTTGTGTTTTCTAGGCATTTTAAAAAAATAGCATATAATTTCTTCACTGAAGTGCAATGAAAATAAAGTCCCTGCACCTTCTTGCAGCCAAAAACCAGTATTTTTTTTTTTTTTTCTGACCACACTGGTGATAGTTCAGCCTAAACAAATCTGTTCCCTTCCAGTTTCCCTCGTGAATGCTTTACAGAAACCAAGCCTCATGAGCAACTACACAAATTCGTTCACTTTATTATCACTTTTGGGAGAAGGATGACCATGTTCTACATAAACCTTTGTGAAAGGAAAAGAATTCTTCAGTACTCAGTTTCTTTAAAAAACAAAAAACCAAAACACTCCCTTTTTTTTTGTACAACAGTAGAATAGGGTGTTATTCCAAATGTCCAAGTACTCATCACCTGTGCTCCAGCAGTGGCTGATAAAGGATATTTAGGAAAATATGTCACAATCCTTTCCTAGTGGTGACAGCTAATTTCAAGCCCAGTATCACACAAATAACTAGAATTACCTTTGCTGTTTGCTGTGCTCTGCACTCATTTTCTTCCCCAATTGCCATTTTATTCCCCGTTACTGCATGATCTTTCTAACTCTTTGCAGCTCTACTTCTGGGCAGTTTGGGCTCTCTTGAGTAGGATTCCATCAGAAGACTTTAATATTTATAACCTTCCTCAGTTCATTTCTGTCAACCAACCCATGAACCAGCACAGATCACTGACAGTGTTTTCTCTCCAGCAGGAAAATCAATTATATGTTTCCTATTTCTTTCCTGGCCTATCATTAATCTACATGAGGACCTCTCTTACCCCATGGCATCTTTCTTCCATCCTGCTTGATATGACATTTTGATGAACTTGTTTTAAAGATCCAGTTATGTTATACTGACTACATCCTCCTTGCCCACCTGCTTCGACTTCCTCAAAAAAAAAAGAATTGGAATAATTTGCCAAGCACAGCTTTCCTTTGCTAAGTCTGTCAGATTTCTTTCCCAGTGCATCGCATTTATTTATGTGCTCTTAGAATTTTGTTCTGTAAGACCTGCTAATTTGTATTTCTCTACCTTAGCCTTTTAAGACAACAAAAACCTGTGACATTAAGAACCCCAAGAAAAATAGCGAAGAGTTCCAGCAATCCTCAACTCAGAACGTCAAGGAGAAGGTGAGTGCAGAGAATTCATGGAGCCTTTCTGAGAGGCTTTACCTCCCTAAACACTTCCTTTGCTTCTGTACCAGGTTCATCAGGTCTTTCATGCTTAAGAGGAGCTACATCCCACAATCTGGTTTAGTCTTCATTGTGAACAAGAATTTCACTTGCTAAACGTTTTTTACTGTTGGGAAACACACAAAATGAAGGATGCTTCGAATAGCTCTGTGTGCTCTCCTGCTCACCATTCACATGGGCTGCACAGGAAAGAACACAGAGGATGTCTGGACTTTGTAGAAGTTTTAAAAATTATTTTAAATTTGTTTTCTAGCATCAGTTCCTTAGGGCTTGAGATGCTGTGTCCCAGATGCCCATTTTCAAACATTTATGTCATTTGGGAAATTTCTAGGTTCACTATTTTTCACCTTCACTTTATCACTGTTTGTCCAAGCCTGTAGGATTGGACACGGCTGTTCTTCAAGATTTCAAGACAAATTCCCACCAATCACATGAGACTTTCTTACCAATCACCTCCACACTTGTCAAACCCCCCTTTCTTTAAGTCTGAAACCATTTGTTTTGGTTTGTCCTGTTTTGGTTTGTATCACATCCCAACCTACCTTCAGAGATTTCCCTTTCCTCCTGTAAATCTTACTCCTCCCTCTCAACACTATTTTTTGTTTTAACTCAGTTTTTGGGGCTGGGCAGATGATACAGGAGCCTACAAGAAAAGGCTGAGTAGAGAGGTCCTAAAATTCAACCTTTTATTGAAACAATCTGTTTCAAACGAGTTTTTCTCTATTATTTCCTGTGTTGCTGGTACTTCTTAGAATGTTCCAGCTGCATCTTCTACCTCCTGGGCCAGACCAAAGCAAAAGCACCTTCCCTGGAAGCTCCAAACCACAGCATTCTACTCTTCACCTCTCATCTTCATGAGCCAACTCTACCAAGCTGAAAATACACCTTTTTCATTCATCAGTCACATTAAACCATAATATTTAAGGCTTAACACAATCACTGTATTTGGCAAAATAGTTTCTCCCACACACATCTCTGCTCCTAATCAGAGCTAATTAAGTATGTGCATCATACAAATTGACAGCAATGTAGATTCTGAAGCAGAGTTTAAAGTGTAAATAATGATGAGATAAAAGGGATCTTTTGAGCAAAATCAAAGTATCAAGTAGTCATTATATGTAATCACTATTACAATTTAATGACATTTGTGCTAGAGTAGGAATATGAACAGGAATTAAAGTGTCTCATATATGTTACTACTTTTTTTTTTCCTTTTTTTTAACTCTATGTTGGTTCCAAGTGGTTAACAAAACATCAGCCTTTGCCTGTGTCTTTAGCAGCTCAGTCTGCTGCAAACACAGAACCAACCCAAGCCAGCTGCAGTGGCCTGGATGTGAGGTGTGAGGAGGTCATGCTGTGTGCGGCACAGATGTTAATATTTATCCTTTTAAACTTGCTTTGTGTGTTAAGAATCAATGTTAAGGCTGGAAAGCCACAATAGGAGGCTTCTACCCTCTCACACACACAAATCTGTACCTAACATACAGAGGTAACCTCAAACAGGTGTGACAGTAACACACAAACCTGACTAAAGGGGTAAAGGGGAGGCAGAGGAAGGAAGGACAAGATTCCTTTGGGAATCCCGTTATTCCCATGGGATCATGGACCTGAGAAGCAGCAAATCACGACAGAGCAGGAGCAAGCAAGGACAAATACTTTCTGCTTTTAAATTTCCTCTGTATTTGTAAATACTTTTATTTTATGACCAGTTCAAAGGATAACTACAGAAATCAGGTTTGCGCGTTATCAGGGCCTTTGCAGGCAGCAGGTTTGCAAACATCATTGTCTTGCACAGGTTTCTAGAGAGAAGTGTTTCTAGGACTAACATTTCTCAGGGGATCACATCCTGAATGTGGCCTTACTTATATTTCAATACAGCATTGAAAAAGTAACATGAGAGGAACAAAATAAATAAAAGACAAGCCCAGAGATACTCAATGATAAAAAGTACTGACTTCCAAGCTGCCACTTCACCCAAAACTTTATGTGAAGGGGACAGAACACAAAGGAAACACTAATCAAAGAAAAGACCTTATGTAATCTTTAGAAATATCAGACTGTGCAGCAGCACCAGTTGAGTTCAGGGCACAAACTGATACCCTAGGGCCTGTATGTATTTCCTAATGCAGAGCTCTTAATGTAGGAGAGCAATTCTGGGGGTCAACCCAGCAAATAATTTTTCATCTTTCCATTCCTCTCCTTCTTCATCCAGATTTTAAAGAAAGATATCTGGCATTATCACGATCACCTTGAGCCATTTCCATTCGTGAACTGAAAAAAAGAACTAGTTGATGGGTAAATTCACTCTTCTGTTATTCTAAGGTTTCTGGTATTAAAATAATAACAAAAAAAATTTTAAAATGTAATAACAATATGCCACCCAATCATACCACCTTATCCCATCCCCTATATAATTCACATCCAGATTTGCCCCTTTAAAAACACCCTTTGAATATTTTGCTTTGCTTTACTACTCCACAGTGAAATGGAACACTTGGTTTAAGCCTGTGCCTATTTTTAATGGCCTGATTTAACTCTCCCATTGATCTGTTGTCATGTTCAATCAAGACAACAACAACAACAACCACAAAAGAGTAGCAAGTAGGGTAAGCTTCAAGTATTGCACATTTAATTACATGAAGGACTCGTTGGGGAGGAAGGGGATAAATTGACCTTTGTATCAGTTTTCATGAGCTTAGGTGTTCTTTTTAGACTCCCAGAACATCAACCCTGAAAAAGGGGAAATAAAGTGGTTCTGTGTTTGAATTAAACAAAAGGCCACCCTAAGGAACAGTTCCCTTCCAACCCAAACCATTCTGTGACACAGAAACCTGATGCTTTCATTGTTCAGCTGACGTAACAGGTTCAACAGGGATATAAAATAGTCTTGAATTCTGTATTTCTTCTCGTTGAGAAGACTGGAAATAACTTCTTTCTTCCATATTCCTGCCCCTGGGATCTGTATTCTGGGCATATCACTCACTAATAAACAAATGTGATTGATCTGCTGGGAAAAGAGGGAAGCAAATCAGGCTACACAGATCACAAGCACTACACCAAACTGATTCTTTTCACTGTTAAAAGCATAATTAGTTTCTCTCTTTTAAAAATACACAAATAAAATATCAGACGACTCCTAGAACTACTCAAAATGGTGAGTCCTGTTTTGTATTTCGCAGCAGCCTATACTCAGATGATGTCATGTGTCTCTTCAGAAATTTTACACTTGGAGACCAGATCTTACATGCAAAAAACTAAAAATTATCTGAGAGAAAAAACCCTAGATTTCCCAGGGAGATCCGTGCAAGCAGAAACAGCTCTCTACATTGTCTATATTCGGCTGACATCGAAGTACGGCTTTACAGTATACAGTAGTATTGATATTATTTGTAGATTAAATTTGGTTTTATCCTGATAGCAAGCACACGTACCATTCATGACAAAAAAATAAGAGCTCATGGGGATTCCAGAATATCAACTAACCAGCAGATTCAGTAACTACATTCTGACAAACCTGTGTTTGAATGCTAGAATTTTACACAGACTTTCTGAAAACCCTATGTGTGATAACTTTCATTAGAATGGTTAAGATGATTCATTAACATGTCAAGTACAAGAACAAAATAAGATAAACAAATTTATTAAAAAGCCTTCATCTCTGTTGGTTTGCTGTAGACCTCATTATTAAAGAAAACATATGTTTACAGAATATTTTTTATAAAGTATTTATTTCCATTGCAAATGCATGTTTTAGTCCCATAAGAGGATGAAAACCTACTCAGACATCACAACTGTCTGCAGCAGAGACCAGAAAGTTCCCTCACGAGAAGCAGTCTGAGAGGAACCATCTAAGATGAAAAAGCACTCAGAAGCAACCCTGTTATCAGGCCTATATAAAGTAGCTGGAGCTAGTGTAAAGGAGGGGAATGCAGGCAAATGGGTAAAAACTATAGGAATTTTATGATTATTTACTGGAAGGACTAAGGCAGCTGCAAACTCCACTGAGGGCACTGCCCGTTCTGCCAGGGACACGCACCTCTGGTCATACAAAAGGAATTGCAACCACTGAGACATCCTGCTACCAAGAAAACCGTTTCAAAGTCTGCTTTGCAATGCTTGCACTGAATTACTGCCCCATTTCAGGGGCATCTTCGCTGCAGGAAGAGCAGTCCCTGCTTGGCCATCACGTCTCCACCCCACCCGCGCTGGCAGGAGCCAAAGGACCAGGAGCACCAGGCACCGAAGGTGTCCTTGGGAGGACGGGGAAGTCGCCCAGGCTGGGCACCCTCAGGTATTTAAAGGTTCTCAGAGAGATGATGTGACACAAAACTCCGTTTTCCTGCCCGAAGCAGGACTCAGCACACGGGGCTTGCCCACGCCTCCGAGGACCCTCGGGGTTACTTGGTGGACCACGTGAGCCGTGGTAACACAAACACTGGCAGCTGCAAACCAGGCAAGAGCACTCCAGGAGTGAGATTTGTCAGGATGCACGCAAAGCGATGGCAGGAAAAGAGGGAGAAGTCAAGAGTCTTGAAGCACACTTTCAGTTCCTGGCTTTTGAAGGCCCAGTAAACATCATCGTAATGCAAATGCAGCATTACCTGTTTGATGCATTCAAGACTCAAGCTCAGATTCCTTTGTGATTGTACAACGTAGAGTCAACCTAAACTAACATTTTTCAGACAAAAGCATTGTTACTTTGAAGAAATACCTAATGCTTTTAAGAAAGACACAATTGTTTAAAAAAACCCCAACCTATTCTTTACAAATAGATCATTCTTAAAGGATGTGTATTGTCTACATGGAACATGTACTTTAATTTATACATAGCTGACACTAAAATGCCTTGTTATTGTTGAATTCCCTTTCTGAGTACACATAAACAGCCACTTCTTCCTGATCTGAATATTTCACTGAATAGAACTTCCCCACTCCTGTTTGGCATAATGAAAAGGCTTTGAAACCAAATGAGGGGAAGAAAATAATAAGGCTACACGCATTAGGCTTTTACTAACTTTAACAGCAGTTAGGCAAAGAAATTATCTGCTCAGGGAGAGAACTGAGGGACTGTCATTAGACCTGTTAAGGATGTGATCAGTGCAATACTCAAGGGGCCAACACAAGATGGAAGGTGGGGGGACAGGAAAAAAAAAAGTAAAATAATAATAATAAAAAAGGTAAAATAAAAACCCAACACACACTTCTTGCTCTAATTAAAGGACTGACCAAATGGCCCAGGAGGTGCAGAACAGACTCTAGGCCCAGAACCTAAATCATAAAGCAGCAGTTTTATCAGGCCACAGAAAAGAAACAAAATAAAAAGCCAAAGCCACTGTTTTTTACAACACTGAAGCTCATCCTGTGTTAAAGACGGAAAGCAGCAGCTGTTTTTGTGCTTCTAAATGCCCTTAATGCATTTTCTAGTGGTTCATATTCTAGCAGTAAGCTTCTCGTGCACTGTACTTCAAGTGACTCCACTCAAATAATAAGGTCTTTGAACTGACCTTGTAAAAGTCTTCCCTTGGAAATGCACAGATAGAAATGAACTTTAAAGGTCAGCCTTAGAGGGGAGAGAAGAAAGATCTGGTTTCCAAGCTGCATCTTTTATGTGCAGGTAAGGGGTGGCTGCAATGCTTGCAAATGAGAACTACAAAATGGAAGCTGATTTTCATTTTAATTAAGGAAATCAAAACTACAAATTCTAATAGACAGCTTATCCCTTTGTCACAAACAGACTTTCCTGGGTAGAATCTACCGGCAGCGCACTTTGTAGCCAAATCAGTCCCTTCAAAGCCTCTTCAGGTTTAGTGAGAAGCTACAAAAACACCTTCTGTCTCAAGGCCTGCATCCTGTCCCACACAGCATCACTCGAGGAGACACCCACGGCGCTGAACCGTGCCCAGCTTTTCCAGAAGGGAAAAGGGAATCATTCCAAAGGGATCATTCCCACACACCAGTGCTCCCCATGCACAACACCAGGACAGTTTGTAGAGCAAACACACGGCTCTTCTCCTGCTGGCCACAGGCCGTGAGCAAGGCAGAGGTAAAAGAGCCTTTCCTTGCCTTTCACAGCTGGAAGTGGGATCACCACCGGAGCAGCGGCCGGGGAAAGAAGGGAATCTGTGGTCTCTCCACAACTTTCCCATCCAGCACCACATCCGTCCTCCTCTCAAATGTCATTGGCCCAATTGAGGAGAAAAATAATTAGTTTCACTCTACTTCCTGCTAATTACAGAGTGTATAATCTGCCAAACGATGTACACGCTCGTGTTGGCTGTGGCCTGCTGCCTCCCCCTGCTATCACAGGCAGCGAATGGCTTACCAGTGACAGCTGGCAAACCAGCCTCTGGGAATAAAACATTTTAGCACTTCATAAATTTCTAACAAGGTTTCAAATTGCTTCAGTTTCCCTCCTCTCAGCTCTGTCAGCCTAGCAAAGGAGTTGGGGGGGGGGACAGGGAAGGGAAGGGGGGGAGGTGAGCACTAATTAAATCCGCAGTAGAAAAGTACAACTTGTAAGATAGTTCATTATTTTTAATAAGCAGCAATTAGACCTCAACTCCGAGGAAAGCTGGATGCTTCCTGCGATCCGCTGGCAGCAGGGAGAGCCGAAATACATCCTTCTGCCTCAAATTTTCAGCGCAGGAACAAGTAAAGCACTTTAAAGTGCAGCTGCATGACATGATAAAACTTAATGGAAGGTGACACACAATGCACTAAAAACTCGGAGGGAACATGCAGCGTAGTTGGCATTAATGTTAAGGTTTCATATCACCATTCAGATAACAAATGGTTTCCAAATCCCTCCATGCAGCTGCCATCAGGGTAAAAAGCCGTATTATCATTATTACTATTGATTAGACAACATGCCACGTTACACTGAATCTGACATCCTGTCCGTAGGAATGTGCCTGGGATAAAAATCATAGGATGCAAACAGCTATTGATCATATTTATAGCACGCTGCCTCACAGGTGTAAGTCAGCACCTCTCCATTCAGTATGAACAGACAAAACACAGGGACTGATCTAGAGGCCAAATGTCCCAGAAAAAAACACAAATATTTGTGCATTTGACATTACAGAAATGTTGTAAAACGCAGAGATTTTACAAAGGATTATAGAAAAATAGAAAATTTTATATTACCTTTTTAAATCTAAATTTTAAAATTTAAATTATACCTCTTAAATAGAAATAGGTACTTGGTGAAAAGAGAATAAATGTGCTTAACAGGAAACAAACACCACAGTAAAATTATAGTGTCATATTGTTAGAGCTACGCTTCTTCTGTTGCCAAAATTGACCCTTAGTACCTGTGCCTTCCTTTTACTAGTAGTGGAAACAAAAAGCCAGCAACTGAACAGATTGATTCTTTTTCATTACATTTAGCTCTGCAAAGTCAGAAGGGTGCTACTTTCAACTTGGGAAATAAAATTTTTAGAAAAGAGCAGATGAGGCAGAAAGGTACCAAATCTGGGCATTGTCACACCTGTGAGTCTTTCAGTACAGTGCAAAATCCTTCAGGAGGGAACTTAAGACCAAAAAATACCCAAACCCAAAACAAATGCAGAGCAGAGCAGGTGCTTTTATATTACAAGAGGAAAGAATTTGCCATCAGGACCACCCTTTGCTGTGTGCTCTTTCCAGCAGAATCTGCAACCACAGATATCTTCCGGATAAAGATATTTGCCTCAAAACATATTTACTTTTAAGTGAAAGCTGAATGTCTACAGAAAAAGGGTGTCAAATACTTGGCCACCTTCATTTGAAAGGGCTGAGGCACTGAGTGCATTATTTATCTCAGTATTTAACTGCAAGATCAGCCTTGGGAATCCCAAACTCTTTCCCCAGAGATCAAGGAGAAAGGTTAGAGCAAGGAAGACCTTGGTGGAAGAGGATGAGGTCAGGGAATACATAAGTGAACAAGACTTACATAAATCCATGGGCCCTGGTGAAGTGTTTAATGTTTCTTGTGTAAATTAAATTCACTTCCTATTTCTTAACTCAGAAGTTCACCCACAAAAAGTAATCCAATTTTGCTTCCTTGTTTCCAACCTTTAATTTACTGTATTATAAAGAACTCACAAGTCATCCATTTTCATTCTGTTGCTGCTTTATCAGAGAGCGATAGGGGCAGGAGGGATCTTAACCAGCCCAGAAGAGACAGGGAAGATGGTGAAAGACGGAAGAGGAAGAAAGGGAGGGAAATAAGAGGAAAAATGGGGCAGGGGGAAGTGAAAATGAAAGCAGGGAAAGGGAAGAGCTGTGATGAAGATGCATACAGCATCTCTATCAGAACTTAACTCTAAACGAGACCAGAATTCCAGACTCAGGCCAACAGAACTAAATCCAAAACATTTACTCCCCTGTCATTTCTCAAGCACAGATCTAAATGTGCTCAAAAAAACAAACAAAAAAAAAAAAAAAAAAACCCAAAAAACAAAAAAAACCAACAGCAAACCACCACCAAGCACGGCCTCAATGCTTTGCTGTGAAAATGAGTGGCAAAACATATTTTAAACTGATTTTTGTTCATCTTACCTAAGTGACTGCTCAAGCAATAATTCTGGAGACATTCAGTGCTGCTGTGATGGAGACCTGGCTGCTGCAGCACGTTTGTAGCCAGAGAATTTCGAGCAAAGGAGGTGCCACTCATTTCAGCCATAGCACCAAAAGTGCCAGGCAGCAACATTCAAGCAAGAAATAAAATACATTTAAAACAAAGAAATGAATCTTAGGGGACAAAGAAGTATAAAAGTGTGTTCAGGAGGCCTGAAGCTGCTCAGGAAATAAATCTTCTGTGTTATTTAATAATGAAAGAGGCAATAACAATTTTTAAAATGACCTCTTCTTCTCCCCAAATGAAGGTGTAAAGGAAAAATGTTATTTTGCTCTCAAGAGAAAGTAGAAATGAAATCATACTGAACAATTTTATCCTGACTAGGAAAAAAAGTTTTGTATTAAAGACGGCACAATGGAGCCTGCTAGCTTTATTCTGAAAGCATATGGAAGAGTCCACCTGCACTAATTTCCACGGCACTTTTAAAATTGGTGATATAAAAAAATTTGTAACGTTACTGAATATGTTTTTGAATTAGAATTTTGTCCAAATAATTTTCCACATTAAAAGCAAAGTTTTGACGTGTTACACTTGTTTTGATTATCAACAGAAAATACAATTGAGAAAAGAAAGTGGTAATTCGTTGGTGAGGGTGGAAAAAAAGAACATTTTAGGTTTGTTTTTATAAGGCCAGGATGGATATGCAGGCACCTCCCCCATCTGGGATGTGGATCTGGTTTTGCAGATCCATGGGGAGGATGAAGGAGCTCTGTGGGCAGAGTCACACTCAGCTGCCCACGCTGACAACTCCCTAGGCACTGTTATTCGTGTTATTTGTGTCATTTGTGTGTCACAGAGCAAGGAGCCCTCACCCTACATCCCTGTGCACCCCACGGGCCCCGTTTTGGGCACCTCTCCCCGAATCCAAGGGCACTTTCTATGCGCATCACTACACTTTGTGCTGCCTCCTCTCCTTATTCAAATGAGCAGGTATGCAAATTTGTAATATTTTCCTTCCAGCCTATCGATTTTTCCATTGTAGAAACAAGACATTTTCCTCTGGAGAGTTTATCCTCTCACTGTTTAAAGCAACATCACTTTTTGCAAGTAAGAAGTCGGCAGAGCCATCACAAGTTACCACCAGCGAAAGTTCACCTTTACCTAAATTCTCCTATGGTGGGATAAGGTCACAAAGAAACTATTTCTGGGTCAGTCCAAAGCTTTTTCTTTATCCTGGAGCACATGCTGCTCCTAATCCCTGCTCTCATTATGGCCAACAACACATACATAGGCTTAAGTAACCTGCATTACATAACTGGAGGGACATTGTCCTAATAATTTCCTGCAGAAGCACCAAGGAAACGTGACCATTAAAAATGAGCAACACACATCACCTGACCATCAGAGCAAATTAAATAGCGGGACAAATGTGTAATGGGCAATATTTTGTGTAGCACAGCCAGAACAAAAATATAATTGTGTCACTCTTGCCTAATCCTCCCAGGGCAAGCCACAATCTCCTCCAGAACGCACGGGGATGACCCGAGCCTGGCAGTGCTCCCACAGCAAGTCTGACTTTCATCTTTGACAGGCAGCAAGGCTGAGCAGATTAATGGCTCTGTCTGGGAGCTGCCTGGCTGCTGGTGCTGCCTGCATGTGAATGCTGGCCCCCAGGGCTGCCTACACACCCTGCACCCTCTCCATCCCTTTATCCTCCTCTCCCAAATGGGTTACGACTGCACTGGCAATGGCACCATGCTCTGACCTGGCCAAAGCACGTGTGGCACCTGAGCTGCCAGGGAAGTGAGCTCAGGGTGCTGTCCCACCGTGCCGCCTCTGCTCGGGCTTTATGTCCATGAATGTGATTGCTCACCAGAAGGGGAAACAGCAGTGCAGGAGAGAGGGGTGGCCGAGGCCAGCACGGAACAGCAGCACCTGCCCCAGGTGTCAGTCTGAGGGCCATTACTGCACCCACACAAAGGAAACCAAGATTGAAGGTGTCTCGTGCTGGTTTGATTGGAAACCAGTTGTTTTACTGGTCCTGGCTTTGCTGCACTTGTCCTAAGCCCCACCCTGCCAGAAGTTCCTCTTCACCGCATAATGTTGTATTCCATCTGGTTTTTTATTGCCCATAATAATCTTTTAATTCCTTGACCTTTCCTTAACCCAAATTTTCCAGATCCCAAATCTAATTTCTTACAAATCATTAGCTTAGAAAAATCAGAGTGCATCCCCATCAAAAATACTGACAGATATCACTGCCAGCTGTTAAAAACCCAGCAATCGCTTCTTCAGCATGCAGACTCGGGCAACAAGTTAACATTTGTAGAGAATCCTTCCAAGTTTTGCCAAACTACTACAGAAAAAAACGAAACACACACCAAAAAATTCCTTTTTGTTGTATTGTTCACTAAATGAAATGCAAAGTCTTTCATTTCATACCAGCATCATCTACAAGTTATCAAAATAAGGATGGAATGGAGCATATTTTCATGAGATTAAGTCCACATTTGGAAAGCCCCTTCTAAGGGACACGTTTGCCTCATCACCCTGACTTTACACCTTCCAGGCTTTGTTAAAGAATGAGGGGCAAGAATGTTTAAGCCCAGATGAGCAATTTGTGGGGCTTCCATAAATCCGCATACCTCGGGCTTTCACCACACCATCAAATATTAATAAGTGCTTTTAGGTTATTCCAAGTGCAGAGACAACAATTTAAAAGTATAAAGCTACTAAGAGATTTTCATTGAAAAAGCTTTCATTCCAAATCTTTTATTCCACATGAATTCTTGCGGCTGGGAGAGACTCAGGATTGAAATCCTGCACACCTAAAGCAGAGAACTGGGCAATCTTAAAAATATGTATTTTATTAGTGCCTTCAAACTCCAGGGGCAATCCCAATAAAGTCCAGGCCCGTGGATGAACATGGCAGAGGTGGAGTGACAGAAATGTGATTATCACTGAAAAGGACACGTATATAGGTCAACCAGGATATCAGATACCACCAGAAGTACCCATAATGACAAAAAAACCCCATCTGCTCCCAATTCCATTTACATAGAGATGTTAGAAGAGATGTTCGACACCTCGCTGTGATTTACAGGATATTATTGCACCATTATGCTGCTGCCTTATGAAGGTGAGATAAGTGGTACATTGTGATATAATGAGCATATGTAATGCCTAATATCTTAACAGAGAGCTTCATTGACCTTTGAATGTCAAAATTAACAGCAAAATTCGTCAAAAACGCTGCTTCAGTTCGGTGCAGGATGTGGACAAAAATTGCTGGAGCCACAAAGCTCCAGAAAAGAATATAAAACTGAGACTTGTCTGAAGAGAACATTACAACTTTTAATATTCATTTAAGTAGGATTTAGACATTTTTTCCCCTGATGTTAATGCTCAGTGCTAACAATATTTTAGGGTATTGTATTTTACCCTGATGAACACATACATTAAGGAGTGATTTTAAAGGAGAGATTAACATAACATTTACTGCTATTTTAAAAGTGAAGTTGTGACACGGGAGAACAGGAGAAGGATGAGGGCACGATTCCAAGATGTAAAATGATCTTAGCAGGACAGCTTTGGAGCGATAACTTTATGACATAATTTTAAGACATAATTTTTCACCTTCAGGAGTATTTCCACAGACTCCTGCCGCATCTGTGCCCTTTA
Source organism: Dasyornis broadbenti (assembly GCA_013397935.1). Classification (NCBI taxonomy): domain Eukaryota; kingdom Metazoa; phylum Chordata; class Aves; order Passeriformes; family Dasyornithidae; genus Dasyornis; species Dasyornis broadbenti. The sequence goes on along the minus strand of VZRN01003143.1, from coordinate 34,996 downwards.
GAGGATGCAAGGAGAAGGCAGATAGGCTGCTGCTGCTGGTTCTCAGTGTACAAAAATGATCATGTCAGGGAGAGTGCAGCTACAGAACAGCAGAGGGGTGATATGGGAACTAATGAAGATGTAAAACTGGGAATATTTTAGGGTAAAAATCAACCACTACCTTAACACGCACTGATGAACCGCTTATGTGATTAGAGTGCCGGATAATACAGCGATACAGGCAAATTTTCCACCCTATTTCCTGAGGTTATATATTCATTCCTGCACCAAAAAGGTGAGCCCCAGTGCCAGGATGAGCACTGGGATCGTTACAAATGCACTGACGCTTCCCTTCCCAAACCACAACAGTGCATCTACATCCTACTCCTAAACGAAATGAGTGTTTTCCCCTGCATTTTGAAACAGCTGCTTTAAAAGGGATTGTTACACGCACGAAAGAGTTGATTCTTCCAAAAGGTGTGATTGAAAGAAAGCGGAGAAGAACAGCGTTTTATCAGAGAATTTTCATGTGTATTTCAATAACAAATTTAACTAAATAAAATTAAGTGTCGAAAGGTGCCAGGCAAATCCCACACAGAACTAAAATAAAATGCTCAATGATTCATTGTTTTACTCTGTGAGACTCTTCGGAAGAAAATGCATCTAATTTTATTCAATTATGTTTGTATCTGATTTCTAATGCACAGAAGTTAAAGGGAAGATATAAATACTGTCCTCCTCCAAGCATAATTGTATCAGAGAGGTGCACACGGAGGGAGTAGGAGAGATGTTTAAGTTGAAGCATAATCCTGGTAGAAGAACAAAGCTGCCTGTGAAAATATTTAGGGTGGGAAATTAGAAGGCTGGTTTAAATCCAAAACAAATCAAGTTCTCTCCATACAACTAAGAGGTCATCTTACCTCTCCATAGACACAAAAAGGTTTTAAGGAAGAAAATAACCCCCAAAAACATAAGGGGGTTGGAAGTTATAGCTGCGATTGGGAGCTTGGGTAAAGTCTTTAACAAAAATCTCCAATGTCACCAGGCAGTCAAGGTTTTCTTTATAAGATGCTGGAACTACACTTAACAGACAAGGTGGAAAAATAAAAAGGTGAAATGTTTTTGTTAGCAATTTTTCTGAACTGCTGCAATATTCACATCAATCTATTTATTCCTATACCCATCCCCAGCTCCCCGAGTGCCCAAGTTTTCCTCCATTCTTATGTTAGCCATTATATTTAATGTTTGCCGTGGAAAAGACTTGGGGCTTGACCGTTCAGTTTTGAATCTCTCCTCAGAATCTTTTCACCTGTTCTCTTCTTCCATCTTAACTTTGAAGCCGCTGGTTCAAGTTGAGTAGGGAATAAAAAAAAATTCGCATGACACTTTCCTGATTTCTGTCCTGATCTGTGAGTCTATCCCAGCATAACCAGCACTGTTGTCTCTTTCAGTCTGTTGGAAGATTCCTCTGTGAAATACAGCAAGATCGCAGGGCTCCTCGTAAATAGCAAAATTTCAACATACAGCTACAAATCACGGGTTTCCACCATGTTTTGAACATATTCCACTTGGAGACTTGCCACATTAGGACTACTTGACTAGATTTGCAAGAATGATGAGCTTTAGTTTGTGTAAATCACCAGCTGAAGCTCATTTTCAAATAGAGCTAATCAGAAATTATTATTGAACCCAAAAGTGAAGAGGCCAGCTCCGTAACTGGGGTGCTCACTAGGGTTGCAAATGAAGTCATAAAAGTTCATCTACCTGATTTTATACATTCTTCAGTGAAGAATTCCTTTTCTTTATTTTATTTCATTACAAAAAAAAAAAAAAAAAAAAAAAAGAAAAAAAGAAAAATTAGAGGAACTTTTAGAGGGAAAAATTATTCCCCAGTCACTTTATCACATAAAAAAACCATAATCACAGTGCAGCCTGTTGGCACAGGGCCCCTTGCACAGAAGGCCTGGGGTGGTGCTGCCCCTCAAGAGGTGCCCCTGCAGCTTTTCATGAACGAGCCAGCAACAGAGGCTAAGCCAATTGTCAGAGAACAGAAAAGCAGCTGTTGAACCACAAAAATCTCAGAATCCCTGAGGCTGGAAAAGCCCTCCCAGCCCATGGAGTCCCAGCTGTGCCCGATGCCCACCTTGTCCCCAGCCCAGAGCACTGAGTGCCACGGCCAGGCCTTCCTTGGACACCTGCAGGGATGGGGACTCCAAAGCTCCCTGGGCAGCCCCTGCCAAGGCCTGGCCACCCTTTCCATGGAGAAATTCCTGCTGCTGTCCAAGCTGAGCCTCCCCTGGCCCAGCCTGAGGCCGTTCCCTCTCCTCCTGTCCCTGTTCCCTGGCAGCACAGCCCGACCCCCCCGGCTGCCCCCTCCTGTCAGGAGCTCTGCAGAGCCACAAGGTTCCCCCTGAGCCTCCTCTGCTCCAGCCTGAGCCCTTTCCCAGCTCCCTCAGCCGCTCCTGGGGCTCCAGCCCCTTCCCAGCTCCGTTCTCTTCCCTGGACACGCTCCAGCCCCTCAAGGTCTCTCCTGCAGGAGCCAGAACTGGAGCCAGCCCTGGAGGGGCCTCTCAGTGCCCAGCCCAGAGGGACAATCCTTGCCCTGCTCCTGCTGGACACACCATTGTGCTGGGTAATTACCATAAGTGACATGTGAGTTATTAGCCACAAAATAAAATATCTGTATCATTAACATCATCCATGAGTCTCTAATACAGCCTTGGGAAAGTGCTAAAATCTCTAACGTCCAGATAAACCCTTGGAATTAAAAGCCTCAGCTGATTGGACATGAGTTAAGGAAGCCTAACAACAAAGAGCTTTTTTCTTTAGCACTTCTCCTCTACTACACCTTTAGACTCAATTTAATTCCAAAACCTTGTTTCCCCCCCACCATCCTCTCTTTGATTCTTTTCTTAGGCTAAAAATTGGGCTTTCTAGATCTGCACATTAAATGTGCTTTGAATGAGGAAAGGGGAAAAGAAAATCCCAATGCTTTTCCATCAAATGCTTCATCAGAAATGCATACTCACAAGCTCTTTTCGGGAAATTCAGAACAGAGAAAGGTGGAAGAAGCTTATCAAATCATTAAATATAGATGTGCACAGTTGACCTGTTGGGCATCAGGACTCCCTTGTATCATGCAGAGAAAACACAAAAATGGAATTCAAATGGAAACTGGAGTATTAAAATTTTTTGCATGACGTCTTTGGTTTCTAAGAGTTTTAGCAAAATAACCATAAAAGGTTTTAATAGTAATGAAACGCCTCAATACTCAAAAAGGTCTCTGTTTTAGGGTCATAGAGGACAGAACCAGTGGTTGGGGAATTCACTCTCGCTGATAAAAAAAACCCCAGCAACAGAAAAACTAACCCCAATTACTCTGGTGTTAAAATTTTCCCTCAAGTACACGTCTATAATCACTCTAATCACTCACTGCCCTGAAGACAGCTGTACAGTTAATTTCACCTTGCTTTCCTAGGTATCAAAGTTATCATCAAATCACAGAATTGGGTTGAAAGGACCTTAAAGATCATAAAGTTCCAAGGCCCCTGCCATGGGCAGGGACACTCTCGCCTATTCCAGGCTGCGCGAAGCTCCAGACAGCCTGGACACTTCCAGAGATGGGGCAGCCACCACTTCCTTGGGCAGCCTATGCCAGGGCCTCAACCACCTCACAGTAAAGAATTTTTTCTTAATATCCCATCAAACCCTACTCTCTGCCAGTTTGAAGCCATTCCCCGTGTCCTGTCCCTCCAGCCCTTGCAAATTGTCTCTCTCCATGTTTCCTGGGGCTCCTTCAGACCCTGCAAGGCCACACTGAGCTCACCCCAAAGCTTCTCCTCTCCAGGCTGAACAATCCCAGCTCTGCCAGCCTGTGTTGATACCAGGGATTGTCCCAGCCTTGGCGCAGCACCAGCTCTTGACCTTATCAAATCTCATCATTTTCTTTCACTTCCTGTTCAATAACAGTCATCAGATGCTGCTGTGATTCCATCTCTGCTGATTTTGGTCTCCTCCTGACATTATTCGAATCAAGTTCTAACAAAAATCCCTTTTTTCACACCACATCCAATATATTTCCCTTGCAGCCATCCACAGATGTAAGCATATATGTACTTTGCATATACAATTCTGAACAGGAAAATTGCATAGCGGAAACTGAAACAAAACAGGAGACTATTAACTGAAAGCAAAAGCAGTAATTTGAAGCAATTAGGACATATTTTGTGCTTCAGATGAGAGCCATCAGCATACAGCTACTATATGTACACATCTTTAAACTTGAGGAAAACACAGAGACATAAAGATATGGAACTATGGAGAAATAAATATAGCCCGAAATGTAGAACTCTTGAAATTATTAGAACGAAGACACAGGAATGGAAGGGGTGAAAAATCAGCATCAGGGATATCAGCACCATGAATTATTTTTATAGTTACAGACCATAGATATAATTTTCAAGGCTGAAGATCCTCCAGTAGAGCAGAGTGAGCTTGGAAATGTTTGGGGCAATATTTGAGGCGGTGTCCCTGAGCAGAGGGGACAAGAGCCTGCTGATTCCATGTGTTCCCTGTTCCCACCCTTAAACCAGGCCCAGCTCCTGCTTCATTCATCACAGCTGAGTCCAACATAAATAGTTTCACAAGGTCAAAAATAAATGGGAAAACCCATTATCAGTAATACCAAGGAGCCAGTTAGGGCCAGAGGAGAGGAATGAATCATCTTTCGTTACTCTTGAGGAAATGGGATATTATAATTAATGGGGAAAACTGCATCTATTTCATGCATATAACATGAATTCTAAGGGAACCAAGACATTTTTGACAAATTGGACATTGCACACAACATACTTATTAATTCATAAATTAAAAATACATTCTGTTACCCTATCAAAGGAAATTTTGCTTGTTTCTGTCTCTCTCAGCAATCTTTTTTCTTTTTCTTTTTTATCACCCAAGTTGCCAAAAAAAGAAAAAAAAAAAAAAGAAGAAAAAAGAAAGCTCACATTTTTGAAAGAAAATCATAAAGATCATAAAGGAGTTCACATCCATCTTGAACCATCATGCTTCTCTGCATTTCAGATTGAGTTGAAATTTCTAATTGAAATGATTTTTTCATGAGTTAAACTATAAAGGAGAAATAAGTGATACATTTAAATTATTTATCCATCGTATTTATAATTAATTAGGTTTTTCTCTGTGCACAGCCAGGCTATAGCAGAGCGTTTGATTTTTAAAAACTCCTCTATCATCAGGCAACAATGGATGACTGCTTTCCTCATGTCACCCTTGTTTTAGTTTGCTCCAGAGACTCAGACAACTCTTGGTCGGCTTTAATGCATTAACCCTCTCAAGACACAAAGGACAGCAAGGATCTTTCCAGGGAGAGGGGCTGGGCACAGCTGTGCCCAAACCACACCTGTACAAGCTGCTGGAGCTGTGGAGGTGAGGAGGGAGATGCTGGGATCCATCCCAGTTAAACACCAATCTGTCTTCCTCATTTCCTCTGAAGGACAAGAGGAAAAAGTGGTACCTAAGTGAACAGACCCCGAGGGCACTTCTGGTTTTGAGCAAGGCAGGCAATTCCTGTTCTTCACCTAAAAAAAAAGGGGAAACGGCTCACAAAAAGCATGGGAGGCAAGAACTTGTGAAGGAAAATGGGAATAAGGCGTTCCATGTGGCTCTTCTCCCAAGACAGCGCTCCGGGGATGGCTCCGTCCCGCTCTGCACGCAATGGGAGAGCAGCAAAACCTGCCCAGGCGGCACAGATGGACCAGGGCAGGCAGCACTGGGAGCTGCTCCTCACACCTGCCTGCACCAAACCACCCTCGGGACAGCCTGAGGGACCACACTTGTTACCCTACCATGTTTATCCGAGCTGGAAATAAATAGGGAGAAGGGCTGGGGTTGTTTTGCACACCGGTGTTAAGTGAATAAGTGCCGGGGGGGGGGGGGGGGGGGGGGGGGGGGGGGGGGGGGGAGTTTAAGCCCTCTCAGAGTGGCGTCTTAAAAAGTTAAAGATGTGAAAAATCAAGACTTTAAAGTTTCCTTTTGTCTCTGGTTACAATTATCAGCTTTAAAATCCGAAGTAAAAAGAAAAGATTTAAGATTTCTTCCCTGGTCTCAAGAGTCAGAAACATCCCTCTTTGTAAAAAACAGGTTGACAGGCGTGTGTTATCACAGGGCTCCTCAAACAGGTGGGCCTTTTCAAGGAAAAGAAAAAGTATTTTGCTGTGCAATAAAATCCAAGGCAAATTTAAAAGGTTTGGGTTGGTTTTTCTTTTTTTTTTTTTTCCTAAGAGACAAAAGGTGCTGCACTTATAAAACAAGAAAAATCTTAAAAAAAAAAAAAACAAAAAACCCTTAGGATTGGATAATTTTCAGAAATGTATTATTTTTAATGATGGGTTAAGAAATTGCTGAAGCTCCCTTTCTCCCAAAGCACCTAGTGACAGTGCAACAAAAGCTGCGTTTCTCCTGAATAAATCACTAAACTCAGAATGTGAGGTCTTGAGAAAGCAGAAAACTTTGCAAAGGCAGTAAGATCTCAGCATGCAGTAACACCCCAGCTCTAACAGATATTTCATATTTTCTAACACTCACAATACCTTGCCTCAATTTTACAATTCGCTAAGAAACAATGAGACTTTAACATGAAGAATAATGGAAAATTGTACTGGAATCTCCACCTCTGAATTGCCACAAGGAAGGGGAGAGGAGGCCTGGGCTGCTTCATCCTAAATCTGAGGGGGATAGTGGCAGCATCTCTGTGCATCCCCAGCTGGAGGGAGGCTGGGGGTATCCCAGAGTGGCTGGAAGGTGCCCACAGCCCCAGAGAGCACACTGAGCTCTGGAGCACAGAGCTTTATGTGGAAAACAGGAACACCACGGGTCAGTTTGGGGAGCAAGCCCACAGGGAACCTGGCAGTGGGAACCCAGCAAACAGCCTCGATAACCTGAGCACTCCCTGTGCCACCCCTCTGATCCCCTCCAAGCACTCTGTCCCGTGAAAATTCGCTCCTTTTCACACACACCCTTTGTGCATTGGCTCCATGAGGCCACAGATCACCAGCCCTCACCCCTGTCACAACTGACATGGAATTATTTAGGTTGGAAAAATCCCCTAAACCCGCTGGCTCCAAGCACTGACCTGACACTGCCAAGCACAGCACTAAACTGTGCCTGTAAGTGCCACTTCTGCATGTGTTTAAAATCACAAGAGAACAGAACGGTTTGGGTTGGAAGGGACCTCAGAAATCATCTTGTTCCACTCCCTGCCATGAGCAGGCACATCTTCCACCTTTCCAGGTTGCTCAGAGCTCCATCCAACCTGGCCGTGGACACTTCCAGGGATCCAGGGGCAGCCACAGCTTCTCTGGGCACCCTGGGCCAGGGCCTCCCCACCCTCCCAGGCAAGGATTTACTGAAAATACCTCCAGGGCCTTTCGTGCAAGACCTGCATGGTCCCAGGAGCTGAACTGCGAGGAATTCCCAGCAAATTCCCAGCTCCATGCCTGCTCCTCAGCACAGCCACAGAACAGCAGGGCTCCCACAGGTGCTCTCCATGGAGCTCCCAGCTCACCAGCACCCGGGATCGCTGCATCCTCATGAGGTTTGGAGCCCTGACTGCTGCTGCCCACAAAGGCTCACTGCAGCATTGTCTCACGCAGAAAACAAACAAACAAATAAAAACAATTACAAATGTCACCCTTCCCCAAAACACAGACAGGGAGAAAGCTCATTATACACCTACCATCACCACCTTAACACATCCTGGGAGTAGAGTGAAACAGTCAAGTGGCAGGATGTGGAAAGATCAGCAGTCAACCCAAATATAAATTAAAAGACAATTAAAACAGATCTCTTCAGTTCTGCGGACTCATCTTTCCTTGACAGTGTGTGTTTTACTGGCACAGCCAGCCCAGAAGATGTGAGGAACACAACCCTGTGGGACACTAAATGTGTGCCCAGGGTGAACAATACACCATCCTGCCACAGCTGAAATGCAAAACCAATTCAATTCTCCCCAAAAATAAATACGGTTTTCAGCCTTTCTATGCAAAGCTGCTATATTGCTCTGTTTATTTCTAATATGAAAGTTATATAGGATTGCATGTGATTCTTCCTCCCCTTAGGGGGGCTCTATTTCACCTTTTGATTTAATCTCGTTTGATGTTTCCCTCACCATATTAGAAATGTTTTCAAAGCAGACAATCTCCTATTGAATCTCCCCCTTAAAATAAAGGCTTATTATGGTTGATGATTTATGTAGGTCAAGAATAGTTTTACAAATCCTCGCGCAAATAAGACTTGAAGCAAAAAAACCCCAGAGGGATTCCCATGCCCTCAGGTGCTACAATGTTTTAATTCGGTTGGTTACACAAACCCTACCTTTCCAAAAACCATTTTTGTTTTATTTCGTTGGAAGCACAAACTTTCTCGTTGCCTGGCCTAAGGGCTTCTTTTGTTTGTTTGTTTAGTTAAAAAGCTGTGGGTTTGGCAGTCTGCCTGGTGATGCTGCACAGCGCTGGGGATTTCAAGAGCTCTCCTATCACTTGCAGGTATTTTTGTTGTCACAGATTTAGGGTTTGACTCTGAACCCCACGTTTTACCCACAGCAGCAGGAGCCACCCTGAGACATTGAGCAAGACCCCACGAATTGGATGAGAAGGTTTTTGTTTCCCTCTCCCCACAGCAACTCCCTGGCAAGTAGCCTTATATAGAGGATTCATGTTTTAGATAGATTGGAGGTGGTACACGTGATCCTGTGGTTATAAAGGGACATCTCAAGGTGAGAGGCCACTCATGATAAAAATAAAAAAATTTAAAAAAAAATTAAAATTAAAATAAAAAAGAATTAAAAATTTTAAAAAATAATTAAAAATACAAATAAAAAAAACTTAAGGAGAACAAGGTGGAAGAAAGGAAGATAATAAGTTGTCTTGTGATCTTGGCACCAGACTTTAACCTGTACAACACTACACCCCGAGCTTTTAAAAGACACTTCCAAGCACAAAAATAACACTGCACACCTGAGCAGTCACTTGGAGCCCCCCCCGTAAAGCACCTTTCAAGGTCCATCTCTGAAACTCAAAAAGCACCGTTCAAAAAGTGCATTAACTGCTGCAGCAAGAGAATGTGGTGCCCAAAGCCAGTGCCAGCCCAGTGAATTGCGGTTTCAGTCCTGATGAATGATGAAACAGATAATAGCAATGACTAATAGAACAGCGTAAATCACATGAGAAAGAAAAATTTAATTTTTCACTCTGTTACGCAAGACTTATTTCACCTACGGAGTCGACTTTTTAAAAGACTTGAAGATGATGTTGTGGAATTGAATCACTGTGTCTGAATATTGGCCTCAGACCCTCACGGAGCAAATCTCCCAGCCAAAAAAAAAAAAAAAAAAAAAAAAAAAAAAAAGAGAGAAAATTTAAGNAAAAAAAAAAAGAGAGAGAGAATTTAAGGGGGACAGGGCAGGGGTTGAAGTCAACATCATTTTTGTCAGATGAGAAAGACTTAAAGGCACCATTAACTTTCTTGTTTATGGAAAAGAATTTGCAGAAGGCAGCCCAGTTCTAAGAACCGTCTGCAGGAAGGAAGGGGCAGCTCCCTCTTGCCTGTCTGGACACTTCCACCAGAGAAGTTTAGAGGGAAAAAAACCCCTTGTTGCTTATTTGGTTGTTTGGGGGTTGGTCTGTTTGTTTTAATTAGATCATACAGCTGAGCTGCAGCCCAAACAGATACAGATGGGACCACAACTGGCAGGTTTTAATTCTCCTTGCTGATTCTGAAGTGCTGAAAGAAAAAAGAAGATCCTTCATACCAGCTCAAAATCTGTGCTTATAAGGAAGAGGAGAGGAAAGCATCAGGGAAAGATGGGAAAGAAATTAATTCCTCCAGAAAAGCCAGGATCTCTTCAGATTCTTCCTCCCAAGTATATTCAATTAACCACGAGCCTCCAATCAGTCTTTTTCCTTATTTCTACTTAAGAGCTCAAGATGCCATCGTTTCAAAATGCAGCAGCAACGCAGAATCACAGAATGGGCTGGGTTGGAAGGGACCTTAAAAATCATCCAGTTCCAACCCCCTGCCATGGGCAGGGACACCTTCCACTGTCCCAGGGTGCTCCGAGCCCCATCCAAGCTGGCCTTAAACACTTCTCTATCACCAGAGGCAAATTCCCAGTTGTGCTCCTTTTTTAGGATGCACCCACAAAGCCATACAAGCTACAGGCTGGGGCAAAGACAACAAATAAAAGATGCAGAGCAGTGACTTTCTATCACACAGCAACAACTTCAGGTAGATGAGAGTCACTCTTAGAAAGAATTAATTGGTAGCAT
>VZRN01003143.1:0-24617 GCA_013397935.1 Dasyornis broadbenti | reverse complement strand
AAAAAAAAAAAAATCACACATCCCTTATCCACCTTGTCATTTGATGATGCTGCCTCTCCAAATCAGGCAATCTGCATTAAAAACATTAAACTATTTAGATGTATGAAATGAAGCCTATTTCTCCACTGATAAATACATTTAGCTCATCAACATTAATGGGAGCTCCAGGCAACATAATTACAGAACACATATAATTTGAATTTGCTACTGTGAATCAGAAGTACAGTTTAGTTTTACTCTGTCTTCCTCTCCTCTCTGCAGCCATCCACATACACCTTTCTGCCACATTCTGAGACTGCAAAGCTGCAAAAAAATTTTACTGGTATAAAGTTAAATATATTTTCCTTTATTTTTAAAGTATAAAAACGTCAGCAAATTAGGCAGCATTTTCAAAAAGGATATAAATACTTCAAATCATCTTTAACTCTCTCGACACAAAGTCGTGTTTTCAAGTCTTATCCAAGTTCATGATGGAGCCTTTCTAATTCTAAAATCTACTTTTCTCCATTTATCCTGATACACAAACAAAATTTTCATCCTGCTTGCTTTTTATCTCACTCAGTATCCTCAAATTCCTCATGAGTGCCCTCTAACTTCATCTTCAATACCTTTTTTCTCCGGGGAAGAGGAAGGAGATCAAAAGAAAGGAAGTGCAAGGAAAGCAGAGAAGAAAAATTCTTTTGATAAAAAATAGAACTCATGATAAGTCTGTATTTGAAAGAATATCATCAAGTTTTATTGGAAATGTAGATGTCTCCAAATTTAAACTTGAAGTATAATAACTGTCAGCTCCATTATAATTGTTTACAACATCTGACAAGCACGGAGAATTCATCAGTAATAAATAATAGACAGATTTGCCCCACCCTTGGAACCAGTGCAGAGAACCTCAAGAGTTTCACATAGGTAATTAAAAAATTAGGATTAGCCTTTCTTCTGTAGGAAAAAGAAGCATTCCATCAAGAAAGAGATTAGAAAATCTCTTAGAAAATACCAGTTTCTGCTCTACTTTGTCACATTTGTCTGCTTAAGGAGGGCATCCAGCTATTTTACACTCTGAAAAACAGCTTTACCCCCCTTCATCTCCCCCTGTTAAAAATGTTTAACTTGACAAACTGGACACGATCAGGTGTGTTTGGCCAAGGCACGCATCCTGCACCCGCCTCTTCAGCCAAATAAACCACGGAGCTCTGCTGTTTCAGTGGCTCCTGTGCTCAGAAAATGTTGCTACTGAATTGATGCCATTAAACACCCAGAGCCATCAACTGCACAGATGATAAGTGAGAAAGGAAGGTGAATTACTGTCCCAGTGTTTCTGTGCAAAGGGATATCCAGCTCCTGCAAAGGGTTTATAAACCTCAATAAATGGCACTGGCTTCAGACTTGACAGACCACCAAGAGCAAGTCAACCATGAATTCTCTCATTGTCAAATTTAATAGAATCTCAGCAAAGGGAAAATCCTCATTCTGCGCTGCAAACACTCAAAGTCACAGCCTGCTGCTTGTTTCTTAATTATGTACAAACCTATTTAGCACTTCCATTCAGAATGCCATTTTCGCCTGACTAAAACTTTTAGGAAGTATTTTTAAAATGGAGGGAGATAGTTCTCAGTCAGGAATTAATAGCAACTGGAGGCTTTATTTGACACAAGACAAAGTTCCTAACTAAATAAATGTGCCAGAAATTTTCCAAATTATTTTCCTCTCTGTTTTTACTTTCCCCTAAAGGCAAATTCTGTGAACATCTTTGTTTAGTTCTAAAGAATTTGGTGAAGTCTTTCTTCCCCCCTTACTTCTAGTCATACCTTTCCATTCTGTGCTCAGTAGAGGCAGACTCTGAAACAAAGACATTAATCATCATGTAATCAAGAGTTCATTAGAACTTTTTTTTTTCCCCTACCTGGTTAAAAACCAACCAAACAAAAAAACCCCATACACAAAACCAAACAAACAAAAAAAAAAAACCCTAAGCAATCTCCCAAATAACCAAAATCAGTCTTACTCCATTTTTACGATGGACAAGGCTAATTGACCAAGTTAAGAAAGTTTTAAGGGATAAAAAAGGAGTGTGAGTCAAGGTTTGTCATACAGTCTTTGACCACTACCTGCAGCTTCCTCTGTCACCAGCCTGAATATCAAATACAAATAATAGCTTCACATGCCTCATTAAAATTCAGTCTGGAGACTGTATTTTCTAGTAAACATTTCTACTAAATCTTGTAACAACAATACAGGTTACCCAGCACTAGAAACACGCTGTGCCTCATTATGCATTTTAACTTTCTCTTTTTCTTTTCTCTTTTGACGCACAGAAAGAGAACAAAAAAAAAAAAACAATGCGGGCTTATTCTTATTTAGGTGTACGATACAAAACCACTGCATTTTTACAGAGCCATGATGCCATAAAATATTTATAAGGACAAACAAAACCAGCAGAGATCTTTGCAAAACCATTTAATACCACCAGCTTTCTCCAATTCCTGCCGAAAGTGACTGAAAGGATCTTGTTAGTTCGATAGGAGGGAGACCAAGCTAACGAGGCACATGTGCTGAACATGCTCGGATTGGAGCAAGCAGCACAACAACACAACCTCATTGTGCTTTCTTCTCAAGAGATGCTTGAAAGGTTTGTCTACACAGCAGGGGCACAATGAAGAGGGAATGATCTAGCAGGAGTTTCTCCATAGCAGCAGAATTCCCTTTGATTCAGCTGGCAGTGCCTGAGAACAGCGAGGATTTAAGTTTTGTGCAGGACACATTTGGGAACCTCAGGCTAAGAGAATCAAGCAACAAACACTGATGTGGAAATTGCTAAAAGGCAACAAACACCAATCCTGTTAAAAGGCAGTGCAAGAGAATCTGTCCTGGAGACATCAGGCATTTTAGGCTGCGGTTACAAGAGAGCTGGAGAGGGACTTTTAGTGATAGAATGAGGGAGAACGGCCTTAAGCTGAAGGAAGGAAGGTTTAGTTTAAATATTAAGGAAAAATTCTTCCCTGGGAGGGTGGGAAGGCCCTGGCCCAGGGTGCCCAGAGAAGCTGTGGCTGCCCCTGGATCCCTGGCAGTGCCCAAGGCCAGGTTGGACACTGGGGCTTGGAGCAGCCTGGGACAGTGCAAGGTGTCCCTGCCCATGGCAGGGGTGGGGTGAGATGAGCTTTAAGCTCCTTCCAACCCAAACCATTCTGTGATCCTGAGCAGAGGCTTCTGCTCCCTGCCCTGGCAGGAAAGAGAAGGCAGCACATGAGCATTTTCTTCTACATCTTTACAGAAGGTTGACCAGGAAGGGAGGCAAAGGGCGGGTAGGATTTTATATCCCAAATCTACAGCAGAGCAACAAAACCAAGGCGTAACACCAGAGATATCATTACAGCTTCATTAAATGTGGGCCGTATGGGGTGGGGAAAGTAGACAATTATCACTCTGTAACCACAAAGTTGAAAAAAAACATAATGTGGGAATAGTGAATACAGAAAAAAAAAAAAAACAAATCGATTCGCTTTTATGATCTCCTGGCAAAACCCCCAATCCATACCCACAGGTTTCAGCTTGGAGGCAGAAACTGGAGTCAGCCTGAAGGTGCAGAGCATGTGTAGAGGGAGAAGAGATCGTTGTGGGGTTTTGGGGGGTTTTTTCCCATAAAATAAAGCCGAATGCAACTAGCAGGCAATTAATTCTGGATATATGGATGGGGTGGACACACAGATTTCAAGCTTTCCTCGTCAGCATCTCAGGAAACAAACGTAGTTGACAATTGTCTGTGGGTCACCACCAGTATCATCTTTAATGTCCACAATGACACTGAAATTTCATTTCCCCAACCCTGAAATATGAAATATTGAATTCTGCTTGCCTCCTGGGGAAGCAGAGTATGGTTTTTTTTCTCTCCTCTCTCAAATCCATTGCCTGCTGTGATTCCTTAAAAATCTATTCAGATTTTCTCTCTCCCTTAAGTTTTACAAGGTGCAGCCTATGCAAGCTCTATGGCTATTTAAAAAATAGGTTTTATTAAAGAAATGAATGCACAATTCTCCCCTTTGTTCCTCTTGTACTTGTGCAGAACCTAAATATCAAACTGATTTCAAGGGAACTGGAAATATTTACTTTGTGGAGAGAGGGAAGATGAAAAAGCAGGTCTGGCACTGAATCCATTGTATCCCATCAGCTTTTCAATCAGCCTCACTAACAATTTATTTTTCAGTTATGGGCATGCCTGGGTGGGAAAAACAAGGTAAAGAAAGCAAATTCTGAGCATCAGCAGCAATTTGCAGGTGGCTTCAAAGGAGGCAGGGTCAAACACTCCCATGTTTAAGACAGCAACGCCCACGTTCTACCATTTTTAGTTTTTGAAACATGAGGGTTTTCATCCAGTACAACGGGAGGACACCTCTGAAAAAAGGTGACCTTCCCTTGATGACTACCTGTCAGCTAATTATTGGTGTGCTCCTAAGTGCCTCTTTAAGTTTGTCTATCCTCCCGTTTCCAAGTGCTGCAATTCCTTGGAAACGGAATATGACATCACAGGAAGGCTTTGCAGAAGCTCTCCCTGCATGTCCGCTTATATTAGTTTCATCATCCATAACAAGTGTTTAAAAAGCAGAAAAACAACCGTGATGCAGAATGCATTGTGTCGTGATGCATAATAATAATAATTAAAACCCCTCCCCCAGCTCCTGAGGTTTAAAAATCTTTCCAAGTAAGCATTTCAGCGGAAAGGCTTTGACAAAAGTGCCATTTAGGGGCTTTCAAATTTACAGCTCCGCAATTTGTCATCATTTATATTAGCAAGAAGGTTTAAAATAAAAACAACAACAATGAAAGGAAGATAACGTAATGCAATTTTTTACTTGATGATTCTCCTGTTGACTAAAAACCCCTATGCCTGGCAGTCAGAAAAGTTATTAACCTGCCAAATTACAGATGGAATTGGTGCATTTTTTTCCCCAGAATTCTTTAAGCAGAAGAATATAGAGTATCCCATGTTCAAGTATTAGCAAAGGTTACTTGCCTTCGGAATATTGATTAGCACAACCCTTGTGGGAATTATTTCACTTTTCCAGAGCAAATTAAAGATCTGAAAAGCAATTCTCAACTTAACTTCAAATGCAGTTATTTAAAAATGGATGATTAACGCAATTACTGCCTGGCACAGAGAGCAGAGCTTTCCAGAGGCAGCCAGCAGAACTCACGGCGAACGCTGAAATCAGATTACCTTGAAAGAGCTCCCTTGATCCAGGGAAGAAAAAATAAAATTGATACCTGGGAGCTCATTTCTCACCTGAATAGCACATTTTTCCCTCTAAACCACGGACTGCATTGCAGTTGCCTGTGAGTGCGCTCCAGCTCGGGTTTTCTGTGTTGTCCACACTAAAGTGCACAGGAGGGACTGATTTATTTGCATCCCACGATTCGTTCGCCAATCACCCCCAAGGTTTCTGAAGTGCCTGCTGAACAGTGCTAACGCTGCTTAAAATAAGCATTTCTGCGGGCTATCTTCTTTGGCAATGATTCACTCAACAGTAAATTAATCTGGTTTTCCTTTCGGACTTCCATACAGGAACCAGCAGCGTGGAGTACACCTGTCCTGTTCCTGAGCACGGGATATTCTCATCTTTTGAGGAACCCATGAAAACCAAACAGATTTTTCTGACATTGCACCTGAAAACGGGTAACAAAGCAGGGATTTGAGCTCAGGACTTCTACGCTAATGTTAAACCATGTAACTCTGTTCTTCTGCCTCATTCTGGAGCCATTAAGATCAAATAGAGTCCCAAAATCCAGGCAGAAATATTTCCACTGAAATTTTATGTCAATTGCTACACAGTTTTAAAACACCAATACATCTTTCTGCTAAAATAAGGATTTGATAACGCCAGTAATACACATTTCAGAGGTAATTATTTTAGTCACTTTTTTTTCCTCCTATTTCAGGTTCTAAAAATGTACCAGTTTTAAATCTTTACCAGAGAGCATAAGTGATAATGAGCTGTAAATCCACAGAACTCAAATGTTGCTGGGAGCACTACTTATGACTTGTCAATCAGCATGTCTAAAAGTATATCAGGAGTCTAGAAAGTGATGGGATTTTTCTTCCGTCACATACATTAAACCACAGACTATGAACACAAAATTGGAGAAGTCTATTTGCCCTTTTTTTGTTTGTTTGTTTGTTTTTGATAGCTCTGTGAAATGGCCATATAACAACATTTTTGTTTATTGACCAAATGTGATGACTCAGTGATGACTTTTTCTTTCTTTCCTGAATGAAGGGAAGAGCAGGCCAGCGAATGTGAGCTGTTATTTAATCCTATATTATGTAGTGTTTCACGTTCCAATCAATTTATTAATGAATTGGGAAGCTGTGTAAAGGCAAATGCAATTGTCAGCCAGACCCAAAAGCAACGAGCTACAGTCAAGAAGAAGCAAATCCTTGTTATATGTATCAGAATATTTAGGAAATTTTGTAAGTGCATAAAATCAAGTGTCCTTATTGATGTTTATTACTTAGGAAGGCCCTCAAGAAGCTAAAAGGCTGCCTCAATTTTATTCCCTGGGTTCTGGAGCACCACAGCTCTATCTACGATGTGGAACAAACTGTGAATTGTCTATTCCAGACAGAAGGAATTTTGACAGGTCAGCAGTGAAAATTCACATACAAGGAGGACTTGAATAACACTTCCAACTGCAGTTACTGATTAGCGCGGGAAAAAAATTGAAGAGAGGCCTTTTCCCAGAAGCACAATTGCATGTCCATGAGGTATTAATATTTGCCACAGCCATGACCCAGAAAGGAGTCTCAATTTTTGTCTTCAGAGTTCATTATTTGTGGTTATAACACTCTTATCCTGGAATAAATCCCAAAAGATCATTTACATACACCAAAAAAAGTGCAGGCTGGACCACCAGCTGCTCATACCCAAATACAGAACAACTCTGTTATTCCTGAACGGCAAGGACAAAGGAAAACAGGAATAACAGAATTTCAGGGGTCAGATCCTCGTGAGGTTTAGGTCAAACTGGGCAGGGTTTGAGGGCTAATGCAGCCACTTCAAATCAGGTATTTTCACTTTTAATCAGGTAAAATAAACTGGCCAGGGTCTCATAAATGAGAGGATGAGATGATCCGGGAACATTGACAAGGAAGAATAATCCAAGATCCACCTTTTTCACTCTTTTGCTGATGCCTCACTGTTGACATGACTTGTCCCTGAAGAACCTCAGTCCTGAAAGGACAGGTTTTCTCCAACAATTGCACATTCATGCCATAGCACAACCAATTAAACCCCACTTTGCCAGGACCTCCCCATTTATTGGAGCCTGTCGCGATCAAAAGCCATTCACGTTAATGGTTTTATAGAAATACGCGTGTTCATTTTGAAACTGCGTGCTAGGCTTTGGCTTCTGAGGTTTATAAAACTATTTGTCTATGATATTTTCTCAAAGAAGTTTATTTGCTAGAGACACCAGTAGAACATAACTTGGCCCAGATGTAAGATTCCTGGCTGATAAAATTAAATCACTTCAACTCTCTTTTCTGTGGAAATTTCATTGATCTGATCTGTGATCTCTTCCTTTGCCAGAGAGCATTTTTGTGAATATTCTTTCTAAACATTCTCCCACATACACACCCCAAGCTGATGAAAGCACAGGCAGAACTTGAAAGCAATATTGACTTTGTAGAAGCACATTTATTTTCATTAAGTCAGTTTTTCCAAGAGGGAATAAGAGTCACTCCAGGTGTGTGAATCCAAGCTCCTTCCTGGCAGAGCTAAAGAAAAATCTCTCATGCAATTTTAGTCACCTCTGAGGGTGAATATTTACATTTCTGGTGTGACTGAGGAAGGACAGAAAAGAGAGCAGTAGGAGAAAAATGAGTTAAAACACAGGTAAATTACTCTCCTCACTTTCAAACCGATTTTTTGGGACTGCCAAGTGCTGTGAGATGGCACCAGAGACAGCCATGGGCAGGAGAAGGGAGGACAGCAGGAAGAAGCAGCTTTTCCTCCCGAGGTGAGAGCTAGCGCTGCAATAGCTGTTAATGCAAGAGGAAAAGGCAAAAGACACAGAAATTTAAATTTTGCTGCCCTCCAGCCAAGAAAATCTTCCACACATGGGCGGCCCAGAGTTGGAAGTGCATACAGCAGCTAAATAGCTTGGATTCCCTAATTCCACTTTGAAAATAAAGCATATGGGTTATCCAGTGCTTTTTGTTGAGGTTTTTTTTTCCCCTCTCTCCCCAGACAATCTTCTTTCTGCTCTGTTTAGTTGTTGTTTCTAGGCATTACTAATTGTCATTCACGGCAAACGTAGTCAGCTGCTCACGGACACAACTCCAAGAGGAAGCTGCAGGCTTTTTTTTCTTTTTTAGAGAAAGCATCCAGGTTAGTGCCAGAGGATCATTTCCTCATTCTAATAACCTCCCGCACCTCTTTTTCTCTTGCCATACACAGAAAATAGACATTGCAAACAGCAGAGGACTGAGACACCTGCACGATACAGCGAGTTTTCAGAGATCGGACAGGACTGACTTCATGTACTTGTTCCAAACTATTTACAGGGTTTGAGGGCAGTCTGGAGCTGCACTTGATACAAGCCATATTGTCCGGCAGAAATAAGACAAGGAGACAGGTGATAAAATACGATAAAAGTATTTCTAAGCATGCCACACGCCTCACTGTCCAATACACAGGTGTCAATTTCTGGAAAAAGAAATAAATTAGCACTCAGTGATGCAAACTAGATACAGGCAGGCTGGGGAGTGGGATAACCTTTGGGTCAGGGTGTCCCCAGAATAAAAGGCTCAAAGAGGGAAGGGGCTGCCCCAGCTTGTGGAGCTGCTCTTTCTCTTTTCCCCACCATCAGGTGCAACCGTGTGCAGCCCCGTCTATGAAGAACAACCTTAAAACAGCACCCCCAAATGCAATCAAACCAACCAGGCAGCCCCAAACACGCTGAGAAGGTGTGAAGGTCAGGGAGAGAAGCAGTGAAAGGTTTACATCCATTAGAACCAGCCAAGGAAGCGTGACTGCTCCCAGAAAGGGCAGCATGGGAGGCAGCAGAATACCAGCGCTCTGACAGACCTGCTGGTTCTCAGGGGTGCTCCAGCACATGCCTGCACCAAGGAATATGAAAATATTCCATGCCAAGCTTGAAAAGGAAGTAGTTCATCAAATCTCTGTGCAAGATTCAGGAGGCTCTAACTGAGCTCAGAGCTGCACGTCAGCCATGTGTTCCTCCTCTCTCCCCCAAAGAAAGAACCTCTTCAGAATCTCTCTTTCTGCATTTGGAGCTGCCTCAGGGTGGTGAACCCAGACTAGCTGCAGGTATCTTGAGCTCAGATTCAAGTGTATTTAGGAAGATTTACACGCATGAAACAGCAGCAGCTCATGCTGTGGACCTGGATGGTGATATCCCATCAACAGCTACCAGCTTTTATGTGAAGACATCGCAGGAAGCATGACTGAGGCACGTGACTCCAGCAGCAATGAAGAGTGTGGCATGGTTTCTTTTGCACACAAGAGATGTGGAGAGGTTGCCCCTTCCTTCTGAGCTTAGGTTTGCTTCTCCAGTGCAAATCAGCACTGACCTCTGCTGCTGGACTATTGGAATGTGTTCTTCCCAGGGAAGGAGCGAGGACAGCGCAGTGACACGGAGATGGGATTTTCAAAAGGGTTTTCGTGCTGCTCAGTATGAATTCCTCTACCTCCAGAGGCTCAAAGCTCTAAGGATATTTATATCCATCCAAAAGAGCACTTGTCAGGTGGGCAGGGGAAGTGTTCCCACTACACAGACAGGGAGGTGAGTTAGAGACTTCAAGGGAATAGCTTGGAGAACCTCATCCTACACAGCCGTTTTGCCCATTTCCCACTTGGACATCTTTCCCCTGCTCCAAGATCACCTTTGCAAAGCTGATCTCCGTCTGGAAGACCACACAGAGAATGCTAAATAACCAAAACAAATAACCAAAAAAAAAAAAAAAAAAGCAGGCATACAATTGTCTCCCATGGAACACTTAATGCACTTCCCCCAAATGCTTTAGTGTATTTTTGCAGTAGCGCCCTCAGGTCACAAGCTTAAGTAGCTTACCCAAGGCCAGGCAGAGTCTGAGGACCTGTCCACATGGGGATACTCAGGAAATGAATCTGAAATTAAACTTTTAAAAAGAATGAGCTAAGCAGCGTCCTAAGCTAGCACTTTCATTTAGAATTAGAGCCTTAATTCAGCTTAGCCTAATTCTTTCAGTTCTAAAATGAGGATGGTGGCACAAACCTACTTCCAGATCTATTTATCTGGATGGGTTGAAGGTATTACTGCCCCCACCTACTCATCAGTGCCTTCCAGATGGAGGACTGCACCCCACACAACCATGGCAGCTGAGGGGTTCATGGGAGTGGTCCAGCTGCAGTAAAATTCAGGATGGCTGCATTCGTCCCGTGTGGGATCGGGGGCAATTCCCCCTCCCAAAGCCGTAGCCATGGGTTTAACTCCTTAAATCTGCACAGATGTTGGCAGAACAAACATCTGCCCACAATCTGTTTGGAGGGAGCAGAACTGAGGCAAAAGTGTAAATGGTGAGGCAAGGGTGAGGGGAAACTCATAGCATGGGGTGTCTGGCAAAGGATGAGACTGAATTCATTGGCAGGGCATGGATTTTCTTAACCCATGAACTTGATGAGATCTCACTATTTCATTGCTGCCGCACAACTGCACTTGGATAGCGTGAAGGTGCTTTTGGCCTCTACGCCTTTGATTACAGAGCACTCATTTATCCCCCATTGTTTTATAGCTGGCAATAGATTGTAGCATGCCAGTCACCTCACTGGTAAATTTTTTTTCCTAGGCAGTCTGAAAGGAGCAAAATAAGATGTTAAAGGGGCTCTATGAATCTCTGACAGCTTTTCAGGTAAACAAAGGGAAGGAGAGGGAAGAGAAAACATCCTTTACATCCCTATTCCCTTGCTCCACCTTCCCACACCTGGGGTACAAAAAAGCAAAAATCCCCCTAGACAGGTCTTGGCAACCCTGTGTTCAATCTGTTTCACACTTCCCCTGAGATAAATTCAGGAGAGGGAGAGAGGGGAAGAGAGAGGGAGACTGCTCCATAGTAGTGTTTTCTGCACTGTGGGATGGAAACAAACCAAGGGATTTAAATTTAACATCCTCCCTCTAAACTCCAGCCACTCATTACTATCAGACTCTGGCAGAGGAAGACACTGGTGTCTGCCTCCACGAAAACAGGAAGCCAGTGAGCATATTTAGCTGTGTAACACCTGGAAATATTTAATATTGAAAGGCAAAGTATGTCTCGTTTAAAAGATGTTAATGTTATTATTGTTTTTTTTCTTTTTCTCCAATACGCAGAACTGAGTCATATGAAATTCAATGACCTAAAAATGCAGGACCCCAAAGACAAAGGAAGCAATGCTGGAGCTGAGCATTAATCTCTCAGCAGCACCAAGGTTGTGATTTCAGTGTGTTCTCCATTCTGCAGCCTTGCTGGAGATTATCTCCTAGAGATGGCATGCAAAAATAAACTTGGGGGAAAAGGGAAGGCAAAGCAGGTAGCAGAAGTAGAAACAACCTTCTCTCTCTACCCTACTCTCACACACACAGAAAATTTGTTCTGCAAAGAAGAAAATCTTTGACCCAAAAGACATTTGAGCTTTGAAAAGGAGGGAATTGTTTGGGGAAAATACCACCCAGAATGAAAACAGATTGAGGATTCAGCTGTATCACAGTTTTTTGCCTCGGTAAGTTATGACTGGGACATGGGGCATGTATATATTAACAGAAAATAAAAAGCTTGGAACCTTCTCCCCTCTGGTTTTTTGGGTTTTTTTTTTTTTTGTAATCCCTAGCAACATTCAGATCATCTAGGAGGAACCTATCTATTTCTGGTTCTGTGCAGCAGAGTAGGAAAACAAAAAGCCCTTTCCCCTGCATCCCAGCGTCAAAAGGAACCGTAGTGGGTTTAATACAGAAAATCCATTAGGCACGGGAAAAGGCAGCAGTCTCCTATCAAGCTGCAAACAGGAATGCTTAAGCACAAGGCATTCAGGCGATGGAAATGCATTCAGAGCGTTTAGCACGTAGGATTAATCGAATTATAATTTAATCATCTGATCAAACACTAATTAGCATAATCACTTGAGGGGAAAAGCTGCCAGAGGAACAGACGAAGAAACACCTTGGGCACCCAGCACATTTTAATGACGCGAGATCGTGCACAGATAATTTTTTTTTTCCCCCCCTAATAAAACACAACAGAGATTGAGGATCACAGTGCTGAAGAGGCAGTTAGAAGCAGTCCTGGATCACACACAGCTCTCCAGCAGGAAAGATGTTGAAGCAGGGTCTGCAGGCTTGAGTTTATCCAGATTTAAGAGCTGCAAAAGCAGAGGAACACTCCACTACCCTGGTCTGCCATGTGAAGACTCGAGTATGAGCATACACTTCAGCCCACTGTGTTTCCTTTATAATCATCCCTCACTGTTTCCCCCAGAGTCTCCCACATGAATGTTTAACTATGGATCGCTTAGATGACCTTCAGGGATACAGCAAAGTATTAGCATCCTTTTACAAACTGCATTTGAAATAATTAGTCTAAATCAGCTGGGTTTCTTTGGCTCGGGGCGGGCGAGAATGGAAAAGCAAGAGATATTCAGGGAGCTTTGCTGTGTAATACTGTCTGGCTTTCCTGGCAAAATCATGCCACTTTTGTAAAGCAGAAGTCTGGGGAGACCAGGAAAATCACCCCTGGTGTTTACCCACTTGATCAGATGACATTTATGTCTGGAGAGATGCGTGGAGAGGAGGAAGCATGGGAAAATTTATGGAAACGAGGAAGGGGAGAAGCAGGACTTTGGGCAGGGAAAAGAATCTCCAGAGGTGTCTCTTGTTTGATTTTTTTTACACAAAACAATGCAGTTGAATTACTCCAAATAAGCGTTTCAAATGGATAACTCTTCTGGACATTAAAAACATTTAAATGTAATGAACTGCAACATTTATAGAGAAGATCATAAAACCATTGAGATTAGAAGAGACCTCAGAGATCATTGAATCCAATCACCAGCCCAGCAGTGCCAAGTCCACAACTTACCCAATGTGCCTACGTGCCACAAGACTGGGCTTGGAAAAAGTTTCCTACAATGTTATGTAAGGCAGCAAAGTGATGAGCTGCTTACCTACATTCTAAAGGCACCAGATCATGCAGGCTCCAGCGTGAGCTAATTTAAATTGATTGTATCCCTCTTACAGAGTTATTACTAATAATCCTTTCAGCTCCTCAGAATGACCATACATTAAATGAAATAAAGTAACCAGTTACAGCACAGGGTAAATTTACCTCAGGGTTTGCCCACACTGGGCACCCTCTCATGTGCAGTCAATATTCAGGGTCTGGAAGCTCTCAAGAAAGCAGGGAGCAGATCTCTTTTGCAGGTGATGATGCCAGAAAACCTCCCAGCAACAGAGCTGTATATCCCTTCAAAGCATTGGCACGCTTTTAATAAATGACTGATAGATGAACTAATAAAAAAAATCATGGAATGGTTTGGGTTGGAAGAGACCTTAAAGATCATCCAAGCTCCAATCCCCCTGCCCTGGGCACCTTCCACTAGGCCAGGTTGCTCAGGTTGCCCAATTATAAGGCAATAATTCAGTTTCTCACTGACAGAAAGGTGAAACCATAATTGGTAAAACCACAGCACTCATTCCTGCCTCAAAGAGAGAGATCATACACCAGCATACATGGAGGCCACTTAATTTAAAAAAATGAAAGCAGTTCCATTAAAATTTAAAAAGTTATAGGGTTTAAAGTACGTTACTTGTTTAAAACATCTAGCTTTAAATTCCTCTTTGTTTCTTTCCAAGGAACAACTTAAAAGCAAACTCGGGATATTTTGCATCTCCTCCCAAAAGCTGCAGCATGGCAAAGTGGGAGGGGAGTGACACCGAGCTGGTGACATCACCTGAGGCTGGAACTCAACACCCATCTCCCCAAACCCATCCCTAAATCCCTCTTCTCTTCCTGCCCTCTGGAAGGGCAGCAGTCCTGAGCCAGATGAAACCAATCCCCTGCTGCAGTCACCAGTGAGCTCTCCACATCTTCCACCTTCCCACCCGTAAGAGCACCAGCACTGTGCCATGTCGTGATGCCCTCATTTTCCACTTGAAAGCTGTTTAATACATGCTACTTATTTTGTATAAAATTTTCTGAGCACCAGGCCAGCTGCACATGCCTTAGGAAATGCCAGAGCTGAGATGCTCAGCCGACCTTAACCCCTACTCCAATTATTCCAATGTGTGTCCACACCAGGGACTGAAAGCAGCAGAAACAGCGTGGGGAAGGAAAGTAACTGCATTACATGGTGAACAAACAAGGCTGTTATCTTTGAACACAGACAAGACAGAAACTCAATTTACTGACACCAAAAATTCTCAAAATCTCTTGAAATTAAGTAGCAGTCAGAATACTATTATTTAGGAAAATATTTTTTAAAAAAAATCTCATTAACTCGTTTTGAAATTACTAAAAGCCAGCGTTCTTCTCTTCCATAGAAACGCATTTTGAGATGCGGTAGAAATGCTGTAATTGCTTTTATCCACTAGGGACTAACTTTTGAACTTAATAAATATGCACTGAACTGCTGCAGCTAGAGTGTCTTCAGACAGGCTTTTCTTTTGCCCTGCACTGCCTTCACGTGTGCCAGTGGCTGGATATTCCAAAAGGCCTCCAGCTCCATCACCAGTGGGACAAGCAGAGCTTGAGCACACGCAGCACTTTAACAGGACAATCACATCTCTCTGAAGCCACATTGCATGAATACCACAGATAAAGGCAAAAACTGGTGAAGAACAGAAGATTTTTGGACAAGATCTTTACTCCAGCGTAGGACGGAAAAGCTAAAACATAAACCTTCTTTTCTTCCCCTGAGAAAAAAAATAAAAAAACATTTCCCACTCCAGGCTGTGTTCCCACCATAACTGTTCAGTCTTCCTCAGGACTTGCCAAGCAAGCAGCTCTCCAGTCTGTTATAGAGACAAAGAGCTGCTCTCCAGTGGGGAACTGGAGCCCTGCTCCTGCTCCAACCAGCAGTGCTCCCAGATTCCCACCCAGAGAGGCCCCGGGAGCAGGGCAGGGTGTCCAGGGGGCTCAGGCACATGCGCTGAGCAGAGCCCGTTGCACCAAACCTGACAGCTCCCAACAGCTGAACAGCAAATTACCACTGCCAGGGCTCCTCTGAAAGCCTGACAGCTCAGCCTCTTTTCCTGAGGATTAATTATCTCCCTCCTGCCCAGTAAAGGAGCTCAGCTCCTTCCTGCTTCGCTCAGATGAGGAACTCGCACTTCCTACCCTACAGCCGCACTGGCATTCATGGGATTGCTTTCCATCCTTGATCTCCCCCACTCCCCCAAATCCATTTGCCTCGGGAAAAAGGCATTTAGGGATGGGAGAAATACTTTCCCTACCGGAATAAACATAAATAACTAAGGAAAATGTGGAGAGAAGATGGGCTGTAGGCCTCAAACTAAGCCTACAGCAGAGATGAAATAACAGCAGATCAGAATGAAGGGAAAATCTGAATGCAGGCAGTGAAGGACAAGGAAGGCTGGGACTTGGAGCTCCCTATCCCGAGGCACTGCAGGATCCATGGGGAGCACCAGGTTCTTCTGTGGCACAGACCAGCAGCCAAGACAGAGCACTGGGTAGCCCCAAAGCCACATTCTGTCGTGTTTTCCACCCACAGCTCACAGGGGAACAGGCTCAGCTTTGCCTTCCCCACTGCAAACTGAAGCCAAGACCTCAGAGCCCTTCACCATAACCTGTCCAGCTCAAATTTGACCTTCAGAGACTGCCCTCCTGCTGTCCCACAGGGATTCATGCTCTGTGAATGCCCTCCCTCTGCTCATCACACCTTACATCACTGTCTGGATACCTCTGTAGTTCCAACTCTCCCCTACCTTCCCCACTAAAACAACCCCTACCTTCCCCACTAAAAATCACATTCATACCCCTGTCCCTCTCCCTCCCCTAAGCACTTTATTCTGCATTTTATAGATACATATGTGCAAAAAACTGGGAACAAAAAGCCTCAGCCACAGCTGACACAACAAAACCCATGGCAATCACCACCTATCACTCAAATCGCATAGTGAGAGGAACCTTACTCTCTGTGCTTGAAATGATGAAAATCTGGTCTCTAGAACCCCTACAAGACAGGGCTGTGGAAAAGGTTGTCATTGTGAAAGAAAAACCTTGAAGTCACACAAAAACGTAGAAAAAAGATACAAAGGAAAGCTTCGTAAATAAATACAGCTAAGAGCATGAACTAGAATAATGCAAATATTACTGCAGACATTTGTAAATCATTTAACTGTGCAAAAACCTCTCTGCACTGGATGTCTACAAACATAACTGGAGAACCTGTACTTCACTGACAGCTTCCCAAATGACTTCCTTCATATCATGACATGGTAAACAAAGCTTTGCTTTGTGCTTTGCAACTGCAGTTGCACCACAAATTATGGCTGCCCTGTCTAGAAATAATATGTGAATTGGCTTTTAAACTGCCCCACAGAAAAGCCACCTAATGAGAGGAAAAATTCAGGTGGAGAATGCGTAGTGTGGATGGTGAACCACTTTGCTGAGGTCCACTTAAAGCCCATTTTGCTTGAATGACATTTTTTCCAGCAAGGTTCCATTCCAGGGACATCTGAATCTGCTTTTCGTAACAAAAAGGACTTTGTGAAGGACTTGTTCTGTCCTTAGCTCAAGTCAGGAGCGCTCCAACAGCTTGTCACATGCTCAGCTCATAATTATCAAGAGACTGACTTTATGCACTCACAGTATTTTCCTGAGTCAGGGCCAAAACTCCTGATAAAACTCACACAGAAAACCCCAAAGACTTCAGAAGGTAATACCACAAAACAAAAACAAACAAACAAACCCCAAAACGCAACAACTTCTGGCAGAAAAACAATTGCACAAGAGAATTTAACAAAAGCCACTGCTTGCACTTTATGCATCACCTTTCCATGGCCTAGGAAAAAGCAAACAAGTAGATTTGGGTGCACTCAAACCCTGCTGTGTGATTTGTGGGGTCCATTGTAACAGCAACACATGGATTCCTCCAAGCTTGCCCATTCCAGCATCCCAGCACATATTCCCAGCTAAAACAGGAGCCAGCTTTAACAGCCACAGCTCAAAACCTGGTATTTGTTATCTGAACCCCACACTGACTCCTAAACCACAAGAAAACTCTACTGAACAACATCTCGTTATCATGGAGACCCTTCTAAAGAACAGAACAGGAAACAAACTCTTCCATAAATTCCTGAATTCCGTGGCACCTAAAAAACGGAGCCACTGGGGGCTGCCACTGCGTAGTGCTGAAAGACAAACCCCCTGAGTGTGCAGGCTCAGCATAAGCCACTCAATTTGCAAAACCACATGAGAGGATTTCACGCCAACAGATATTTATATAGACACAGCAACCCTACAATCTTATCTATAGAATCACTGTGAGTAGATTATGTAGATAGGCAGCTATTTGCAGCTACAGTGCTGGATAATTATATTCGAGCTGCACTGGAATAGTCCCGGTCATTTCAAGAATACGCTGCTGATAGTCTTAAAACACTGGAGGGCTCCCCAAAATTACTCCAAAATTTAGACGGCAGGGAAGTTACTGAGAATAATTTTTAGCCTAGTGCAAACATAAATCTTAAGCCACAAATCTTCTGCATGGGATTACTGTGTAATTAATTGGAAGAAAATAGCATCGAGCACACTTGGACAGCAAAGCGAGTGCCAAACTTTCCATACGCAGTAGTTTTTAAGCAATTATAAGCTATGCAGATTTACATATGCATGCATTTGTGTGCAGAAATACATATGTTTATTTTAAAATCTCAGAAGGAACTGTATCCCTGACAAAACTGAGAGCCACATGAGCAGGATCTCCAAGAGAATGCATGGAGAGGCACCAGGAAAAAAAAAACTCCTCAGGTGATCCCTGTGCGTGCCTTTGTCTCTGCCACACGGACGTGCAGCAGAGAGCTATTTTCAGCCGTGCTCTTGGGCTGCCCCATGGCCCAAACTCCTGCATTCCCGTGGGCTCTGTCCTTCTGGAAGCTTCAGCAGGAGCACATCAGCGATGCAGCTCGGGTGGCCGGGCTGCTCCTTCCCTCCGTGCCGAGGGAGCTCCAGGGCGGCTGGTGTTTAGTATGGAGGTGACTCTCCTTCTCGGAGCCTTTGCATTTAAAAATGGCTTTCTATAAATAGGATTGCTGGCTCACTCTTAAGTCTTACTCCCTGCCTTCTGAGTAAAAATAGCTTAAATAGGGATGCTGGGAAGACGTGCTAATCTCTGCCAGCCTGTCTGTCCATCCATTCGCCTTTCTTTCTCTCCTCAAAAATGATCATAACATTTGTTGCCCACTCCACTATGAAAGGTGTACATCTAGTTTCTCTTTTCCTGATGAGTAATCCAACGCCCTGATGGGGAAAAAAAAAAAAAAAAAAAGTATTTTTGAGGGAATAAGAATTTTTTTGTGAATGGCAGCATCCAAAGACAAGCAATGACAAGAAAAGCTCACAGTGCTAACAAGTGCCTGAGGAATCAGTGGCTTGTTCTTAAAGATGTTCTCTTCAGTCCCCTAAAATATTGTGCTGTGGAAG
This sequence comes from Dasyornis broadbenti, assembly GCA_013397935.1. Classification (NCBI taxonomy): domain Eukaryota; kingdom Metazoa; phylum Chordata; class Aves; order Passeriformes; family Dasyornithidae; genus Dasyornis; species Dasyornis broadbenti. Next base: position 5,935 of record VZRN01003143.1, on the reverse strand, counting down.
GTTTTTATGATGAACTACCTCCCATTTTGTGTCATTTTATTTTTGAAAACACCAACTGTTTGACGAAATGCTTTTACGGGGCAGGGAGCTGAAGACTGAGAAGATAAAGTTTCTTTTGAAGAATCATCATTTCCAATCTTAATTTCATTCATTTCGTAACAGTTTAAATGAAAATAAAGAGATGATTAAATGGGATTATGAAATAAAATATATCGTGAACCAAGTAATTTAACTACAGACACCTACACATTCACCTTGAAACAATTAAGTATTCTGATCTACAGATCTATGTTGCTTAAATGGATTTTTGTAGTATATTTAGAGTTTCAATGACTCACAAGAAATAACATTTGAAAAATGTCATCAAAATATACCTTAGAATTATTAACATGAATATAATGTTTTATTCCTTTCTTCAGTTTTTTAGAGTAGAAGATGGAATTAATGTTTCCTACTGCAAATCTGAAAGACTTCTAGACCAAGAGATCGATAAATGGCATGTGCCAAATAAAATCGAAGGCTACATAAGTGGTATTTTCAAACAGGCCTTGATCCTACACACATCTTAACTTCTTAATTAGAGCAAATTTCGAGGGGAAAGGAAAAAAGTTCATTATTTTTTCTCCTCAATCCATTGCCCTTACCTCCCACCCCCAGCGAGATGTTTTGGTTTGTTGCCTTCTGCAATTTTTTGTCACTCCAATTGTTTATTAAATAGGTAAAGGAGGTTATTTCCCCACCCCAAACAACCCCCTCACCCCAGAGAGCAGCATATTTGTTAAGGATCTCATACAGGAAAAAACACAATAAGTAAGGCCCAACCTGAGCCCAGTTCAGAGACTTGCACGACTCATGGGCTGGAGGAACTTTCTGGAAGAGCTGCTCACCAAAACCCATGAGATTTTCCTGAATAATTCAAATTATCAGTGTGGTACATTAAAAAGTTGATTCAAGAACAAACTAAATTAAAACTAACTTCTAAACTTTTCCAGATGCATCAGCACTGAGGAGATTCCACTAAAATGCACCCCAAGCCCTGTGCTCATTTCGGGGCTCCTCACTTCAAGAAAGACCTTGAGGGGCTGGAGCGTGTCCAGGGAAGGGAACGGAGCTGGGAAGGGGCTGGAGCCCCAGGAGCGGCTGAGGGAGCTGGGAAAGGGCTGAGGCTGCAGCAAAGGAGGCTCAGGGGGCCTTATCACTCTCTAAAACTGCCTGACAGGAGGTTGCAGCAAGGTGGGGTCAGGCTCTTCTCACAAGGTAACAAGGGACAGGGTGAGAGGAAATGGCCTCAAGTTGCAGCAGATAGGTTTAGATTGGATATTCGGAAAAATTTCTTCATGGAAAGGGTTGTCCAGCCTTGGAACAGGCTGTCCAGGGCCGTGGTGGAGGCCCCATCCCTGAAGGTATTGAAAAGACCAGCAGATGTGGCACTTGGGACCATGGGTTAGTGCTGGGGGAACAGTCAGACTCAAAGGTCTTTTCCAACATAAACAATTCTGTGGCTGCATGGAATCACAGTGATGAGCTGCAAGCTGCAATGAAGCCCCATTAAACATGGTTCAGGGGTCTGTTTTTACAATTTGCAGAAAACAACTTCTCTTTGAACCCCTCCCAAAACCACCTTCACTGTCACACACCTCTGCTGTCCAGCGCCACGAAGACACAGCATCCACCAGTTTTTAGTGACCACTGACAGACAAACACAGACAAAACGCCTCTGAGCTCTCTCTGTGTGCTGCCACAGCTTTAGAAGAGACAGATTCTGTGGTTTGCTGCCCACTAGTGTCCTGTGGCTCCAGCTCCAGCACAGCCACTGCCCACGCCACTGGAGGAAATCCCACCGGAGAGCCCCAGCAGCTGGGGGAGCAGCAGACCCCAAACACAGGAGACACACACCTTTTGAAACAGGTAGAGATGCTTCCACTGTCCTCTGAGTGCCCAGCAATAAGTGTTTCTCCCCTTGGCATTTGGTGATTAATTAACAGCTATTCATAGCTCGGGCAACACCGGATTAAAAACCCTGAGCTGTGCCGTGCCATCCACACACATGCACCGAGCTGAATGCTTCCTGCTCACGCATTCAGCTTTCCAAGGTGAGGATGTGGTTACACAATTCCACATGAGCTACGCAGGTTATCTCAGAATATTTCTACAAAGAGAGCAGTTTGCTCTTTTGCTCGGATGTTGCGTCCCCAGCACTGAGAATCACCATTTTCTTTGGAAAGCATCAGCACCACCGTGGCTCTGGCTCCTCATCCTCCAGCCTAACCCCTGCTCTCAGTTCAGTGTGATCCTTCTCCATCTCCAAAAATGCTGCTGAAACCCGTATTGATAGATACACAGCAGGGAGAGGATTCCAACAGGAGATCATTTTAATGGAAATTTATTTTTAGTGTCATCCGTGCTGTATTGGTGCCTCCCGATGCTCGATTGATTTCAGCAGAGCATCTGTGGACAACGGGCATGTAAGAAATGCAGCCAGAGAGAAGCCTGGAAATGGGTTCAGCAGCACAGAGACCGAGTGATGCTGAAAGATCCTCATTTCTGAAAGCAGCGTCTGAACCAGCCTGATCACAGACATTGCAATAAAGAGGCAGGATTTTGAAGGAGGCCGTTCTCCCCTCAAAGCCTCCCCTCACTGCAATTAGTGAAATGCCCCATCACTAATGATGACCAGGCTACAGCAGCAGACCTGTGCTGCTCATTTGAAATGCTCACTCGTGGAGCACTCAGGTGTAGTCACAGGGAAGGTGGTGCAGGTAGAGTAACCCTGAGAATCAACTCGAAAGCATTGCTCAGGATTAGAACTGCATGACTCAGGCTTTCAAGGTAGTGAATTCAGCTGCAGAGCTCCCACTGATGTCTGTATCATCCCACGCACCTTCCAGGGCTGCAACGCATTTATGGTTAATAGTTACCTGGATTCTTAAGGAACTCACAGCAGCGAGAGTTTAAAACCCTCACGAAACGTATAAACTTTAACCAGGTATTTGGGGAGGTTTTGTTTCAGGCTTCACAAATACTAATTGGATGGAAGAGCGTGTCAGTATTTTATTGTCCCCGGAAGGAAGCTATTTCACAAACATAAAGCCTTCCCAGTGACACTGCTCATATCTAATTTGACAAAATGTATTTGTGCTGAGTGACTGTAGGGAAATACAGGGGCCAACCTTGTTATTGTTATTCAGATGGTTTCCATTATCTCCAACAGAAATTAAGCCCAAGACTACAACTGCAGAGTTAAACCTATAATGTATGGGTTTATTTTTAACTTATTTCTCCCCTCAGAAAAAAAGAAAAAATAAAAATAATTTAAAAAAAAATTAAAACCAACATCAACATGATTAATCTCACACATTTTAAAGTTAAAATTAGAATGGGATGTAACACAATGGAAAACCACTTGTACCTGTGCACAAGCTGCTTCTTTGCTTCCATAAGGAGTTAGGAAAGGCAGTGGTAAAAGCCAAGCAAAAACCTCTCCCCCCCCCCACCAGATACAGTCATAAAAGAGCCCTGCCTGTCACACTATGGAGTTCAGATACAGTTACAGATAGAATAATGAAAATAAATGTGTACGTGACATACCTATTTATATATGCAGTCATTTCCTTCAAAGAGATACATATCTGATATGACACTGCATTAAAATCTGAAGTCCTTTAAAAATATTATTTTCCGGCTCTTGACTCTGATAAAACAGCCCTAATAAGTCCTAATAAGTGTTACCAATGCATAAAACCACCTTATCCACTCTTTACATGAAGGTAGGAGCCATTTTTCAAAAATTTCCCCCAAAAAGACCCTAAAAAAATGCTTTTTGACATGAAGTACGATGTCAAAAACAGACAGACTTTTTAAGTTGCAAAGAATCGTTGAACCACCCACTACATGTTTTCACACTGCTTTCAGCTCAGAATATCGGAACACACAAAAACATTTAATTTTAGTCCCCCAGGAGTCACAGATGTACAGATGTTGCTGTGTGGCAGTATAGAATCCATGCAGATGCATCTGCCATGTACACATTACACTGTTCAGTCTTTGGGAGACAAATTCAGGTTTGACCGTGATCCAAAACCACATGGAAACTGAAAGTGAAATTACTGCTGACTTCATAGATCAAGTAATAAATGAAAGTGATTTTCATGGTATTCCAATCTCATAAAGCAAAAATTATTCTGTTCTTCAAAAAACCCTTGCAAGGAAGACTAAGTAGGTTAGAACACAGAATTTATAGCAGCAGTACAGTAGGAAAAAAAAAAAATCTTTTTTTTTTTTAGTAAGATATCTGGACAGAAACAGGGTTCATTTCTATGGAAATCTAGTTTTAAATGAATAGCACTGGTCAGAGCACACTTTCAGGCTGATTCTCTCTGTCCTATTAACAGCAAATCTCTCCCTCCAAGATATCTGGCTGGAGAGGTTAGAGAGAAAGGCACAGTGCTGCCTGTCAAAAATAAATAAATAAATAGATAATTTCTTAATGTTAAAACTTGTTGCAGTTTTCTAACTGCCAAAAGAAATGCAAAAAATGTCTAAGTTTACACTTTGGGGGGAATTTCAACCCTTTTTTAGTCTGTGGCGTGCAGAAGATGAAAATGTTTTTAAGGTCACTCTAAACCCACATTTAAGATTCACCTCCTAATTTCTGACCTCCCCAGCTCTTCACACTGGACCAGCCACGCCTGTCAATGTATTTTCTCATCCAGAGTCCACTTAAGAAGATGTGAAGGCACCCTCATCCAGCGTTCATCCCTCACCCTCTGCCAGAGGTTCAATTATTCCTATCCTTCAGGAAAACCTCACACTTCGCCCTGTGCTCCTCTCTCATTCATTCCACACACGAAACGTTTTCCCTGCTCCACCTGCTTTGCCTATTTCCAGAATTGTGCATTTAATCTGATTCACCTGGCAAGATGTAAAGCATTCCAGGCAATGTAACGTTCTCGGATCTGAGAAGGAGGAGGCAATGCAATAGAATAGCTGGCACCCCAGCACAATTTGTTTTCTGTCCTTAAAACTGCAATGCTAAACGTGCATTTCTAATACAACTTAAGCAATTTAAGCATATTTTTACACATGCCACGGTTTTCAATCACATATATCTAAATGCTCCAAAATACCCCAACCCACTATTAAAACCACACAGAAACTGCAATAAATGTTTGTCAATCAAAGAGTTGGCAGAAGGAAAAAAAAAATAATAAAGAATAACAGGTTTACCCTTATTCTATTCCCACTCTAATTTCCCCTTCCTAACTTTATAATTGACTAAAAGTCTTCAACATTTCCAGATGATGTAATGCTTATCCGTGCATATTTTTACATAAATGAGTGAGCGAAAAAAAAATTTCAGAGCAGGTACCTTCACGGTGAAATGATGAAAGTGAAATAAATTTAAAACTCTACTTCTTAAATATATGTAAAAATGTAAGGTGAAAGCAGAGGGCGATTAAAAAAAAAAAAAACTAACGTGAAAGGAAGCAATATCTCAATGCGACCGCTTAGGATGAAAGCCCTTCAAATTATCCCCGCGTACTCTGACGGATTTCTACAGCACTTGGAAAAAATTCTGTACTTTTCCAGATGAGAAAGAAAGAAAAAAGCTCCTCTCTGCCTCCTTCCCTCTGCAAGCACCGTCTTATTCCGAAGGAGGCAGGCACGGAGGGACGCGGTGGGTTCCGGGCTGTCACTTTGCGAGGTGAGCGACTTTCCGCGATCACGGAGCTCTCGCTCCTCGCCCTTCTCGCCGCGGCTCCCGCAGCCAGCGCGACGCTCCCGGCACAAAAGGCACCGCCGCGACCCGCTCCCCTTCCCGGCCGGCAGGAGGGGAAGGATGGGGACAAGGGAAGGGGTCCCCGGGCGGGGCTCACCATGCGAGATGCTGTGGAGCAAGGCGACGGCCAACATCCACATGCCCCCGCCGCTCGCC
>VZRN01003139.1:418281-449403 GCA_013397935.1 Dasyornis broadbenti | reverse complement strand
AGGGAAGGGAAGGGAAGGGAAGGGAAGGGAATGAGCAGAAATATGGAGGGGAAAATTCACTGTGGAGTGAAATTCATTGTGGAAAACTGCTGTTAATATAACTGCATTGCAACTAATACACAACTAATAGGAAATAAAAAGGTGCTGTATGAACGGGAAAGAGTAAATGCTCTCAATAGTAAAGAGAGAGCCACAAATGAGCTATGAACTCATGGGACATTAAAGGCATCTGGCCTGCAATATCCAAGAATAGTTTTAGCAGCCTGATCCATGCACCTCTCTTAGCAATATCTCAAATCCATGCCATGGGAAACTTTAGTGACCACCAACCCTACACAATAATTTGGATTCATAGGAAGCAAATGCAGACAGAGGGGTCAAAAGGGCCTCTTGACGTGGCTTCCATCTATGCCAGTAGCTTTTTAGGGAAAGGGCCTTACGGAATGCAGATGGAACAAGCCATAGGTCTGCTTCATTTTGAGGTGTTTTGTAAATTCTTTCTCTGGCTTGCAATGCTGCGGTCACCCCACTGGAGATCTCCCTAGTGGTGCTTGCAGCCTTATTTTCCATGCCACACACTGGATGTACCCCATTTTCAACATTTATTGTGGATCTCTTCGTTATTTTCTTTGGTCTTCCATCTCTGTTGCCACCAACATGCAAACAATTTAAGGAGAATTCTTTCTGGGTGACAGAAGCAACATAACAAAGCAAAGGATAATAGATACAAAATGAGCTTCTGTGACTGAGAAGGGTTCCATGTTGGGCAGGCATAATAACAGCAGCAAGCAAATACAAAATCAATTAACCCATACAAAAAAAATTACCAGGGGCTGCATGAGAAACAAGTTGCGGAGGTACAAAGCTCAGTCTGTCCTAAGAAAGCCAGAAAGGCTGTTGACAAGTAAGTTTATCATTCTGTGTCCTGCCAACCTCCTATTACAGCATCCAGCAACCATTGGCCCACCCAAGTCCTACTGTCAAAAGGGCTGTATGTTCTTGCTGACAAATGTACAGAGTCGTGGAAAAATATGTCCAAATCCCAAAGCCTCACACACAGCACCTTACAGTTTTTAACTGTTATAAAACCACCCTGAGTAATTTCCAAAATCACAGCCAGACCTTAATAAATAACTTTTCATAACAATGTTGTGGATGTTTCTGTTAACATGTTGAGTGTACAATTTTTAATTTCTTCGTTTGGAGATACTCTGTGCTAATAGACATTATGTTCCTTTCAGGAGACAGCAGACAACAATGCGGCTGCACTCAGGGGGCATCTTCAGGAAGGAGGAGGAAATTGTGCTCAACTAAGAGCAGTTGAGCAACTTTTCGGGGAAAAAGTTTCTGGAGTGCAGAACAAATCTTGACAGTGGTGAAATGTACAAGGAGTAGGAGCCTGCAGCAGAAACAGAAAGGAGAGCTCTGAGGAGCAGAGAAGACATCACAATCAAGGACCCAAGCTAATGTACATACTTCTCTCAGGATGCTGAGAGTGGATTATGAAGAGTTCCTTACAGTGCAGGAAACTACTGAAAATTGTGGGCTCAGAAAAAGACCAGAACATAAGGACATACTGTTTAATAGAGGGGAAGGTAGAAATGGATTAAAAGCCTTAAATTTCCATTGTTCCCAAGTTTTTCCTTTAAAAAAATGTATGTTCTGGCTTATCTTATAATGAAATCATATTTTTGTTGGCAGCATATATGCTAAAACTTACATGATAGAGAAGATTAGCATGATGCCTTCACAAGTCATTTGGGGATGAAGAGAAGTCTCCACAAAACGTGGGGCAAGTACAGCAAAAATACTGACATACCAGATTAAATCCAGCAGCAGGCCACCAGACTGGTCAGGGAGCTGGAGCACAGGTATATGAGAAGATGCCTAGAGAGATAAGTCCATTCAGCTTGGAGAAGAGGAGGCTTGGAGAAGACCTGACTGCTGAAACTACCTGTCCTTAGGCCACAGATAAGGCAGAGCCAGATTTTCTCGTATGTGTCCAGTGATAGGCAATGGACGTAAGATGGAGCATGGGAAACTCTAATTAAAGTATAAGAAAAATATTTTACCATAAAGATAGTCAAATACTGGAGTAGGGCATGTGGGCTTTCCATCTTTGAGGGTGTAAAGGGCTTGACTAGGCTTGGCCCTGAGCTATCTGATCTAGCTGGACCTCCTTGGAGCAAAGGGATGGACTAGATGACCTCCAGAGGATCCTTCTAATGTAAATTCTTCTGTGATTCTGTGAAATTCAGCTTTCTAGGTTCAAAGAGCTGATGTTTTCAGATGTTCTTCACCTTGAACACAAGATGCAAGAAAGATCCCTGTCAGAGATACAACCTGCCCAGGCTGATTAAAACATGTCATGTCATTTTTGTGAACAATGTTTATATTCTGTGCTGTGGTTGTCATATTAGAAAAGCAATACTTCTTATTTATATGTCCTGCAAGAGACCACTGTCTTGGGCACTTGATTCTCTCTGTTTTACCTCTGTGCCTTGCTCTCAACCCTTAACTTACACCAACACTAATCCCTATCCTATTGCTTACTCACTAAGGTTTAAATAGGTTTCTATAGGTAGTAGTCTGTATGATTTTAGGATAAGGAAGCTTTAGATACACATAATTTGTTTCCTCCTTTTTTTTTTCCTCAAAGGAAATACGTATCCTCATCCAGTGCTTTGCCTGTCTTCTAAGTTACAAACGAATAGTTATAAAAGTATTTGTTTTCTTATCTACATATGTGCACATGTTCATGGCTATATATATACACACACATAACAGAGAGATCAAGCCCTGTTTATTTTTATTTTTTTTTTACGTTTCATGTTTTCACAGAAAGCCATGCTCTCTGCATGTACAATGCAGTGACTCAGCAATGGTCCCATCCTTTGCTCTGCTGGCCCAATGTGTCTCAGGGGAGGTTTCCAGAATGCATTGTCAATGAGAGAGAGAGAGAGCACTTATACAGGACTAGAGTGCCTCCTCCACAGGTGCAGTCCTTACAGTATTTCCTGTTGCATAGGTGGCTTTGTTCTGTATAGCACGGACAGGCCTATCACATTAGAAACACTTCTGTGAAGCAAAACTGCCAAAATGTGAGAGGACACGCAAGTCATACAAATTGCCATGCCTTCTCATAATGCTAGCTTTTGGGTTCATTTTGCAAGGAAGGGATTGAGAAGAAAAGAAGTCAGGAGTCTGAAATTCTTTTAGTTCTGCCATAGGCTCACTTTCCAATCCTCAGTAGGCTACGTCATATCCACATCTCAGCTCCAGCACAGATAAGAGGGGCACTTATGGCAACACCATGGCAGAAGCTGTGGGACTTCACATCTACAAAGCTCTTTGCAAATATGAACTGCACAAAAATACAAATTCCTTTCTATAACTCTTCAAAATAAAATATGCAGAAGCTGGTAATTCCTCACCATTTCTCTACTGGCATGGAGTAAGGAGTAGCCTCAGTGGCAGAATGTTGAGTCTATGATCTCAGACAAGCAAAAGTCACCAGTTTAATGAGATACTGCAAGTTAATGAACCATTTCATTGCTTTGGCTCCTCAGAACTGTCTAGGCATTGGTTACAATCACATAGTGTAAATAATTCTGATTTGTTCAGTACCTCAAGTAAGCAGCAGTAACTCCTCATGTGTTTGAACTCTGATGCTGGCATTCCCATGCCATACCATGTTAGACATTCAGACAACTGTGCTGATCACATATTTCCTCTTACTTTAATAGGCCTTTCAGGAATGAACAAGCATTCTCTTGTATACTACTATGGTTCCCATCACTTGATGGTCACACTTAATTAAGCACTATTTTAGTAGAGAGCTGGTTACACTTCATTTCATTAAGTGATTTCATGATCACCAGAGGCACACTGACAGCTCTGTTAGCTGAAGCTGTGTGAAAAGGGGCAGCAGAGACAACAGTAACATTTTGCAGCACTTCCCCATCAGTGATTTTCCAGGTGCTACTCTTGCAGAGCACAGCTACATTTCCATTAACATTTAGATTTTTGGCTCAAGGCTATCTGAGCCTTGATGTATGATAGACTGTATCATATTACCAGTATCTTTAGCAATGTTGGTCCCTGAATCCTTAAAGTCATCATTTTTGTACAGACACAAAGAATTTCTTTATCTCTCCTCTCCTTTAGGTTTTTCTGTTCATAGTCAGCAAATAAATGTGATTAAAGGACAAAATCCATTTTAAAAATGTAAGAAGGAATCAATTGTGAAACAATGTTGAAAGGTTCTCCAATGTGATAAAGCAGGCACTTTTAAAACACTGAGCAATTAACTCTAAACTATGTAAGTAACACATGACAGGAAAAACATGACCAATATTACATAATGGACATTGCAGGATACCTGTAAAACCATACATTAAAGCTGCATGCTACAAAAACCTTCTCACAACACTTTGTTTTCACTCATACAGATATGTAATGCATAGATAGTTTAGTGTTTCTAATGTGAAGACAATTTTCCTAAGTGAATTGGGAATTTTGCACAACTGTACTTCAATCCTACATCTACAGTTCAGTCCACCTGTGCTTTAAGACACATTTCAGTTTAAGAGAGAAAGTGTTAGGAAAACATCATCATAAAGGAGAACTAAATGAAAGAGGTATAGCTATGTAGTAAAAGCCAAAATAATGCCAAAGACTTGAATTTTGTTGTGAAGCCCTTTGTCACTGAGGTTTGTGTTCAAAAATTGTAAAAATTGATAAAACTGTATCTCATATAAAAATAGCGTCTTTGCTCTATCTAGCCTTTAGTTCAAATTATATGAAGAAATAGCAGAACATTTACCATACACTAAAGCAGACAAGAAGAAAAACAAAAGTATCTTGTGCCTAAGAGTCAAATGATGACTACTTGTAACTGTCATTCCTTAGAGACCTGTTCTATATAAAGATTATGAGAATGATATATTAATGAAAAGCTTCCTACAAATTTAATCTGTTTTCACTTTTCTGTATGTATTAGGCTATTATCATTTGTGATGAGATGAGTCTGTCAGTGGAGTTCAGAATATAAAGGAGCCACTCCTTTAAGTCCTGGGCAGAATTCTCTTTTGTGTGTCTTCACAAACACATATACGTTACAAAAAACAAAACAAAACAAAAAAGCCACCCGAGCAAACAAACAAAGAAAACCCTTTCATCTAGCAATAAAAGTAGATACATAATAATGTGTGGAAAAATGCAGCACGCCATGGCCCAGCCACTTCACAGCACAGTTATGAGAAGTTCCATGTAAATTGTGTAAACGTTTTCATAGAAATTACACTTGTACTAAAAGGGGGTGGGGGAAAAAGCAATCCCACACTGATTTTTACAACTGGACAGCACAAAATATTCTTATAAATAGTTTCTATCCCTATAATGTCTTTCACACATATACTCTTCACAGTAGCTATGGTGGATTCATATCACTGTTCCAAATTTAAACGCAGAGTAAATGATATGCCAAGCATTTACGTGACCAGTTCAACGTTGCATACTGAGTTACTGTTATCCTGGCTGTCTCAGGCTCTCATACTCTGCAAACTACACCCCAACTACAGTTTGTACTGAGTCATTTAGCCACAGACACTGTAAGCAAAAAAAAATTACATTACTCAGGTCTTAGAAAGGTAATAATCTGTGTACTCAATAAATCAAGGAAAAGGAAATCAGCTATGGGCTTTGAACCAAAAATGCAAATTCATGGCAAGGTTACTCAGATTTCAGAATCACAGAATAACACAAAATAAGCTGAGTTGGAAGAAGCCCACAAGGATCGTTGAGTCCAACTCTTGGCCCTGCACAGCACAATCTCCAAGGTGTTTCCATGACATTCCCAAGTACAGATTTGGTTATCAAGAGAAGAGATTCTCACTGCCTTAAGAGGAAATCACTAGAGGTTTCTAGATCTGCTATCACACAAACCCTAATTCCTTCAAGAAAAACTTGGCAATTTCAGGTAGGTGACGCATAGCTCAGGAGTGACAATGACCCTACCAGTGTACTAATGAGCAAAAGATTATGAACTGTAACAGGATCTAAATCATCCACGTCCATATCTCTTGGATGGATGGTTTGCAGAGCATTTCTCACCCTGCACATGACATATTTTAACTGACCATATAAAGAGCCTGTCTCATGTACCTTTGAGTGTTTCTGGTCTGCCAGTTATATGCATTGACTGCACTTTTCAGTTTTAAAGTGCTGTGCATTCTCTGTGGTGCTACAAAAACAATATTATTAATAATAAAGACAAATTCCAAATGGGAAAACCAGATAACATCCAACAAATCTTTGATTTATAGGAGAGTCAGAGCTGCATGATTCAAATACCAGAAATTCACTTTCAGGAATTTTGGCAAGTTTTTATAACCAATAAATTATTACTAGTTTTCCTTGGTATTCATTATAACATTAATAATAGGGGGTTCTTTAATATGTGTTTGATTTTAATGTCCAAATCTCTGGGAATTCCTCTGGTATTTAACAGAACAAAATTAAACAATTACAGTGTCATAGAAGGAAATCTAAAACATTTTCATTTTTAATAGGCAGATTTAGTCTTCATTGAAAGGCTTTGACAACATAACTGCTGCTGATGGTTATGATATTTTTTCTTTGAAAGGCATGAATATAGCATGACAAAAGCATTCTTGACGTACATCTTTCACATCTGATTTTATATGTCTTCCATAAGCATGTGAATTCTTATTTTGTCTCACAAGCATTTATATTAATGACTTTTTCAATCACCTAGCAGATGAAGGGACAGAGCTCTGGGACACATGTCAAGATACTACTTCTTTTAAGCATCTCTTCTCTGGAAGGATCAAGTGGAAAAGCTCTTATTATCATTTCCTGAAGAAGAACATGGGCTCAAAAAGAAGTGACAAAGCCTAAGAATGCATGCATGGCCTTGAATCCAGGAGTTGCTCACTGGCATCAGGGCTCTGTGGTGCCAGCTGTAACCTGAGCCTCTCCTCCAGTGGAAAAGGCATCAAGTCCTTCCTGGTGATCAACCCAAACGCTTGGTTCTGCAGGTTCTACAAGAGCCAGTAAGAACATAGATTCTTCTCTCCCTTCTCCCCATCCCCAATTATACCTAAAAACATCAGGACATACCATAGTAAAAAACTTTATTTTTTAGTAAACCATCAGGTTCCATCTAAATAAACTATTACAATTGGAACGTACTCAAATTTCACAGACTGGAAAAGCAAAGTTGAGGTCCACCTTCTAAGTCTAAGACTTTTCTGGTCTAAGATTTTACTTGAAAATAGTCAGTGACCCCAATGTCTATTAAGTTCTAAATTTCTTTTTGTTTTATTGCTGCTATCTCATTGCACAACCATTTATGACATCCTATAATATTTTGTAGTACATGCTTATAAAAATCAATTCACATAGAAACATAGGCTGCAAGGAAGAGGAACAGTCATGGGGGTGTGAGAAGAAGAGGGCCTACCAGTACTAAACTCCGGTCACTGAAATTTTTGAGGGCTTTAATGGTTTCTTGATAGGAACAGAACTAAAGACCATTTTATTGTCAACCAAGCTGGTCTTTAAAGAGCATGTAATTGTTCCCTAAGATTTTATTTTTCCCATAATTCCACAGTATTGCTCCTGTGACTTGGCCAGTTCTGTCAAAGAAGGTGTATTATGCTTCCCAACTGTATGCTTTCCCAGATAGAGGAAGATTGAAACAAAGACATGATAAAATAATATAAGTAAATGCACAGCATGGAAGGACAAATCTCTTCTCCCTCTTTTATCTGCAGGACCGATGAGGCATTCAAAGACATAAGGAGGAAAACAAACCAAAGGTAAAGAGGTTTCCTCTTTCTATATACCACATGTAATTTTGTTGTGGAGCTCACCGCCACAGGAAATCATTGTACCCAGGAAATTCACAATGGATATTTGTGTGGCTGTCAGAAGCAGAGCTTTCTTGAGTGATAACAGCAAGTTGTTGAAAGGGATACTAAACTTTGTGCTTCAGGGATCACATCAGGTACCAATATGAAACGTAATTAGGTTTCCCATAATAAAAATGTTGTGTGGCCCAATGGTGCAAGCACTGGACTGGGCCTCAGCTTGAGCTGGCTTCTTACTTCCGTGTATGACCTCCTCTTGAACTTTGGAAAGCCATGTGTCCTCTCTCCACCTCAGTTTCCCCATCTATTAAAAGGAGACTCTTAAACCAAACTAGATAATACTTATTAAGAGCATTCTGGGTTTTGTAAATTTTCTCCTTTCTAGCTATTCTCAAAACAAGGAATTTACACCAGATGGATTTCAAATGCAATCTCATCATCTTTACACATGAATAAACAGGAGCAGATTTTATATCTTTTAAAAAAAACCCCATCTGAATTAGGGCTCTGATCTGGATTTCTCAGTGTCTGCCATCTCAGTTTCAATGACTGGAAATTTACTGAGGCAGAAACTGCATTTATTGTGTTTACAATATATTTACTTTAGGCCTTACTCAGTATACCAAATTTATTACTGCTTTTGGACCCAGTATTTTAGTACAGTATTTAGGAAATAAATGTGACGATGTCATAGCAAGGATTAAAAAAAAAAAAAAAAAGGAAAGTGAAGAGAAATATAGTTTTATTTATAAGTTGATGTATAGGCACTGTACTGTAATGGAGTCTAAATCTCAAAAGTGTTGCTTTATATTTGCTTTACAGGACTATAAGAGCCAAATAATGACATTTAAATGATCTATCCCATTAACATTGTATCATTTTGTCAATCTGGAATGTATTTTAATCAAAAGCCCCCTTGAAATGGTCTCTCCTTTGTTGTATTTTCTTTTTGGCTCATTTTATCAACATCTGCTATGTTTATACAATACGAATTAAAACTTCGGAATGCTGTTGTACTCAGCTACTTTTGTTGAGAATGTAAAGTCCCAGGATTGGCAGTGTTTATGTAAATCAGTGCGGCTGACACAGCCATCATAAACAAATGAGAAAATATAACAAACACATTGTTCATGGAGGAAATGTTTGTTTTTAGAGTTGGCCTCCGTCTTACCAGATTGATGAAGAGTTGCTGATACCAGGGATCTGTAGTGTAGCGATTCAGCAGCATGGTTGGGCACAACAGATTGGGTAGCTTCTCCACTGTTATCTGGAACAGGCAAGAACTCATTTCTCTTTCCTTCTGTGCAGCACATTAGAACCCAAGGTTCAGAAGATTCCCAGTTTGACTCCTAACAAAAGGACTTCTAGCAGAGCTACACCAGCAGAACTTGTCCAAACTTTATAAATTCTTTTGCCAGTAAGACTTAAACTAGCAATTTAAATTAAAACACGCTTTTGTTACAAAATTTTTTTTCCATTACTATGACTGTATCTCTATTAAGACAATGTAAGTTGTATTGTCTTAGGGGTGAGGATTTTCATGCTGTTAAAACTCACACACTAAGTGGTAATTATATGATAGCATAGTGCAGAAAAATACTGCAAAACTGGTATCAGCCATAGGAATACCTGTTTGTCTTCTGGTATCTCATCATACATAACTTCCCTGCTCCTTCTTATCATTTTGCCAGCCACATGCCCATATGCAGACCAAGTGTCAGTAATAGATGGTGACTTTCCAGTTGGGCCTGTGTAAATTCCTAAAACTACATTACTAGCCTTGCCTTAGTAACACATGATTTTCTTCCGCTTCACTTCATGTTTACTTATTCCTAAAAATCCTCTGGTCATCTATCAAAGGGAAGAATGCTACATGCTTTTCAAGTTTGAAAGCTCTTATAAACACTCATCTTTCAGAGAGGTGCTATCCCATACTGAATTAAATATTATAACAATTCTACTATCCATAGAGAAGTTGAGAAAGAGAAGACTGGAATGGCCTATCTGAGCAAAAAAATTCTTTATCAGCAGTCTTGCACAACTTCCAGATGAGTGGCATTATAGTTTTTGAGGTCTGTCCCTGGAAGGTCTCTGGTTATCCTTAAATTTAAATTGTACCTGTTCACTTCCTTATCTCAACCACATGTATTACTTCTTCATTCATGGAGTACTCATCCTAAATTACCCAAATATGCATGCTTATTAAACAAGGAAAGAACTGGAAAAAAAGAGGTTACCTCCTCATAGGAGAGCGCATGAGAGGGGGAGAAAGACTCATCATTTCTCTCCAGTTCAGAGATGTGCTTATTCTCCGGCAGCATGCACTGCACTAACCTAGAGAAGACGACTACATTCATTATAATGGGCAAATTTCAAACAGCAAGTACACAATACTTTAGCATCAGAGATATGACAACACCACGAGTACTGTGTGTAGGTTTGGGTTCTTGATATAAGAAGGACATCAAATAACTGGAGTGTGTCCATGGGAAGGCAACCAATATGGTAAAAGGCCTCAAGGACAAGAGGTCGGAGCAGTGGCTGAGGCTGCTTGTTTTGTTCAGCTTGGAAAAGAGAAGGCTGAGGGGTGGACCCATCACAGTCTGCAACTTTCCCATGGATGGCAGCAGACAGCGGTAGGACACGAGGGAATGGAATGAAGTTGTGTCAGGAGAGTTCAGGTTGGATGTTAGGAAAAGATTCTTCACTGACAGGGTGGTTGGTCACTGGAATAGGCTCCCAAGGAAGTGGTCATGGCAGAGTTCAAGAGCATCTGGATGATGAACTTAGCCATATGGTTTAGTTTTAGACAGTCATGTGAGGAGCAGGGAGCTGGACTTGATAATCCTTATGGGTCCCTTTCAACTTGACATATTCCCTTATTCTAAAGTATTGGTGGGCTGACAACTCATTTGACTTTCCTGAACATCTATCAGCACTAGCCCCATCACACAGGTGTTTTCTGATTTAGGTTTGGCTTAAAAGATTAAAAAACATCACCTATCCTACACATTCTTCTTGACCTCTCTTTAACCTTGTCCTCGGCAGGAGCAGCTCATGCACTGTCTAGTTTGCACCCAAAAAGACAATACCTGTAATAAGCAAATACAGTTCTCTGGATGCAAGTAGGTAGACTGTTGTTGTTTCTCTCATCCTTCTTAAGTAACATCTACATTAAAACATGATCTGCCAAAACATTTTGTCCTATTTTAAATCATCAGTTGAAACCTTCCCTCACAGTACTGCCTTCTAGAGTTCATTGACATCTAATATTGTTGCTGACTTAGTAATATTAAAATGGGTATTTTTGTAAATTATTATATAATTTCAAACCTTTCTTTAGAGTTCTACCTTTCTGCATTACACATATGAAGTCCTGACATGCAATATACTTAAAATTATCATTTTTATCTTAGTATTTGTTTGCTACACTCACACACATATACACACATTCCATTCATACTATCCACTTCTCAACTTTTAACTTATATGTTTTGATAACAGGCATCTTGGAGACTTCCACGAATCTTTTTGGTTTCTAACATACTTAATATCATGTTAGCCCTATTCCATGATAACAACTAGGAGCTAGGAGCTACTCCAGCAGTACAAAGATGTGCAACACACTGCTGAATTTTGTGCTTGATGAACTCAGAGGAGAGCAGACACCTAATCTTCATTAAGGCATCAGAAAAAATATAAATGGCATACCAAATGGCTTTTGTGACTGGAACCCTGAGTATAAGCTGGGAATTTTTCAACTCAATATTTCTGTATCCAAAAATATTGCTTTATTCAAACCAAAACATGTTATAGGAATTTACTAGTTTTAACATAAATGTCTCCTAGGAAAGATTAGTCTGCTTCAAGGCCTTATCAGCACTCCACAGCAGAGGACTTACACTGAGGTATTTAGCAATTTTAATGATTCTATGACTCTATGATTCTAAGACAACATGCTTGCCTAATCCAAAAGATTCTAGGGACTGAACATGGAAGAACTAGGTTCAAGTCCTTTGTTATGAAATACCATTTAAAGCAAGATATTCTGTGACAATCTACCTCTAGCATTTTAGTACCAATCTGGAGCACACATTTGAGGAAAATTATCACCTCCACCTCCCGCAAGTTAACATTGGAAAGAAGTCCCCTTTCTTCTGAAAAGGTCAGTTGTTTCACTATGTAGTCTTGAAATCTGCATTTTTTTTCAATGGCTTTGGTCTCTGATCTAAGGTTCTCAATGGGATTTTTATAAATAAGTCTGCCTGTGAGAGTATAACTTGTGGAAAACATCAATTCTGAAGGAAATTAGTGCCACAGCCAGAAATACTAGAAATCTGTCACCTGCTCCCACCTTTAAAGCACATCCCATTCACATGACAAAGAAGGAATTGGGTATTCTTTCTAACTATTGAAACTTTATTTGTCTCAATTTAATATCTGACTGGCTTTGGTTTTAATAAAATCTCTTTCAGCTTACTAAGGTGAGTGCAACACTGCAGCAGAGCTAATGGCTGAGAAAACACTTTGTCCTGGTCTCACATCTCCCCTCCTGGGAAAGTCACTCATCTTCCCTAAGCCTCTTACCACATGCATGCCAGCATATGGACATGTAGCATAGATAATTAATGGACTTGATTTTGAGGACAATGATGAGAACACACTAAAAAGGCATGCTACTACAGGCAAGACCTATTCCACTCAGACTACATTTGGAGGAGGAAATGGAGGAAAACACAGTATACTCACCATATATTCACTGCAGCAGAGGATATAGAGAAGAACTTAATCCAGTCATTCCCTATGAATTACCTTTTGTACATTACACACTTTGTTCTGCGGGATCCTCTAAAGATTCACGTTCTACAGTCTTTCACAAAAAAGGTCTGTAATCATTCTGAGTGAAACATAAATACACAGATCTAAATTCTGCTTCGAGAGCATCATGCACAGCTCCAAAAAGTCTACTTCAAGAATGATCACTGGGCCAGGAATACTCCCAAGACTTTAATCCTAACATATATAGACATCTAGTGTGAAAGTTATGATCCACCCTGGTCCTCAGCCAGACTCTGTATGCTCAGGTCCAAAATACTGTTCAGGTCTGTCTGTAGTCCAGACTGCACCATTTTCCACTTGAACATGATGCTGGAATTAAGAAAATGGCAACATTCACCATGAGCTGAAAGAGCAGAAACATTTGCTCATCACCAGTGGTTTGTTGGCTGGGTTTTGGCAGCTTGCAATTTGCTCGGCACCGTTCTTAACTAAACCTAGCAGGGAGTCACTTAACAGAACTTTGAAAAGTGTGAGAGAAATTTGGATAGTCAAAAAAAGCACACACAAACACAATGAAGGAAATCGTTGGAACATTTCTGATAAGAATCCAAGCCTATTAAAAACTGCCATATTCAGGAGAAAAATGAGCATACATTATTTCACTTGGACTTCCAGAAGTCAGGCTTCAGAGGTATAATAACATCATTCTTTGATGTTACATACAACATCCTTCCTATCACATCATCAAGCCTTAGAAAGCAGACCAAACATGTTTCTTGCACTATTTTGTGAGGTTTAACAGGAAGTGCTGGGATTCAGACTTGGACTCTGCAATTGTTCGTTTACTCTTTATTTATTTAAGAAGGAAGAAAACTCTTAAGTAGGGAATCTCATTTCAAAGATACCCTGGCAAGGCATTGCAGTAGTTTCATATGCTCTCTCTGTTATAAAGCATGTATCATGAAGATACACCTAATTAAGATAACACATTATTATCCCAATATCCACATGTCAGTTTTGGCATGGAAGTCAGGAATGAAAAGCATCTGACAGCTGATTGTGCCACTCTTCTTGTCAAGATGGCCAGTTATCTGAGGAAACTACAAATTCTAAATATTGGGTGAGTGACATAAAAGGAACTGCAGCTCCAAAGTAGCTGCAAATGAACAGAAGGAAGATTAAAAAGTGATGCAACTGGCAAAAACATTCAGGGCAAGACTTTCCGAAATTAAATGGATAAAATTGCTGCACAATGGGACAGGGGGAGGAGGGAGGACTAAAGAACCTGAAGTATCATTTTTAGTTTACCTTAGAAATCTTTTTTTTTTTGCCTTTTTTTTTTTTTTTTTGCTTTTTTATTTTTTTAAGCTGTTTATATCTGTTGTTTTGGCCAATATCCAATGCAATCATTTCCTTGACTTCAAATAGTGTTGTGCTTTTTAAAACTTTTAAAAAAGACTATACTATATGGTGAGCTAGACAGTAGATAAGGACTAGGTCATGACATATCAGGAACTGTTTTAAATCAATCAAGTCTTCATCTTACACAATAAAATCTCAGGGTTACAGGGTTGTTTCAGGTTAGGCAGACTAAATCATTACTGTTTACTTAATATTTCATTCTTCAAATGGAGAGGGAGCATTGCATGAATTTTTGGCATTTTACCTAAAAGATGATAAAAAGGTCACTATCAAGTACTAGGCTGAGGTTTTCCAGAGCAAAGATCAAATGCTGTCTATGCCACAGCTTTTCAAAGGACACTGAATAAATATTTAATCTCTGTACCTCGTTTTCAAATCTACAAAACAGGGATTTCTTCTACCTCAGAGCTATATTTTGCAGTTAATATTCATTACTTAAGTTGCCAGCTGTCAGGTTTTATAGGCAACACCATCAGGGTGAATGAGCAGACAGCAAGTCCGCAGCCTCAACATGAAAATGCAGAGGCAGCTGTTAATAAATTGTAAATGCAAACTTTATTTTTCAAACCTGCAGAAAGGCTAGATTTTAGAAAAGGGTGAGGACTTAAAATCAGATTTTTATTTCCCTACAAGCTGGCTTGCTACTAGGCAGGCTTTCAATTTCAGAGGAGCCTACCACACATTTAAATGGCAGGACAAATATGCGATCAGTCTTTCCATTCACACAGTTTTCCCCATGCCTATATTTGATTTCGACATTTAACAACATTCTGCACTTGCCTAAAAGCCACCCACATGCTGCAGTGTCGCTGCATACGTTTTTAATTTGGCTTTCTGGGTTAGCACACAGCCTCTGCAACACTCCAGTTTTCCCTGCAAAGGGCTCCATCACAAAGTCCTACAGCACCTGCACAATTATTTGTAAGGCCAAACAGGCCTACTTATTTTAAAAGTATCATGTAATGTTGTTCTTTGGAAGAAACTTTTCGCACTTCGGATATGAAATAAAACCACTGCCACAGACTCTATAAACCTTCCTCCATCTGTGTTATTCACGAGCTGCAGTGCCCTAGGACCCTGACAATGCATAGGAGGATAATAACGTCCAGGGCTTTTGTTGAAAGTACTGAATTCCATTTATTTTAGTAGGCAAGATTACTGTATAGTGTATCACTGAAATTAACTAGAGCAGCTCTTCAAAAGCAGGAGGCTGGACAGTAAAAACAATCAATGTGCTGACAGACTCTACCCTTTAACATGAAAACCAAGTAATCACAAAGGCCCTTTGGTATTGCCGTCAGATATTGCTGTCGGCTCCCTCGTCTGCACACCTAAAAAGTAGTTTTCAAGTCCTTAATGTGCTTCCACTCCCCTTTTTTCTTCTTTGCTGGCTGAGTTCAGATGAAGCCTTCAAACCACTGCCAAAGGTGTTTCTAGCTTTGATCAGACCTGGTAGAATCACCATTGGCCAGAACTTAGAGCAAAGGCACGGTAAGAAGGAAGGGGGAAAGATGACCATGATCCTCTGGTAAGAAACCAAACCCCATTTTTATCTCTGTTTCTTGCATGAACTTTGCAGACTTCTGTGTTTGATTGAGTAACTTTGCATTCTTGTGATCTAAACTTAGCAATCTCTCCACAACAGTGCCAGAAGGAAAAGGCTCTCCAAGAATCTTTCAAACCCATATCAGTTATATTGAGAGTGCCAGCAGCAAGGTCATCACAATAGTAAGGTAGATATCACTAGCTCAGTAATTAATTTATGAATTAAATGTTTCAGGTCTCCATTCATCTTTAACTTTCCTCTCCCTAAGATGTTGCACCGTATCACTGCTGAAGGCAAGTACCTCTCCTCTTGCTAAGAAAAATAGAAGTATTACTGTATTAAAACAGTGTGTGAGGACTCTCTGAACATGTGCACGCACACGCCTTGAGAGTAGTGTTTCATTAGTCCCAACTGGGAGTGCAGATTAAAGAAAAATGCCAGAAACCATACCTACAGTCTGACATATCTATGCTATGTTGCAATGCCTGATATGTTCTGTGGGAAAGGAGATCTATATGCTTTGCTCAGTTTCACTGAAGTGCTTGGCAGAAAGCATTCCTGACTCACAACAGTGTCTGTTCACCGGACTGACCAGGGGCAAGTCATACCTAATAAACTGCCATAAAATACATGTACACACACCACTTTGGATCATTGATTTCACTGCTAAAGGATGTTACTGTGTATTGCAGCTTTAAGTTTTCAACTTTGTCATATTTTCTAAACTCTGATCTCTTCAATTTACTTTCAGTTATGTGACATTCCCCTTCAGCAGAGTGAAAGCATGCATTAGCTAAACAATGTGGTTTGGATTTAGCCTTCCCATGCATCATTGTGAAAATGTTTGTCTCAGCAATAGTGTCATTATTGTTACTGGGAACAGCTGCTCTACTATGTCTTCTGACTGAAGAGAGCAGAGTATCTCCCCATACCAGCTCACAAGCAGGGAATCTAAAGCAGGACTGTTGAGTAGAAGCAGTTCATGAGCACACACTGTTCTGTACCTGGCTTCCTCCTACCACAAAGGAAGCAGAAAGTGCAGGAGAACAGCAAAGAACAGCAGCAAAATTAATATTGCAAACTGAAATGAAGTTTGGCTCCCTCCTCTGGCAGTTCTTCTGGATCTGAAGCGGGGACTAACCTGAGGCAGAAATCCTCCTCACTCAGGTGCGGCTTTCTGGCAGTTCAGCTCCATTAGACATGACATCCTTTGAGCGAAAATTGGAGCAGGGAGTTTGCTGCTGATCAAGCGGATGTTTAATAGCTCCCTTGAGTTTCTGAAGTGGAAAGATGTAACTCTCAGCATCTTTGCCAGCACTCCCAGCCCCTCTGAAGTCAGTTTCCACATCCAGCTCTATGAGAGCACTGGAGTCCCACCGGGTTCACTGGGAGCATCCCAGCAGCAATGCCGTGCTCTGCAGGCCTGTGCAGCTTGGCTCAGGCCAGCTGGACATTTTTTTTAAAAGCTTACAAAACACATTTGTGTGATTACACAGAGCAGCAGACTTCAGAACAAGATCTTCAGAAGTAATTAGGTTTTATTTAAAGATGAATTGAATCTGTTTTCCAGGGTATTAAATCTTTTGAAATGTCTTTGGATGAGAAGCCATGCTTTCAGTCAGTAGGTGTTTCTGCAAGTCCAACCTCTGGTAATATTTCAGCTACATGAAGACCACAGCTTTTGGATATATTTTATCTTTTGAAAGGATCTTAGATTCCCAACTTTTGTTCTGAAAATGCAAATTAAGTACTATGAACACTTCATTTGTATCAAACAAACTTGACTAAGGCAATTACATAGTCAATAGACTCTCATGTAGCATATCCATAATATAAAACCATAGAATGGTTTGGATTGGAAAGGACCTTAAAGATAATCTCGTTCCAACCCTGCTTCTACAGTCATGGACATCTTCCATGGACCAAGTTTCCCAAAGCCCCATCCAGCCTGGCCTTAAATTCTTCTGGGGAAGAGGCATCCACAAGTTCTTTGGGCAACCTGTTCCAACTATAATAAAACAGTTCTAACAAACATGGTAAACTACATGGATTTTTGACAACTTTACCTACAATATTTTAATATAAATTTCTTTTTGGCCTCAAAGTACCAATTTCAATCGACCACAAATGCTGAAGTTTCAGTAAACTTGATGGGTGGGAAGAGATGGGGTTTCCTAGGTGAAAAAATACACAGAAAATACAGACACAATGCCAAAAATGTCAAATCCCCTACAGAAGTAGCATAAAACCAAGTTTTACCCATTTCTGCTTAGACAGTTATATTCTGTACAGTCTGCTTACCATCAGAGATATCGTGGCTTCTGCATAATTACTTTATCCCAGTCAAATTAAATCAAGCAAAAAAAAAAAATTTCCCTGATAAAAGACAAACAGAATGCAGAGTAATGGCTAACAGCTGTGTAGGTAAGAGTACAGAGGCAAACACAGGGAATCCAACCCTCAGCCATACAAGAGGAGAGGTGCATATGGTACAGATCTGAGAGTCTCAGGCGTGAACAAAATGGCTTATTTGTTGTGGTGAAATTCCCAAACAGGCTACTCAGTGGTATTTGTCAACCTAGTAGTTTCTCCAGTTGTCTTGCAGCTGTGTTCAAGGAAGAAATTAAGATTGCTGGGCAGCACTCCAGCTTTTGACTCTCTGCACCATTTTTCCTCAAAAGATATCGAGGGGACAGATCCTGGTCTAAGAAGACACCAGCATGCACCTGCTTTTCTTTGATGAACACCAGGAGGATTTAACCACAGAATGGAAAAGCTGCTCCTTAATTTTCCTTGGGAAAAGTGAAGGGAAATGCAAAAAAAGCCACCAAGACCAGAACAGTCCTTGGGAGGAACATGGTATTCGTCAATCACAAATATGCAGGAAACCTACATGAAACAAGGGATAAACAATATCTCAGGAGAAAAAACACCTAGGTAGAGAGCACGTTGTCATCCATTACACATGCCTGTGAAGGGAAGCAATCAGAGGATGCAAAGCATGGCAGCAAAAGTGTTGCTGCTGTCCATGGAGTATCATCACCCGCCATGTTATATCCCAGACGTGTCCACAGACAGGGAAAAGAAATTCATTACCTACAGCTTTTCTCTTCAAATCCTCATTGTCTTCTGGTTTTACTGTGCTTTACGTTATAAAGTAACCTCTGGCAAAGAAGATGGAGCAGCAAAACACAAGTGATGATATGTCTAATCGCTTCATCATGTCAAAGAACCACTTCATTGCCCCACAATGGCCCTGCACCAGTACATTGTAACATATGTGGAAATGAAAATACAGCTCTTTTTTCAGATTTGGTTTCACAGAAATTAGGCAGAAGCATAACTCTATCTTTTCCCACTGGAGGAGGATCTGGAGTCACAGTCTAGAGCAGCCAAGATAAAAGAGAGCCAAGGGACCTCCCAACAACTCCTCAATATGCATTTACAGCCTCATGCTGTTTCTCTGGCAGAAACGTCCTGGGAAGGAAGGCAGTGGTCCTATCCTCAGGTCACTCTGAAGAATGAATTCCACCTAGCCAGGAGGGCATGTCATTCAGGGCATGACATTTATAGCTCTCAGCAGACTCAGGGCTAGCATTCATAACAGCCCAGCTCTCTTCCTGCAGTCACTGGGGAGCAAGAGGGGAGGCATTTCAGCTGCAGTGCAAAAGAATAGCCTGTTTTATTCTGATGTGCAAGTATCATCACTACTGTGGGACAAATGAAGGGGGCCAGCCAGTTTCTCAACCCTCTGCATTACACACAGTAAGTCAATCATCCCCATCAATGCATCAAGTTCACCAGCCACACGTTCCTCAAACTGAACTCTGCGAGGCTTTCCCAGGCATGAACAGAGCTCTGACTATGGCAAAGTGTCAAATGTGTTACTCTAAGGAGATCTTTGTTTTGGAAACTTGCTTCTCAGCTACAGCTTGCTTCCTCTTTAACAATTTTAAAGCCAAGAAGTTTTCTTTAGTAGTTGCTTTTGTTTTTATTTTCTACTGCTTGCTCAGCTGGGGAAGATAACAGCTTCAGATTTAGGTCGCCCATGGAAAAATGTGTTTGGTGATCTCATCTTGATCCCCAGTGGATAACCATCCAGATCACGAAGAGTAAGAGAAAAATCTATCCCCACTAAGCAGATATGGAAGATCTGGGGGAGTGGGGGAGAAGGGGAGGCGTGTCTGTGTTTTTCTTTAATAAAATTGGAATAGCTATGTGTTTGGTACAGGCCAACACTAAGGTGCATTTGTAGGCCCATGCAAGTTCCAGCCAACATCGCTTGGCCCCAGTCCTTGCTTTTGTAAGAACTGGCATTGACCTTTTCTCTTCAAAGGGTCAAAATTGTTCATATGTGTTATGAAACATAACAACACTTCATCCGTGTACAGCAAGTCTCACTGCTACAGTTTCCAAGTGTGGGCAGGTATTGAATAACTTTTACATTTGGACCAAATTTACAGTGTTTCATCCATGCTTATTTCATGGGAAAAAAATGGTACAAAAAAACATACAAATGAGAAACGGTATTAAAAAATTATGAGCTGCTGCTGCCTTCATGTAAGCTTAGCAAATTGTTTGTTTTGTTCCTTTCATTAGCTTGTTACTCCATTCTTTTTAACCTAATAACAACATTTTTGTTCCAGGGCAAAAAAACCCAAAAAAAAAAACAACAACAACCACATTTGAGAATCAGTAATTACATCCAAGGCAACTCTTAACAAAAACATCATGGAAATTATTTTTTACGTATTCCCCCAGCCACCTTTTAAAGATATGTCAGGCAAGCCACATATCCTCCACTTTAACATTATTGATGTACAAGATGGATAAATAACTTATCATTTTCCTGCCTGTGGTCATGTCACCTCCATACGAGATTCCATTGGATCTCATAGGGTATGAGGTTGAACAGCACCCTTCTCCTTTAAGGAGTTCACAGCATTTGTCATCTTGGTCTTAAGAGTTACGTGCTGCAAGAGCTGTAATTTTATGAGTAAGATGGAAAACCTAAACTCTAACTGCTTCTGGTCATGAATACACAAATTCCATGACACATCACATTTCTGGAGGTTGTTTCAGAGAATGACTGCAGAGCATTCCCTTCCCAGTGTTGGTGAGAACAGCAGAACACCAAAGTCACCTGTGGTCCCTGCTGGGGACAAGGCACTCAGAACACATTATGCAGGTACAGAAGCCACTGGACACACACTGGGACAAGAAGGAGCACCCCAGAAGACAATGCTTGCTCCCAGGCAGCCTCTCTGTATGTGTTTCACTGGAGTGTGCTACCAACTAGCCAAAAAAGCTGTTTGATGCCTCTTTGTCAACCATTTATAATATTATCTTGGTTTTATTCAAAACAGTCTAACAGCTCATTTATGCTGAAAGTGACAGGGAAACAAACTTCTTTCTTCATCCCTTTTAAAAGGCTCTAACAGAATGTATCATGAAAGAGCTCTGAGGATCAAGAAAACCACAAGCCTACCAGAATTTTCAGGGAGCATCAGCTTTTCTCCACAGGCACCTCTCTTTGGGACGTCCTAGGGATCAGCCTTCCTTTTCCGCTTTTTGCTTCTCCAACGCCATTTTGCTCTGCATTATAAAGCATGACAGCATTTACATGAGCTCTGTGTATGCCTCAGCAGCCTGGGCCTGTAAACTGAATGTTAAAGGAACTTCGGCTGTAGCTGTTGTTAGTGTGCTTTCTAGTTTTATTGCCATGCACAGCTGAGAACTGAAAAGGCACACTAGTTTATGCTCTGTAATATCTTCAGATTGGTACACACTGCAGACTATCACTCAGAAGTTTAGGTTTTAGGGCCTTAGCACATTTTGTATTAATTATGTTTATGATAGCATCACCGTGAGGAAACAAGAATATATGTCATATATGAGTATACGACACTGCACTTATTGATGTCGTTACTCCTGCAGACCACTGAAAACCAAGCAATTCCCACTGTACAATTCTCATCAAGCAGATATTTTTCTTCTTAAAAGGTTTATACAAACTGTTTCACTTGTCACTGAAGCAAGTTCACAGTTTTTATTAAATATTCACTCTGCTGCCTGTAGTTCATCCTTGAAAATTTATTATAAAGCAGGCAAGCGGGCAAGTCCTAACCAAATCTCCACCAGTGATGCACAGATAGTTTTTTCCACCATCCAGATTAACAGAAGAAAATACTTATATCCTTGTTTGTTCACAAATAGCTCCAACTGCCATGCACTTAGGGCATTAAAACAGAAGTGAATAAAAATCAAACTCTGTACAAAAAAAAAAAAAAAAAAAAAAAAAAAAAAAAAAAAAAACAAAAAAAAAAAAAAAAAAAAAAAAAAAAAAAAAAAAAAAAAAAAGTAGAACTCCACAGCCATTCAGGACAAAAGAAACCGTTAAAATTATGAAAAATTATAATATTACAAAGCAAAACTGGCCATGTATTTTTATTACATGTGTCCAGTTTTATTGTTGTTGGATGCAGAATTCATAGGGTTTTGCTCTGTGAACTCCAGTGCAGTAGGAGGTGCATATGCATCTTCTTCTTTCCTCTAGGATACTCAAGGTGGAAATTAAGTCATTGCCTCTCCCACTCATGACCCACTATTCAAAGGACAGTCTTAATATCCCTTCCTAAAAGGATGAATTCACTCTTGCTGTCATATGAAATACAGTACCGTAAATATTTCATTTATCAGGAGATTTTATCCGTCTTTTGAGAGTGCCCCATATGGCAAGGATTCCTTTAGTCTGATTCTTGTTTACCCTAGCATGTTACTTCCAGTGATTTTGTTGCTTATCTTGTCTGTGATATGATTTATGTTAACTCATTTCCTGTAAAAGCATACAGTAATAAAATGAAAAAAAATAAGAAGAAAGAACAGGCCAGCTTTGAATTGGCATGGGAAATGTCATGAGTAACTAGATTCAAATCCTTTTAAATTACTGTTTCAGTGAACCTTTAAGGCTCCAAAGGGCATTTTTCCCTTTTTCTGTTGTTCCCGTAAGATCATTTCTTTGTTGCTGTTTCCATAAATTCCTGATGCAATGGATGACCTTGTAGTAGAAAGGACCTGGGTCCTTTCTTTTAAGGACACCTGCTGTTCATGCTAAAGTAAGAACAAGTTTCACATACATCCCAAATAATCTTCACAAACACAGGCTTAAAGAAAAAAAATCTGACAAATAGCCAGAAACATTGCATACATCAATGTGATAGCATTTTTACCTTTTAATAGTTCACTGGAACACCTCTGCATGCTCTGGCTTGGGCCTGCACACCACTGGGAATCTGCTGCGGCTTGCTTTGCAAGAAGTCAAGCCAAAGAGGCAATGTTTTCCTTCAGGTGGAGGACTCTGACGCCAGGCTCCATGATGTCCCTGGCAGAGAACAATTCCAGGTTCAACCTGAAAGACACAAAGCAGGCAGCCAAAGGATTACTTAGTAAACAGGAAATGGCGTACTGTACCACGTTAGCGTTTGACGAGTTTATAATGTGTTAGTAAATTACTTCAAGATGGAAATTGCTTTATTTGCAAATGCAAAAAAAAAAAAGAATGTAATTACCCAATGAAAATGCTTATCAAGCATTGCCTTGCTTTGTGTGAGATACGTGATAAACTCTACCATATGCATGACTTGGTCATCCTAGGCAGGATGTCATAAGACCCATTTATCAATTTGCATGACTTTTCGTGTTAAAAAAAGATTTTTAATCTGAGCTGAAATCCTCTGGAATTCTGAATGATATCAAATAGATTAAAGTGAAGCACTTTGGAGAAATTCAGGCTTATGCTTATCATTGCAGTAAGGGGTGGATTTTGCAGTGGTAGCAGCTAAAAGAATTGCCCTTTCAAAGATAGCTCACAAATCATACACAGATTCTTCCAGTATTTTCTAACACTTTTCAGATTTTAGGCAAAGTTTCAGGAAATATGAACATACAAAATTGAAAAACATGTGTACCCACTATTTCTGACATTTGGGTAAAATGAAAAATAAAGATACTTTCTGCAAAATTCAAGAGTAATTTCTATGGAATTATAGTAGGCCAGAATCTTACAACTGAAATCAATGAACTGCTCTAGTTATAAGCTTGTTTTACAGTTTCTATTTTCAAAAAAACTCATTAATTTTTCTGACTATCATCTGGACACAGCATAAACCAGAACCTCCTGGTCAGACACAGGCTAACACAAACCACAGACAGAGACAACTGGAGCGTACATTTACCCACATCCTGTTTTACCATGGTACCTTTCATCCCTCTGGTAAAAACAACTCTTTCCATATGTTGTTAATTATTGTCCTACCTCCTGACAGACACGAGGTTGTTTTTTCAAGCCAATTACTCTGATGGTTTGTTATGTGACCACCTGCCTGAGAGTAAATGAGCTGAGAAGACAATGCACTTCATACATGGCATCTACAAAGCTGTGAGACAAGTTTCTTCTTCTAACCTGGGATGGATTTAAATGAATCCCAAAAAAGAATAGTCTTATGTGCATAAAACACGTCATACCCATCCCCAGTTATATGAAACAGACTGCAGGCAATGAAAATTTGGAACATCATCTTATTACAGATCCACATTTCAAGGGACCAAGAACACCAATTTATGGAAAAATGAACCTCTCTGAACTACATTTTTTTTCTGAGTTAAAATGAGCAGTAATTTCCCTTGCAAATCAAAGTGGCTGGGTGCAGAATTTAGTATCAACTAGTGAAAACAATATTTAAAAATCCTTAAGAGATGAGGTTTTTTCATTCTTAATCTCACTGAGTGCTACCAAATAATGAAGTACAAGCAGTGGAAGTCAAAGGGAACCATAGATGCTGCTCAGGACCAGTTACTGTCAGAACTGTGCCACTGTGGCTGTTTGTTGCGTAAAACACTCCTCTAAAGGAATTTCATTGTTCCTAAATGAGTAGATTCCTGCTCATCCTCTGCCTCTTTTTTTTCCATTTCCATAGGCCAGATAAAAATCTGTATTAGCCTGCCTTAAACTTTGTCTAGAAATACAATAAACTGTATTACTGTTGAAAGTACTGCACCTAGCACAGTGAGCACAATGTGAAAACTTGATTAATGATAATAGCTGCTTCCTGAATCACATGTAATGTGTATAAAGCCCAAATGGTTTTCAAATAAGAGTAATGTGAATACTGTTTCATTCCAGCAATTTCTAGAGTGTATTTCTTAGCAGTATGTAGATTTTCAGTCTTCACAACTTCACAGTTTTGCTCTGTTGCACAGAAAGCAAATATTCCACATTATTGGAGAAACCTATGAAATATCCTCATGTTTTGTCAAATCAGCCATTTGTAAAAATGTGAGGGATAGCTCATTATATGCTTCTGTGACCTTGGTTTTGTCTGGGATTATGAAGTGTGTGTATTGCCTACATCCACTATACACCTTGAATTATCATCAGTGAGCTTTTTCAGAGGTAAGAACACACTAAGGACTGTGCTGATTCCCTGCTCATCATCAGTGATGTTTCTTTCATTAGATCTTCTGTCTGTTGCTGTAAAGAATAACTTTGCTTTGGGGGTGTAGGAGACAAGCAGGCAAAAGGGTTGTTTTATGAAAGACTGTAACAAGGCCACAGCATATTTTAAAAGAATTGGCTAAAGAAAGCCTTTACCAATATATTGCTTCTCAGGAAAACACCAAGCCAAACTGTAGTTGTACCTACAGGATCATAAAAATAAAGGACTGTTCAACTCAGAAGGGATCTCAGCAGTTCTCTGGACCAGCCTCCTGCTGAAAGTGGACTCAGTCATGAGCTCAAACCATGTGCTTGGGCATTTCTCCTGTCAGGTCTTAAAAACTTCTGAGGGATGGAGGTTGTGCAACCACCCTGGGCAGCCTGTGCCACTAGCTCACTGTCCTCAGGGTGGGAAGGTGTTTCCTCATATCCAGTATGAACATCTCATTTCAGCTCGTGCCATTTTTCCTTGTCCACCATGCGCTGTTGTGGAGACCGTGGCTCCATCTCCTCAACGATCTCCAATAGTTATGGGGTTGAGGAGGAGGGGACACGCTGTTAGGGGCCTCCAAAGCTGCCTCATCTCCAGGATGAACAAGCCCCAGTTGTTCAGCCTCACAGCAAGAGTGGTCCAGCCCTGACCCTTCCAGTTTGTCAACATATGCAATTCTGTTGAAAGCACACATCATTGTCTCCTTCAAGTAATTTATGGAAAAGTTAAACAGGTCGGTTCTAGCAATAGACCCTGCAGTGCTCCTCTTGTTCGACCTCCAGGCAGTGCATGACCCATTAACCAGCATCCTCGAAGGCAAACCACCCCACCAGGTATTTTACCATCTGGTTGTTCAGCGTCTAAACTGAACACACTGGACACAAGGATGTGGTGTAAGACAGTGTCAAAACCCTTGTTAACCTGGACATCCACGAGCCTGCCCAAATGCCTCCCAAAGGACACTTTGCTCAGCTGGTGAGTTCCACTGCTGCTGCGAATTTGTGTTGATGTGACAAAGGCCTCGGTTTCAAAACGCAATTTCAAACAAGGACATTTCATTTACCATGCTGATAATGCCCTGTTTTATGGAATAACACAGGGTACTTATATTTAGATTTTATCAAGTAGGTCTTTCTTACTTTAATAAATTCACCTCAAGGAGAAACACAGAGCTGTAGCCACACTACAGAAATAGATCTAGTGTAAAATTTTGTTTTATAGGACATGTGAGAACAGTTTCTCCCAAAACATAATTCACTATAGTGGCATAATGTATTAAAGTATTAAGGCTATTTCGCCAAAGTTATGATATCCAAGTTTCAGGTTGCTTTCAAGACCACATCCATGAGACTGGATATAACATGGAACAAAGACAATCTGCCTTATGATCTAACTAAGAAAGTCATTTGGTAAGAAGCCAATATCCCTGAATGGCAAACTGTCTTGAAATGATTCATGAAAATGTAGCTCAGGCCCTGTTGCTATTAAATCCAGTGGAAGTTTTCCCACTGAAATAAATTGTTAAGGATCTAACCATAACAGATCTAATCATAACATGGAGGTTTCCTTAGACAATATACAGTACAGGAGAACTTTTCTTCAAATAGATTTATTCCATATTTTCTGTAAGTTTCAAATGATTAAAAGGACTTAAAGGTGGGTGGGAGAGAAGCATAATCCTGATTCAAACACATGACAAGGATTAAGGTGCATGAGAACTCAGGCAATGCTGCTTGCTTGGATTTATTCACAGATTTGCCTTCATCTGTTTTAGGCTGTTGCTCCCATTTTTCTCTTTCTGCACTGAGAATGTTTACCCATTGACTTGCCACAGGCCATCCTGCTCAGGACAGCCCCAGGGTTTATTTGGGCTTCTTGTAAACCACTGTTTTACTGCCCTGACTGACCACTGTATCTTGTATAAACAGTTCTCAGGAGGATGCTTTGGGGGTTGCTTAATGCTTGTGGTGTTTTTTTGTCAGAGCATAGACAGAAGTCTGAGCCATTGAGAGGAACAGGCTCGTTAGCTAAGGAGAATGTCTCAGGTTGGAGGATGTTAAAATTACTTACCTGTGTTATAAACATTGGCAAGTATTCAAGTTATTCAGTTCTAGTCTCTACTATCCATACATTTTCTGAGACTAAAATGTTCTTTTTCTTTAATACATTTCATTTTGCTGGAAAAACTGAACAGATTTATTTCATAATAGTCATTCTAGCACTGAACAAGCCACACTGCTATGACGACCTGTAGCTGCTACTACATTATAAACACAGTTTATTTGTATTAGCTTTCTTACTATCTATCACATTTAAGGTTACTCCATTGTGAGAAAACAACATCACAGGAAATTGCTTACGTTTAAGTGAAAATTCTTTTCTTTTCCTTGCCTTAAAAAGTCATAAAAAAGACTTCTACATACTTGTCACAGGCCCACCAATTTTCTTTTCAATAAGACATTTAGTGAAAACAAACTATGAAAAAGCTTATCCAAAATTACATGCCAATATGGATCTCACGATGTATCAGAATAGTACATATGTACTGCAGAAATGTTAATCATGTACAGATGACTGAATTCAGTAGTTTTGCAAGTACATTTTGTGAAGAAAAATGGGTTTTGTAGCATGTTTATAGAATACCATTGGGATCAATAAAGGGAAACAGAAAGGCCTGTAAGACCTTCTTACATTGGAAAAGAATACCACTTAAATTAAATTTAAAATTGATTTATTCCACTCAGTGCTAGCCCATGAAATAGACACATTTAAACTGATTAAAAGTCAAATTAAACCTATAAAATCACTGTGTGCTTTGATGTAAGTGCATGCATGCTAGTGGTGTGCTTTTGTTTAATTAAGCCTATTGAAAATCACCCTTCAGTGGAACTTAGCACGGCAGACCAGGCCTACTACTGTTTGCTGTCTCTATTTTAGTTGAACACTAAACTGAGTGAGAAATCCTTATGGTTAATTCAGGAGCCAGAAGTTTTGCAGGGTTCAGAGTCCCTTCAGAATATCTACAAATATTTACGTTGTCTGTAAGACAACAAGCTTCCCAGCATCCCCTGATCCTGGCTCCCTCAATTTCCTTAAAAGAGGGGAATTTAGCTATTCAGTCTAAAAGCCTTTTAGTAGAAGAGCACTTACTGTGAAATGTGTTGTTTGGGTTAGCTGAACGTCTCCCTGTCACTTATTTCCCAGAGAGGATTTGAAAGTTATATATGTTTAGTAGCTACTGAACACTAAAGAAAAATGGATTTCCACAAGGTCTTGTAATCCGCTGGTAAATTCTTTCTCTCTAATGCTTGAAAAATTGTAGAACAAAAAAGAACCAAAGGACAGAGATAAAAAGGCCTTTGTGTTTTAGAAAAGAGATGGATTGAGGCAAGGAGGACAAGGGGCAGGAAAGATGGGCAAAATGTTGAATGTCTGGGGGTTTTCTTCCAAGAGTTTGCTTTTCTGTTCCTTCACCTTTCTTTTCCTTTGTTCTTATGAAGTTTTTCCCACCAGCACCATCAGTTAAAAATATCACCAAGTTAGAAAAACAGCAGCTTCTACCCACTTTGTATATATGCAGTTGTTTATGCAGTCTTTTAGCTACAAATAAATGAATTGGGTTGTACATGTGACCTTGGGATAAACAGGTAAAGGATTGTGGAAGTGGATCCACATGCCTGAACTATACAAACAGCAACTTAAACACTACAGCCTCAACTCACCACATGCAAAACCATAGGTAAAAACCTAAAAGTCATAGCTCTTGTCTTAGTTTTCACACTGCAAGTCCAAAAACAAATTACAAATCATAATTTGCAGCCTTTGTTAGCCATGTCAGTATTAAGGGGAGTACAGGCATCTAAATATTCAGAGCTATTGACAGCCCTCTCACTGCTTCCACCCAAACCTGAAGGCATCTAAACTCAGCTGGTGTTTCTGTCCAGAACTGTGCATTTCCCCACATGATTAGTAGCAGGTGCGGTAATATCTCATTCCCAACAAGCAGCTGTCTGGCACACACCTGCCCTCAGCCCTTACACGTGCAAGTCCAGCACAGGGTGCGGCACCGTGGCTACTGAAGCGTGGCATCCAGCAGACATGACCTGTAAAAGCCCACATTTGGTAGAAACATGAGAGAATCCAAAATGGGTTCTCACCTCAGCTGTGGGGATTATGAGCCATCACCTGGGATCTCCAAGACATGGGGGATGCTGCAGCACCCAGGCTCTCGGTGGGCCAGGAGAAAACACTCTCCTGCCAAGGCTGCTCAGCTGAATGGTCAGGAGAGAAGGACCCTGCAAGCAATGCAGAGCCAGCTCTAGAGAGAGCATATATAAATGTGTATGAATGTACACAGAGAGAAGGATCTGGTGTCAGATTAGCTATCTCAATGTCTAATGGGCTAATCCTGGAACACATTACTGATTATTACTGTATTAAGAATGGCAATGATTCAGCTATCCTTTTATTTTCCAAATTATTATCTAAGCCCGTACTAATCTTTTCCAAAAACAAAAGGGTTAAGCTTGTGTTAAATCCATCTGCCCTGGCATTATAACCAACCAGAGGCAAAGAAAGTAATTTCTCAAAGTGACACCAGTACAAGCTATCTAAATTCAAAGAAACATTTCAACCAAGCTTCCATGGAAGTGGAGAAGAGAGAAGGGAGAGAAGTGAGTAAATTGAGCACTAAAATAAATGCCTCATGATCTTGCTTATAACCAAACAAACAGGGAAATGCATCTTCTCTGGATGTAGAATTGCAGAGCAATTTCCAAGGGAAATTCACAAAGTACTAAGCTGGCTCTTGCAGTTTGAATGCAATGACATGATGAGTTTCTTGCAAACATATGCCAAAAAACCTAATCCAAACTGGAAAGAAGAGATGAAATCTCCTATGAGACAGTTTTTATAAAAGCTTCATTCAGAGCCTCCACCCTCATGTACTGCACAAGCCACCTTAGCTTTTCCACTCTCCTTGGTCCAAGAAAGCACCAACTAGTATATTAAAAATTCTGGCCTTAAAATGTTTGGGAATGGACAGTCAGAGCTGTATATGATTTAATAATCAGGCACAGAAGATTATCAGATGATATTTTAGTCAAAATGTGTATCGAGATTTAGGTCTAATAGATTACAAAACAAGTAAACTGAAGTAGTACAGATGGAAAAAAAAATATGACAAATACTTCAAATTTCTCAGTGCATCCAAGAATCAGGCACTTTGTAGTGGAAAAGTGTAGTCAGGTTATTAAAACACAATGTTAGTTACCTAGAGATACAGATCACACCCTGTTCCCCGTCCAGTAAATGAGGATTTTGACATTTTTAACTAGAATTTCAACCAAAAGCACTTCTCCTTCCAGCTGTACAATCAACTTCCTTGGGAAAGACATTTAACCCCTCAAACTTCAGCATTCCACTTTCTAAAATAAATATATTCTTCTTCCTATACCACAGGCATATTGGGAACCAAAAATAATTTTTCATTAAAATACTTTCAGCTACAAACTTCTACAAACTTTCATAATTTAAAAAAAAAATCTTCAACTAACTTCCTGGCTTTCTACATACCATTCACGTGCAGTACATGCTTTTTCCTCAGCTTTGATTTCTGGCAAGGACCCTCTACTACAAGTGCAGAAAGTGTTAAAAATAAGACCCTGGATGCTGGTATTACTTTCTGCTCTTCCAGGAAACAAGTGGCTGTCCCTCTGCACCTGACAGTGTATTTACAGTGAAAGGTGGTCGATACATGCACCCAGTATTCTGGGAACAGATTTTCTGTGTGTGACTTGCTTTCTCTTTCTCCTTTCTTGTTTCTCCCCAACACCAGGACTCAGCTTCCTCAGGCTTTTTCTGTGTGACGTGGCTTTCATGTCACATTCACCTAGTGTCAGAACTCCATGTATTGAATGGCAGCAGCTAATAAAACTATGCTCATCTCTTTATGGCTTTTCATAAAAACTACTCCACTCTGTGCCTTTTTTTTTTT
>VZRN01003139.1:383930-418275 GCA_013397935.1 Dasyornis broadbenti | reverse complement strand
TTTTTTTTTTTTGCCTTACTGCTCTGGCTCTATGTACACACAGTGTACTGAATAAAAAACCTTCCTTGTGATTGTGTGAAATAGCATTTAACAGCTTCACAAAACTGATATTTCTAAAAAGGGTATTTCATTTCTCAAACATGCTGAAACTCACTGAAGTATTTTGTGCCATCTGTTTCTTCATTTTAAATCAATAACTCTTTTCATTGTGGCAACCATTATGACAAGCTACCTATATTTATGAGGACATAGCAACATTCACAGGAACAGAAAAAGTGACATATATGTGAACAGCAAAGAGAATCCATTTCAGCTTAAGGTGAACATGGATGGAGTCCCCAGTGCCAGAGTGAAGATGATATCCTTACATGTAACTCAGGAACACTGAGGTGTAACTATTACGTCAGTGGATGTCTATATTCCCACATCCAGCAAAGACCCCCAGGGGATTCCAGCCTGCTTTGAGTCAGACCCACCATGTCTTGAATGAGTTCAAACAGTTGTTCAATGACATCTTCATGAGATCAGCCGCACAGCTGGCTTTCTGGTGAGGTTGGCTGGCTTTAAGTGGAAACTGTCAGTATCTGCCAAATGGTGGCCAGACACCAGAACAGACTTTCCAATTAGTGGAATACCCCATTTGATGGCTGGATGTGATTTTCCTGTGTGTGTATGTGCAGGCTCCACCTGCGTGCGACCACATCTGAAGGCTGTGGTGATGACCTTGCAGGGAGCCTGTGGTCCCAGGTGAACCTAAAGGGAGTCAGGCAGTCTCCTCCTCGCTGGGCCAGCAGAAGCTGTTTCAAGTTTCCCACAGCTGAAAATCACTGTGTGCAGGTTTTACGTAAGGGCCTGTTGGAGCCGGAGTGGCTCCCTTCCTGCCCACCAGTGAGCTGTGAAACACAGGTTATTAGTTCCAGATGCTGCTTCAGCGCCTTTCCTTCTGCACAAAGTGTGCAGAAGTTACTTCTTTTGGTTTCACAGGACTCCACAGAAATAGAAAACACCACCAAAAGTCACTGTGGATTTGTTATGCCTCGCTCAACATCAGGCAGAAAGTCTTGTCCATGAGCCAAAAGGGATCTGTGTTACACTCGCTGTGGACCTTACAGCCAATTCACAATGGACCTCACAGCAAGAACCAGAGCCTCATATTAAGTACCAATCAATTGTCACTGCATGTCTAATACATGCAGCAGGTGTACCAGCTCCATGACAGTCCCATTCACACTCTAACAGGAACCTTGTTCTGGGCAGAATAGAGAAGCGCCTTGTGACAGAAACCAGAGGAACCAGAGCTGCTTCAAAATTCACTGTACCTGATCTGTGTCTTCATGCCTCCAAGTCTTCATCCTAAGGTTTTAAAGGACTGCATCAAACCTTTCAAACTTCTCAAAAGCTGGTTTCTCTCAGAAATCTCAGCACAGAAAATTCATTATTCTTATCATTTCGTAATTATAATAGAGCCAAATCCTGTAGATGCATCTTTTTGCTAATTTATGGTACAACATCCCTTGTAAATTCAAACCATTTCCTTCTTACCACCCTGTGATCATAACAAAATACATAATTTTGGTATAACTCACCACTTACATTTTGCATATTTGGGGGTAAAAAGGAATCCAGCTTTAATTGTTCATGAGAAAAAAGGGCCAACAGAGAA
This sequence comes from Dasyornis broadbenti, assembly GCA_013397935.1. Taxonomy (NCBI): domain Eukaryota; kingdom Metazoa; phylum Chordata; class Aves; order Passeriformes; family Dasyornithidae; genus Dasyornis; species Dasyornis broadbenti. Next base: position 416,612 of record VZRN01003139.1, on the reverse strand, counting down.
GCTGAGCCTGCAGTTTTCAGACGTATCAGAAAATACAACTTCTTAAAGGCTGAAAACATTCCAATGTAAAACATTTTGGGCTCATGGAAAGGTAATTGTGAAAATATACAGGCTCTGTGTAAACATTAAAGTATTTACGAGGTCCTTCAAGGATTTCAATCCGACAGATTGTTGGCTCGTCTTCACTATCCCTGTATTTGTAACTTCCATTGTACATCCTTGGTTATGAGGACTGCAATAACTCCCAGTGCACTTCCAAGGGCAGTAGGGCAGCAGTGTGCTATTATTCAGCCTCCAGCCCTTCCTATCCAAGGAGGGTGCTGCCAGCCAGGTCTCCAAGAACCCTCACCTCGGCTAGCTCCACACTTGCTCCTTCCTCAGCCTGCAGCTGTAGAAGCCTGCAGCTCCAAACCTAGAGGGCACAGTGCCAGCTCTCATCCTGGACATTTTAGGAAAGAGAATGGCTAAGATTGGGAAAGGTTTGTTTTAGTTTGAAGGAAGGGTTATATCTGTTGGTATTTACTGAAGCATGGGAAAGGCAATTTGTTTTATTTGTTCAGAGTCTTCTCTAAAAATAAACAGTAATGCAATTGGAATCTTGGGCTTCCTTTTATGGTTTCACCAATATAAATAAATAAAATCATTTTGATTCATGTAGTACATTTAGGTAGTAACTTCAATAAATAGTCAAAATGAGAGCAAGTAAAAAAATCATCTTCTAGGGGTCAAAAGAAATTTTGCCTTAACATAAGGCCTTCTGTTTATGAAATTGATAATACTTGGCAAAGACAACAGACACTGAAAACCACATGAGGTATGGAGGTACTGTTTTCCCTTCTGTAACTGAGAAGATTGGAAAATGAATTGGTTTGGCCAAAACAACATGAGGAAATGGTGCAAGCCTGAAAACAGAACTCCTCCTGCATCCCTCCGTATAGCCTTCCTCTTCCTGTCTCCTCTGAATATTCAGAATAGTACGATTACACTGTTTGTATGTGACTTTTTTCCTAATAGATTCGGACACAGAAATAGCTTCATGTTAAATTTGAAATTTTTGGTGAAATTTCGCAGTAGAAAACAGTGTCTCTGGTCTCTGAGGATTAAGGCTGAAAAGGCCTTAATTAGTTCATCTTTGTAGATCATTCAGTGTCACTGAGTCTTCTTTTTTTCCAAAAAATCCTGTCGAGAGAGAATCAGGTTTCCTGAAAACTACAAAGCTAAGTAGCCTTGTTTACCACCACCTGTCAGAAAAGCGTGCCTCCATAACATAAATATTTGGGTTAATATACAGCAGTAAGTCTGCCCAGCTGGACGGTTGCCTACCATTCATGTTCAGATTCACCTTCTTCACACAGATTCATGTGCACCAACCCTTCACTTTGTTTTGTTGTTTTTAGGAGCAGATCTGGATAATCTGGTTGCAAGTACAGTCTGAAAGGTGGTGCACAGTGAAGCAAGCTTGCATCAGCCCCTGGCCAGGTTAGGAGGATCATGAAGGGAGACACACTGGGCTGTCCCACAGAGCACTGCAGGAGCTGCTATAGGGACAGGAGAGAGCAATGTATCCTTTCACCCATCCCACATGGGTACCACCAGCACCACACTGAAACCAAGGCAAGGCTGTGCTGCTGCTCTTCCATGCACATAAAGCAGCACCTGGCTCTGCCATAGTATTTTTGTCAGGACATCAATTCCGCTGTTTATGGTTCATACAGCTGCTTCTCAGGCAACGGGATCACACCAAACTCAAAACCCAGCACAGGAGAATAGGCAAAAAAAGGGACTAAAAATGGTTCTTTGCCATGTTGTCTTAAACCTGACATAGGCTTAAAGCCCAAGCATAATTTTAATAAATCTCACCCCAATCTCAACACCTTTCCTCCATCTTTTCTGTGGTAGCCAGGATTCTCCCGAGGCAAAGCATGGCCTTGTTACAGCAGCTCCCTTTTTGCTTTGTGCAGCCAGAAAAGGATCCAGGTTCTGCCACAAACACTGAAAAGATGGGCTAGATGGATGCCCTCTGATGCAAAAATATTGCCAAGTCCACCACCTAGTGATGTCTCTCAGTATGAAAGCACCAAGCAGTTGTAAAACACACAGCTTCTCAAAGAAGCAAGACAGGATGCACCACATGCTGCACCACGTTGGCGAGCTGTCTTTGAGTGAATACTTGTATCAGCAAGATGAGAAAGGAATCTTTTAGCATAGTAGCTGCTGCTAGAGCAGGCCCAAACCAAAAGCACCCTCCCAAAAGTCTGGTGATTTTCAAGATCCAAGGCACCATCTAAAAAAAAAAATCACTAATTACCCCAAATTTTATTACAGGCCGAATCAGGACCTTGGATCCCAAATAACCCTCAAACTTGGGCTGGCTCAAATTCTGGATCCAATGTCTGTGGTGTGGGCTAAGGAAAAACTAGAAGGGAGAAAGAAAAAAAAAATCAGCCTTGCTTCATGGATCTTTAATAATAGGGCCACCTTTGATACACTTTAGAAAAATATAATGAGACCACTATAATATATATTCCAGCCAAAATTCTTGGCTCCCAAAACCAGCTTTATATGGTATGCAATACAGAAACACCCAGGAGACGCTATAAGAACTTTGACAAGGCTAATATTAAGCTAGAACAAAACAGAACTACTGGCACCAACTCCACTCAGCTCTTAAGTAAACTTGTCCCATTAAAAAGTAGCCTCTGAGATATTTTCTCTCTGAAGTGTATAGTAGCTTATAAAAAGCAGGAAGGGTTGCCAAGTCATAGATGTGTTCAAGTACTCCTTACCCTCATTAAGGAACATTCCCTGGCAGCCAGCAGCTTTGAGTGTTCCAGTGAACCAGATTTTATTTGGGGGGGGGAGGGGGTGGTGGTGTGGTGTTTACAGTGGTGTGCAATGTAGTTGGAAATCATACTGCACTGTAGCAGCCCTGTACTAGATACAGCTGTGTTTGGAGCCTTATCACCCAGAGCACAGAATAAAATAGGCAGGGTGATCAATGAGGTTCCAAAAATATAATGAGTATTAAGAAAACAAATCTTAAGCCTCCCTGCTCCATAGGAAGCAGAGCATCCAGAGATGACAGTGCCTAAATACAAATTAAGCAGTGAAATACCACTGAATATCCAGGTCTCACTTCCACCACTTTTGTATATAACAGTATTTACAGACATGTCTTCAGAGTCAGCATGTACAGAATGTAGCTTCACTGACTTCTGCAGCAGTTAGGAGTTACATTCCTTTGTGAAGCTGGACCTTAATGCTGTCCCCCACCTTGTTCATCTAAAGGCTGTTTTTGCTTCTCCATTCAGTGTCTAACATATCTTCTGCCTAGGGATGTCATCCAGACATGTAAGAGGAATCAATAAAACAATCAAATACCAAAGGTCTTTCCATCCTTAACACGAAGAACTGGGAAAGAAAAGATCCATACTTTCTCTCTAACAGTACCAGTGCTGAGGAACTAAAAGCATGTGTTCTCTTGAGTCTCTCACTTTTCCTCTCAGCTACCAACCAGGCACTGTTTTCCAAAGGTTTTTCAGTTTCCATTGAAGAAGGATCCAAATTTATGTGGCATTTAAGCAAGCTGTTAGTTATCTGAATCTTTCACTCTGCATACACAAATGTAATTTATCACCTGTTTATAAATACATGCTAGCTACCAGTTCCTAAACAGCTGACCTCTGTCCCTGTTTTGATTTGGGGAATCCAGCAATGCACAGTTTATACATTTTGTGATCTTTCAGAATAATACTAAATAAAGAAGATGCAGAAGCTGGCACAAATGTAACTGTGTCACCCACGTTTTCCCAGAGCAGCAAACCCTCAACCAAGCTAACACAACCAGACAAAGAAGACAGTCTCTGTAAAATGACATCTGGGTGTAGGCATTTGAAGATAAAAATACTCCCAAAGTGTAGCAAATAAGTGGAACTTAAAACCAGCAGAGCCTTACACACATTGGGTGGTCACTGAGCTAAAAAAAAGACTAAAGAAGCAAATAGGCAGGCTCCCACAGTATCTTATTAGCTGCAGGATCAGTCAGAGAGAGAAAAGAAAGAGAAACCTTGGTCCACAGGGAAAACACATGGAAAGAAAAGTTCATAGCCAGACATCCTTCTCTAGAATTTCTGCTCAAGAACTTCTGGTCAAGTTTCAAGGATGCTCAGAAGCCATGAGGAAAGAGAAATAAGGTACCATGTAAAGAGACTAATTTCTTTTTAACTGTCTTGTCTTAATCTGTGTATTTCCCATGCTAGGTGAAGTAACAAGATCTTGGGCCTGGAATTTTTACAAAGGCTGCATGTTAGGCCTCATATTTTGAGGCCTAAACATATTATTGAAACAATAATTTTGTTTCAGTTACTACATTTTTTACTTTAAGAGAAGACCAGAAATCCAGAGATCCCTTGAGTCACTATTCAGGGTTTGGGATGCCCAAGCTATAACAGATCTGAGGATTAGCCCAAATCCCAGAGGTCTAAGGTGGCTGAATGGTGAACCTTCATTTGTTTGAGAGGCTAACAAGGTAACAGAGCATCCAAGAAGTTGAATGCTATAGGAATGTAACTCCTAACTGCTGGAGAGACCAGGGACATAGAATCATATACTCATAGAATGGTTTGGGCTAGAAGGGCCCTTAAAGATCATCTAGTTCCAACCCCTCTGCCATGGGCAAGGATACCTTCCACTAGACCAGGTTGCTCAAAGCTCCATCCAACCTGGCCTTGAACACTTCCAGGGATGAGGCACTCTCATCATAATAAATGTCTTCCTTTTGTCCAATCTAAACCTATTCTCTTTTAGTTTAAAACTGTTGACCCTTATCATATCACTACAGACCCTGATAAAAAGTCTCTCTCCATCTTTCCTGTAAGCCCCTTTAAGTATTGAAAAGCTGCAACAAGGTCTCCCTAGAGCCTTCTTTTTTCCAGGCGGACCAACCACAACTCTTTCAGCCTTTCTTCACAGGAGAGTGTTCCAGCCATCCAATCATTTTTGTGGACATTCTCTGGACCTGCTCCAAGAGATCCATGTATTGGGAATTCCAGAGCTGGATGCAGTGTGCCAGGTGGGGTCTCATAAGAGCAGAGTAAACTTGGTCACACTTCTTTTTAGGCAGCCCAGGATACAATTGGCTTTCTGGGCTGCAATTATACATTGCCAGCTCACATCTAATTTTATGTCAACCAATATCCTCAGGTCTGCAGGGCTGTTCTCAGTCCATTTATTACCTTGTCTGTACTGATACCAAAGATTGCCCCAGCACAGGTGCAGGACCTTATTGAACTTCATGAGGTTCACAACAGCCCACTCCTCAAGCCTGTCCTATGGATGGTATCCTTTCCCTCAAGCAGGTGAACGGCACTACTCAGCTTTTTGTCATCCACAAACTTGCTGAGGTTACAATCCCACTGTCTATGGCAGTTGCTGGGGTCTTTTTATCCTTCTTAAAAATGAGAGTGAAGTTTCCCTTTTTACTGTCACTGAAGACTTTACTTGACTGTCATGACTTTTTAAATATGATGGAGAGCAGCTTAGCAACTACATCTGCTATTTCAGATAGATATCAGCCTATTCAGACTATGTCTAAGAGGATTTAGGCTAAAACTTGGCAGTCTGTAAAGTGTCTAGCTATAAAATCCTTACCAAGTTGTGATACTACGTATTTTGCTTTAGAGTATTGGTATAGTCTGTGATCAGGTTATCCAGAAACTTTCTTTAATGTGCTTGCAGAGAAAAAAAAAGAGTGGGAGGAAAATGAAGTTTTATATAGATATATATATAAATGTATATATATATGTCCTTCAAGTGAATAGGACCTCACTCTGAACCAGGAAAGAAGTTATAATTCTTTCCATGGGCTTGTCATCTAATTGGAATACCATGGGAAACTTTATGGCTTCTTCCCCTCTGTTTTATCTGCCATGCTACATATAGAAGTCATCCATAATGTCACAGATTGTTTTTATTTCCTCCTACTGCATTGCTGGCAATTTTTCCTCTCATGATAAATACAGTTAGATTATACCCAGCATTCAATGTACTTGTTAAAACCTTTTAGACATGGCTACGTTTGGAAGAAAGTGTGGACAGAGTGACTCACCAACATTTTATTCTTATGGAAGGTCATTTGAAGCTAAGAGATTGTCCAGTAGACCTCCATACCAGGAGAAAAGTGAAGTGTCCTGCAAAGAGCTTTGCCTGTGGATATATGCTACCCCATTGTGCCTTAAGGAAAACAAAAAGGCTTTCTACGGAAAATAAATTAATTCATTTTTCTTTCCATTTCTTCACCACGTTACCTAATTAATTTCTAGAGAACATCTCAAAGAATCAGCATTTCTGCTAATTGTTTTATAGAAGACAGTAGTACAGAGTTCTCACTACCTAGAGATAAATATAGACCCAGCATCTACAATTAGGAGAGGAAATGGTTCTTACTACCTGTCATAAATGCCATGAAAAAAATGAACTTTTGGATACTGATTCACACACTGATTCACATAGGTTGGATCAATGTAGACTAAAATATAAAGGATATAACTTTTTTTCCAAGCTATTCAATTAGTCTTTAGTTAACACAGACACTTCCAGAAAATAACTCTTCTTACCTACTTTAAATTGCTGTCCTTGGATGGCAGGAATCACCACCTGCAAGTGTACATGTTATGGTACCCAACATACAGGATGCCCAGACAAGTCATTCGGAAGTCAAACCAAGCTCCACCATACTCTGTTGTTGTTCCTCTGTTCTGTGGCTTTTGCTCACAAGAAACAGTGACAACTGTCTGTGAAAACCTCCACTGGATGCTCGATTGGACCACTAACAAACAGCATTCAGCTGGGCATTATGGAGCACTTACTGGCCTCAGGACTCCAATGGCAGTGGTGATTCAGATCCTACCATAAACCTGAAGAGAAAGGGAGTCCCTTTTGTTCTATTTGTACAGCACATCACACCATGGGACCTTGTTCAGCATCAGAGTCTCAATTTCCCCTTTTTCTCTCTAAGCTCCAGGTCTCAGAGAACCCCCACAGCCTCTGCAAAGAACATGACACAGAAAATTTACAGATCAGCAACATGAGAGTCCTCACCATTTTCTCCTGTAATGGACAAAAGGTTCTGCATCCAAGTAGAGAATGCATTTCAGCTTCATGAGCGAACTGTACAGGGATACACTGAACAAGTCACCAACCATCTTGGCCACTGTGACAGCCAGCACTGTCAGTAGGGAGGACTGGACATCATTTGTGATCGCCACCTAAGGAAAAAGTACAACAAAAGACTTTGCATTTTTTCATATACCTGAAGACAAAGGCAATGCTTGCACAGGACTCCCTACTTCTTTCACAAGGGAATGGAAAGCAATTCAGTCCACTGAAAGGGGAAGGGTGGCTCCCCTCCTTTCCCATGAATAGGTTATCAATCAACACTTCCACCAGAGAGTCTTGGCTGGTATAGTGACAGTTCTCCCTCCCGTCCCTGTCAGCTTGAAGCATGACACTTACATTAAAACCCACATCTGAGTCCCATATTTCAGGTGGCATGTGATAATTCTGATGTAGAAGAGGACAGTAAGTAGAGATGAAGTAGCCAGATTGCTTAAAATAGCTTGGCACTGTGACAAATATTAAAAAATGCAAACAAATCCAAATATTTTTTTCTTTCTTGCTGAGCTCAGGAGATATAAAATTGTTTTCCCGTACTTCTGCTTCCTGTACAAGCTCCTTGTACAAACATTGTCTTGAAGGATGCCAGAAAAGGGATGAAGCAGCTTCCAAAAGAAATCCAGATCAGGACATCAAGCAGCAGGAACATCAGTTTCCATGCAGAATAATGCTGGGCAGTACAATGCATGGTAAAGGCATCCCTGTACCCACTACCACAAATCTATGAATTGGCACTGAAGTGCTGGTTGTAGAAAATCACATGCACAAATGATGGAATCTCACTTAAAACATCTTTCCTAAGTACACTTGTACTTTCTCCCTATGTAGTGAGGGTATGGTCAGATGAGTGGTGAAGCATGTAGTATGTTTTAATACTTTATTACCCTTGAGCTAATTGTTTTTACTTCCATGGTTGCATACAACCACTCTAACTAAGCACAAAGGTAGACCAAGAACACCTGACCTACTGCTGCAAACGTCTAACACCTGTGATGGAAGTGACTTACTGCACACCAGTACAACTGCCTTCGAATAAAGGATTCAGAGTGAATCCTCCTACACAAAATACAGAGTAATGTGAATGTAATTGATGTTCTTTAGACCCAACTCACAATAAAGTCAAATATGTTTCATGGTGAAAACCACTACACAGAAATATTCTCCTTACGACACCTTACTAAGGCTTTTTGGTAAAAACTGCTATCTCCTTTCACATCCCACTATTTCCTGTATCGTTTGCATCCTGTTAAACAGGTCTATTCATTAGTAATTACCCTGGCACTAAATATGCAGTCTTTCCTCATAACACTAAGAGGCTTTTGCCCAGAAACCTTTCTCCAATTAAGACAAAGTTAATTGCAGCACATGGCCATTTAATAGACCTCATTAGTTAGAGATTGTTAAGTTCTCCAAATATCTACATTCAAAGAATGCCAATAAACACACTTCTGCACGATAAGCTGTAGGAAATTTATCCAGGCTTATATTTTCACCCTCCTTCTGTCTCTGTTCTGGGTTTGAAAAGATAACATTCAGGGTGATTTATGGCATATCCCAACAAGGGACTCATACGGCATAGTCAGCCATGTACGACGGAGTCATGCAACTGTCCTTTCTGCTTGGACATAGACAGGGTTTTCTAACAACACCACAGCATTCTTTGAATTTCTCTTTAAACCTAGCATTCAACTGTTTTATTTAAAAACAGGAACATGTCAGTTGAAAGGAAAACAGCAACTGTGGGATTTTAAGAATTGCTTCATCATATCTGCTGCAACTCATTCACACAGATGGATACTCCTTTATTGTGGATTCCTTTTAAGGTTTTCTAAAGTATCTTGCTACAGGGAACTCTTCTGGAATAAAACCAACAGTAAAAATTAATATTAAAACATTATAAAATGCTATAAAAGCACTCAAACTCTAAACATAAAAACTCTTGAAACTTAACTCTAAAAAATACTTTCAAGTGACTGTTATAACCTACACAGAATATCCTCAGAACAGCAAGAAACAGAGCCTGGCTTTCCCTCTCCTTGTTGTTTCATCCCATTTTATCCCTTCCTCCTACCCTTCTGTCCTCTAGGAGGAACAGTCAAGCTGACCTGGCCCAGACCCTCGTCCTTTACTGTCGGAAACATTCAGCAGCATTTTACATCTGCAGCTGAGAAACCCTGAGGCTTGTGCTGACTTTCCTCAGCCCTGCAGCCTTCCTGAGTGCTGGGATCTGGGGGGAGGATGGCTCCTCTCCACAGCAGCACACTGAATGCTCGGAGCAAGTGCCTCTGCGTTCAGTGTTGGACTGACTTCACTTCCTCCAAGGGTTAACGCCTGTCGAGCTGAAATGCTGTTTATCTTTGGCAGGCTAGAATGGCTGAGGTCATTTTCAAAAAGACATGTTAAAAGCATTTTGAGCAATATCTTTTGTATGTAAGTAAATTTAAACTTCGGCCAAAATAGAGCCGGTGGAGTTGTGCTGAACTCTCAGTACAGATGGAAACTGGAGAGGCAATTTCTGTGACACAAAACTTTCTTGGAAATAGGCAGTATTGGAGTAAAAACATAAAGAAAATGTGCAGATGACTTTGAAATAAATTATATATTTGAAGCATAAGCATAAAAACAGATAACATCGTTTATAAAATTTCACGAAAACTGCATGAAAATTTAACTCATTATGTGATCTTAAGATAAAGTGAAGTTGTACACTAATTATAGATCAAGTTATCTATGAACACCAGCCTAAAGCAAAAGTCTTATCTAAAAATTAACTTGATTTCACATCCAAATCCTTAGAGACCAAGAGAAAACCATTAATTGAGAGTTCAAATAAGAAATGCTGGGAAACAGAATTGCAACAAAAAAAGATTCACACACAAAATATGCAGCCATTCACATAATAAAAAGTATGCTGTCTTAATGCTGCAGAAGAAGGAAGAAATCATCAAAACATGCAGCTAAAACCGCAGTCTATTAATGACAAGGATGACAGCAATTCAGCAGCAAAGTTCTCCTTAGGGTATCTTAACAAAAATCACAGAAGCAGAAGTTACTCCAAGAACTGTGACAGATTCAAGTCATTTCATATAAACACATGGACAGGCATGAACCTACAAGCACACATATATGTGCCCTTTACAAGGTTTTATTGGTATTCCCTGTTTAGAGAAGGGCCATCTGCTCCCTGCTGAGACAGACAAAGTGCAGAGCCTCGGGATTCGGCTGCATGAGGAAGTTCATGCTCGGTGAGCTTGGGTGTGAATTTACTGCATATTAGCTACTCTGCACTAACTGCCCTTTTGGGTACCCTTGGTGCCTTGGGAAGTGAAAAACAGCGTATTTCACCTTCCAAAAGAAGCCTGCCTAACTCACACAAAAGCACTCTTGAAGCTAACCTGCACAAAAGCTCTCTTAGTAGGTACTAGAATCATCCACCCAAAGGAATTAGTGCCAAGTAACTAGCAGGCTGTAAATCCATACTGGAGCTCCCTGCATGCTAATTCTCCCGGCAGACAGGCCCTTGTGAGCCCAGAGCAACATCCAAGCAAGCCCAGCCACAGCCCAGCACCATCAGCAGCCCATGTGGTCCAGGGCTGGAAGCTTATACAGCCTCTCCTTTAAAAATACCTAGGTGTACAAACTCGTTCCTAAAGATTCTCAGAAAGGAACAAGTTATACAGAGTATTGCAGAGGGAGAGAGAAAATATAGGTGACCAAAGCAGAGAAAGGAGGGAGGGAAGTTGGGGGCAGTCACCAAATGCCTACAACTCTTCAGCCATAAAACATGATATTTTATTTATCAATATTCATTCCAAGACTGCATTCTAGGGGCTGCTCTTTAGGATCCAATTTACTCTCTGTGTGCATTGCCAGATTTTTTTTTTTTTCTTTGTTCCTTTTGATCCTGAGGCAGGCTGTGCCAAAAATGTCTTTGCCTAGGGCACCCATCTATGCAAAGCCAGCAGCTCTAATAGGCACTGGAAGCACTCGGCGCTGACACTTCATACATCAGCAGCCTAGTAAATTCTACCTATTTTTTTTGCAATAATCCCTCTATATACAAAACCCTGAAAAATGTCGTTTACACACAGAGAGGCCACAATTAATTTATCAGCACAGTAATTCAAACCTCTTTAGACATCTTCTTCGTCACCAGAGGAACTTTTCAACAACCCCCAACAGTCTTTAGTTTCTCAGGCCTCCACATCATTATAATCTATTAGGCACCTTCATGTTAGCTCTGTTTTATTATATAACACATAATTATGCATTTCATTAGCAGCATCACCAGGCACAGTACATCAAAGAGAGAAAGGCAGCTGCCCAGGAAATTCAAAAAGATGCAGTTTACTTAAAGCTCACTGTTAAAAACCCTCCCCCCCCTTTCAGTTAAATTGTGACTAACATGTTTCAAAGATTTTACTCTGGCTCAGAGAGCAGAATCCAAACAATCTCATTAGACATAAGGCTGCTGACACACTGAATATTCCCTGAACCCTTGATATTTCCAATAATATAAAAAATCATCAGCCAGCTACATTGTGCAAATCAATTTTCTTTCTTCTACTGAAAACCAACTTAGTCAGAGAGCTCTCTTGCTACTTGCAGCCTACAAGGACAAATGCAGAAGTGAGAGCCTATCAAAATGAGAAAAAAAATCTTTATTTTGTATTTTAATTAATTTTTCAAGATTTGTTCAAATAGAAGAGCTGTCTGACCAACTGAACAATGAAAAGACAAAATCTTCTTCCTTCAGAGGATATAAAAATCATGATCCTTGGAAGAAGCAAACTCCCCACAAGAAATAATTTTTTCATTTTTCACAAGGTTACACGAAACTAAAAGTCTTGGAATTAAGAAAACGTTTAGGAAAAAAACAAGTAGCCACTGGACAAAGATACAAGACAGTATGTCTGAGAGCAAGTTTAAAAAGGGGATGGATGGGAAGGGACATGAAGTCTTGGTACTACCAGCCAAATCAAATAGTTTTGGTGTTGAAGCTGCAGCTGGCACAATACACCAGCTCTGGGCATAGTTTCCCAGTCTTCTCCCGGATTTTGTGGAAGAGTACACACTCCCCCTGGAAAGCACTTCTCAGTTCTCGCATTTACAACCAGAACTTCCCTCACTGGAAATTTTTGCTACTATTTATAAAAGACACCAAGAAAAAATTGTTCACGGTCAAGAGAACATTTCCAAAGTGTAGAGGGCTTGTAGCCAGCAGAAAACTTTTGATCATTCTTCTCTTGGAGCAAATACGAACAAGGTTGCAAGCTAATCATTTGATGTAAAGAATGGAAGGAGACTACAATTCCCTATTCACCGCAGTAAAAGAGCTGTTCATGCAGCTTTCCTGAGAATAGGAGTTTATGGAAGTAACGTCTCCCAGGATTAAGTTACTCGTATTGTCACAGCCATTTCACAGACAATGCAGATCTGCATTTCAATTTCTTTAATCTTGGGCTTATCATCTGCTGACCCTCAGCAACCTGTGTGTTGGAATACTTGAGTCACTTTAATTGCCACTTAATAATGTCCTGACAAACTATGAATTGAAATGCCGTTATCAGGATCCACTATTTCCATCTGGGATTATGCCAAAAGAGGCACCTTCTTCACATATCGATCCAACTGAATACTCCCTTCCTGAACTTGCATTAATCTCTCTAAAACAAAGTGAAAAATATTCCTTTCCTGTGCACTTCACCTTTAAAGAAATCCTTTATAGTCTTAGGACTACATTCATTAACTCAACTGGCTTTACTGTCTCCTTATCACTCACCACCATCACCGTTGAAAATTTTTGGAAAAGTGGGATGCTGCATTACAGTAAACATAAATCTCCTAAAAAGGCACCATTGTCATGCTAGCCCTGAAAAGTTATGCAGTAAAGTTCCCTCACCCTGCTGAAAATTATTATTTCTTGCAGCCTGAGGCACACGAAGCCGTGCACCACAGTCTACAAAGGGAGGCACACCCAGCGTAGGTTCACTGTGAGGACGTCCTGCCAAACCCTAGTGCCAGGAGGATTGCACAATTAGTGGGATTTTTCCTCTTCCAGAACTCAACACCATTAACTATTCCAAGCCATTACAAGAAGTAGGCAGCTTCTAGTACCCTAGAGCTTAATTGCTGCCAAGACAGAGCACGAAAAATTTCTTAGCGCAAGGCACATACTTTTTAAGCAAAGTAGTTTTAATGAATTACAATTTCTTAATTTAATTTGTGGTATTAAGTGAGCTCTCATCCTAGTTTTCTCTAATGTGAATTTAAATATTTTTGTGAGTTTTTCTGAAGCCAACAAGAATCTTATTGATGATTTCCTTGGTAGAAGAGAGAATTTCTTTTCCTAAGACCCAGTAAAGAAGCAGGACATGGGTTGCTAAAGAGAACATAGAAACACCCAGCACAACTAAGTAATCCCTGGAAACATCAAGATCCTTTGAGCCTCATTCCTTGGGAACTTGATGGAAAATGGTATGCAAATGTTTGATTTCTTGTTTCAGTCCCTCAAGGCCTATAAATACACCTGTTTTGACAGGTTGTGGCAGTGGATGCAAGTGATATCAGAAACAGTGTTGGTGATAGAATGGCTCTTGCCAAGATCCCCTGGAAAGATATCTATCAGTGATTTTTTCTGTAATCTGGCTCTCTGTTTTACGTACACAGCAGACACAAAACCCTGAAAGGAGGTTTCAAAGCCATCTAAATCTGTGTAGGAAAGGTAACACTGGTGCGTGTTGTGTCAAGTGAACATTCTATTAATAAAAATAGCAGCATTGTATATGTGTGTTGCTGAATATGCCCAAACATTCAGCAGGCTCACATATGAAATCCTTTCAGAACAAGCACTGTACTGTGTAACAACCCAGCTAAGCAACCTGCTACTTCTTTAACTCACAGTATTGCAGAATGGTTTTAATTATGATTCATGGGCATTTTTTTAAAATAAAATAGACAACTGCCGTGAAGATCTGTCATATTTAAGTGATACTAAAATCAACATCTCCAGAACGCCAGAATTCTTATGTCCCCAGCTCCTGAGGTCTAGAAAAGTCTGGAGAAGAAAGAGACACTTGACTACAGACAAGTTCAGACTACACAAGGTTTTTACTGAGGCTATTTGATAAACATTCTGCCACAGGCTGAGAGCTTCATTTCAACTTTAACTTCAGTAGGAGACTAGTCCTTAAATCAACTGAAAACTTACAAAATCTTGGTGTTCTCAAAAGGAGCATAAGTATTCATTCACTGCCATTTCCTTAACGAACTGCATTACAAAATCTGAGGTTCTGAAACTATTCCCCATCCCCTTCTCTGTGAGAACAGTTTCACTTATTTCATTTTCCAGACAAGCTACTGCCAAAAAACACACAGTGCTCTTCCCCTAGTTGGAATAAATTCAACAGAAAATAGTAGGATCTAGTGTATTTAACAGTTTGCTGATTATGCATTGTTACTCCAATTATTTTAGGATTAATTTGAATAAGACTATAATCAGTACAACACTACTTTGCATCTCCTCTTCTTTGTAAAAAGGTTGCAATCTGAAATAGTGTTAAACTTACCATTTGTACACACTGGGTTCCTCCCAACAGGCAGTGGAAGGAGAGCAAATGCTTACCCTGTAAGGACTATCTGCAGGCTTGAAGATTTTGAAAAATTGTTTTACTAGGGTTTAATCTCTTCATTAGAAAAAAAATCAGGCATCTTAGTAACAGAAAGCTAGGCCCTGTCAAAACAATTTCTGTGAACCATCTCAGGTGTAATCAAAAACAGTAAGTGAGACCTAAACTGTTTAAGTGTGACAGGCTGATGCATTAAGCACTGGGAAGAACCTGCCAAATTAATTTCCAAATAATTATGCACTTCCTCTCCCTTCTTTGAAGGAAACATGATGTGAAAAATCTTGAATATTACACATTCGTCCCAGCTTCCACAAAAGATTTTCCTTCCCCCACCAAAATCAGAAGGAAAAGCAGCCATGTGGCATTCTCTCCTGAACAGTTAAAATGAAGACTGTGGTCATGGAGAGAATCCAAAAGCTAAATTCAGTATTGAGTAATCCTGCTGGAGTAACAGTATTTAAGGCATCTATTTTTGAACTATTTTTAAGTATCTAGGGAGGAGAGAATTTGAACTTGCCTGTTGGGTGGGCACATATGCCTCCCTGCCCTTTCAGTAAGGACTCTGTAGCACAATGCCTTTTTAGCCAGCAATGCAAAACAATGCTCCCTGATCCACAGAATGTACTCATTCTAAAGCAAGGGTCAAAATCTTCTCTCATCTACACCTATGTAGCACAACATGACCTGTCATGAGCCTCTACTGCACTCTCACACAGCAGTGGCTTTCCTGACAGTGTGCTCTTTATCATTTCCTCTCCATGCTTGCTCCAGGAACCCAATGTCCCTTCCACACCCTTCCATCTTGAGCAAGTCAGAGGCAGGCACAATCAGAAATCTCCCAAGGTCTGTGCTGCCAAAGTGTGCCGTGAGGATGTAGTCATTTGTTACAGCCAGTTCTCTCCCTTGTCTTCATCTGTTCCCTCCTGTGTATTGCATACACTCTGCTAAACAAGTGGGAGAAAGGCAAAAGTACGACTCAAACCTTCCAAATCAATTATCTTTTCTAAACAAGGGTCACACTGAGGAACAGGGTGAAATGGGAGCAGTAGAAGCAGAGTGACCTGAGGTCAACTATTAGCCATACGATCTGAAGCACCAGACAACACAATTCCAACTATCTCCACAGTCTGTGCCACTTCATCCCTTCTATAGTCAGGCACTGCTATTTCACAAGTTGCACCAGCAACTACAGAAATCACCTGCTGCTGCACAACTCACCAATGGACAAAAACCTGGCTGGCCACTGTCAGTTTGGGGTGTTAGGAGGGTTTTATTTTAGAGATGCAAAAAAAGAGCCCAGGTCTGGCCCTGAAAGCTTGCCTGAGACACATCCGTCAGGCACTCGAGTTTTTCCATCATCACTCTTTCATATTTCAAAATGAGAGAAGAGCCATTATTAGGACAGGTCCCATTGGATGCCATTTATGCCCCTCTTTTCCTCAATGCTTCTTTCCCACGTGCTTTCATGGCTTCCCCTCTGTGCCCATCTCCTTTCAGTCTTGTTCATGACGACAGCACACCATTCACGTGTGTTCACTGCCATCACCATGTGCGTCCTGAACCCAGCCTTATTCCTCTTCCAAAAAAACACAGGACATGTAGAAACTGTAGCAACAAAACATGTTGCTCTTCCCAAGGGGAGACCACGGTTCTTCCTCAGGGATTTAGCCCTCTCAGTACTTATAGCAGGAGCCTCCATCCCACCAAAAGACCATGTCCAGCCCAGCAGCTGCTGTGTTGTGTAACCACTTGCTCCTGTTTCAGTGGGGTCCAATAATCAAATGGGGATCTCTGGCCCCAAGCCCCCAATCATTCGAGCATCCGGTTACCCAGGGAGTTTAATTCAAAATTATTATAAACCCCCCAGGTAAAAAAAAAAAAAAAAGAATAAAGAAAGAAAAGAAAAAAGATAGGTTTATTGTTGTAGTTTTTGTCACAGAGATAAATAGTTTTCTCAACATTTGGAAAAAAACACTATTGGCAGCATTTTGAAGGTTTTAAAGTTAAAAATATAACAAAATTTAATGGTTTCAGATCTTTTTAATGTCAATGTAACTGGAAAATGCCTTTAATATGGTAACAAATTAAATTTGGCAAATAATTAGTACATAAGACATCCCAATTGCATTTTGTAATTCAAAAGAACTGAAAACAGATAAGATATTGTGAATTAAAAATAAACTCTGCACATTAAATTCTCATGAACTCTCATTAAAGTTTGTGTTACATGTCCCAAATGTATCATTGTATGTTGTAATACACTACCTCCCTTTATTTATAAAATACTTTTAAAGCTACCGATAGCTAGAGCCAGAAAAATGACTATATAAAAATGTTATCTTCTCACATTACAACTTCATTTCCAATGTGTGTTTTTAAAACAGAGATGCAATCTCATTTTCAATATTTCAGACACACGACTGAACTTTCTAAAAGTTCAGTGCCAATTGAATCCATGTACAATTCAGTCGTGTCTGTTTATTTTACTGATAAAACCTGGTACCAAAGCTGACACAGCTATATTAGACATAGAGCTGGATTCTCTTCTCATTTGGGAATTACCTGCAGGCTAACCAATTGTCTCATAGTTGCAGTTCTTCTTTACAGATGATGAATGAAGGAATCAGAGAGGACCTGTTCTGACTTTCTTGGGCAGGGTTCACAAGGCTACCATCCAGAAAGAGAAAAGGGTTTTTTTTCATTTTCCCTACAAACGTACATCCTTTATTGAATGTTCCAGTGACCTGACAAATTGTTTATCATCCCTATAGTGCAGTAATTTTTAGGTTAGAATCCAAGAAGCTTTCATTTGGAATGTTATATTGTCATCCTTTGAGAATTTTAAAATTGGATTTGGCTTGGCCTCTCAGATTAAACTACGTCTCCCACGATGCATCACGCATTGGGCCTCCTTCTTGAACATACCAAGAAATTTTCTTTGGTGTTTCATGGCAAATATTTCATTCCTTAAAGAAAAATATTAACAAGGAAAAACAAAGTTTGTAGCAAGACAAGTAATTTCTCTTTTCAATTTGTGTTTTTCAGATGTTCAGCTTTCTGATGAAATGTCCAAGGTTTTTGTAAAAAAATCTGAAGTCCTCACTTTCAGTCAAAAATAGAGGAGAAGCAAACTTTTTGAAATCATTCTAAACAGGGTGGTGGTGGGAAAAAAAAAGCTCTTCCAGACTTCAATGTTTAGCATTACTCCAACCACAGTTCTTTTACTATATTTGACCATAAGGTCATATTAATCCTATTTGACCAAAAGATTTTTCGCATTAACAAGGAATTCATGTATTTCAAATCAGCCTATTCTCCTGCTTCCTGGTATGCCAAAAGCATATTCAGCTCTCAGAGAATTTTTCTCCTCACACCTCAGCAAACTATAATCCTTATCAAGGAAAGGATCACACTTTGGATGTCACTATGAGTCTGGAAGGGAAGTTCTTTCTCTTCAACTAGCCAGATGTAATACCATGTTTTATGTTCTGAAAACAACACTGGTTTCTTTTAAGACCAAAAGGACCAATTAAATCATTTAATTTGACATCTTGCAAAATATCCTGCTTCCTGTAATTACTCATGCCATGAGACCTGCCCTGGAAACTTGTCATGGACCAAGATCCAGTAGTCTCCATTTTCTGAATCCCACAACATAACTGTGCTGCAGCTCTTGAGCCCTGTCACTTCAGGATCAGCTGCTACTCCATCTGCAAGAACATAAGGGCCCTGGTACAGAAGACCAGCTTTGTGCCAGCACTCACTTTGAACATTTAATAATTTACCAAAAAAAAACCCCAAACTTAAGACAAACTAGGTGGAAACTGTACATTACAGAAAGGTACCTGTGCTCGTGTTTTAAGGGCAGCTGTTTAAAGAGTATTTTAACTGTTTCTTTCATGGGATCATAGAATGGTTTGGGCTAGAAGGGGTCTTAAAGATCATCCCGTTCCAAACCCCTTGCCATAGGCAGGGACATCTTCAACTAGACCAGGTTGCTCAAAGCCCCATCCAACCAGACCTTGGCCTTTCTCTTACCATAGCAAGTTCTACGGCAGCCAGTGCATGAACAAGTCTCACATAAGACATAGTTTGCACTGAAAACCCTTTGCAGTCCAGCCAGCTCTGCCAGAGCACCTCCTGGAGTAACACCCAGCTCCCTTTGCAGGCTCTCCTCGTTGCCTACACAACACAGCAAGTGCCAGCAGGCACTTATAAACCAGGGAGGGACAAACCATTTCACACTGTGAGATGCTTTCATCCTTACTTTCCAGCTCAAGGAGCAGAAGGCAAGAGGGAAAAACAGGAGGTCAAGGTGGCAGAAACAGCCCCCACCCAAATGGAGGTAGGGGCTGCTCAAGGCAAACAGGCACTACCATTTCACAGAATGAAGAATCACAGAATATCCTGAGTTAGACGGGACCCACAAGGGTGCTCAAAGGCACACCTACACAGAATTTTTCTAGCATCCCATTAGTCAAGAAGAAACCTTGAATTTTCAGCCTTTAATATTCACATTTAATGCAAGCCTGATACATATCACTGTTTTGTTGCCCAGTTAATGTACAATTCATCCACCTTTGTCTGTATAATAGAGCTCTCATCCGTTAGATCTGGACTCCCTCAAGAGAAACTTGATTTAAGTCAACAAGGATTCCTAGCCCCCTGATGGTCTCCTTAGCAGCCAGAGATTGTTTTCACTGTTTTCATTGGTCTTCAAATACCAACTATGCACTATTGCTTGACTCAGCTCAAGAAGGGAAGACTCAGAATTTATACTTGTATTAGCATTTTCAAAAACATCCTTCCTGCTTGCATCATCATTACTGCAAAGGGTTTCAAATGCAGCATCTTGTGTCCTACAACCACTGAGCAACGCAGCTCTCTGGTGAAAAACCTGCACTGGCACCAGGCAGATTTGACATGCATTTTAGAAGTCTTGTGCTTATTTTTCTAACATCTTATATCATCATTCTGATTTTGTTATAACTTCACTCTAGTTACCTGGATTGGGTGGTTGTCTGTGCTGTAGCCTCACATCACATCTGTAAAACAATTCTCTACTTAAATTTCTTGTGGAAAGACTTAAGCTTCTTGAGAGTCTCTCTCAGAGGAACTGAGAAGGGTGGCCCCAGAATTTGCAGCAATGCATCCTGCCAATAATTTCAGGTAAGTACGTTTTGCCTAAATTAGAAGCACTGAAGAAATACACAGAGAGAGGAGAGGTTAGTATTTAGTTGTCACCTCATGCTGATACAGACATTTAATGCACTTACTCCAAATGACCTGTAACACTGCTGTCAAGCATGTCAGAAGTACACATTACACATGAGGTACTCAAATTATGGAAGAAAAAAAAGTTCATTTTTGTTAATTAAAGGAACATGTATAAGAAATAAATATCAAATTTCCTAACCATAGGACAGTGGTCACTTACAGCAGCGTGCTTTATTACGTACAGTGCTCTGCCAATGTCTTGATATAGGCATCAAGCAACAGGAAGCACAAACAAACCTCATCTCTGAGACTTCATTACTGTCTTAAGATGATTTTACATACCACTTTTTATTTCTGCCATGTTGCAGACTCAGACAGACATTAACAAGCAACTTTTCATAACGCTCTGAACCCCCATCAGATGGTCACATTTCAGTACCAACATCATGCCTATTAGCACAAGCTGTTCATTCACAGCAGCCACACCCACCACTAGCAGGAGGCTCTGGGACAGGCCTTGGGAGATTTAATCTCTTAAAGAGATTTCCCTTTGGTTTATATAACGACATTGCATTTCCACTTCCAAATCCTAAAAATACTCTATTTTCTCCTTTAGTCTACATCTGTCAAAAGCCTGATATTCCAGTGTTTCACACTCACAGAAGGCTTTAGGGTCTTAATCTTTTCAAAATTAATTGCATTCCCCATATCCATCAGAAGAGATTTCTTGGAGAAATAAATTTGGCCAATAAACTGATATATTGCTTTAATTCTGTTTGAAAAGAATAGGCAAGAAAGGGGTGAGAGTCAGGGTTACTTTCTATCATGTGTAATAGAAAGAAAGACAGTTCATGGGACAAAGGATCCAAATTGGTGCAAATGAAAATTCTCTCATCTTGCACACAGGGACGTCAACAGTACTGGACACTGACACTAATACCAGCCTAGCCCAGAGCCGCCTTTCCTCTTTAACACTTGTGAAGCATCGTTATTGAGAAGCAAAAATAAAAGGAATGTTAAAAATACAGAATTAGCCAGAAAGCAAACACACTGTAGAAAGGTGCTATTCCTCTTCCACATCTAGAGAACCCTGAGGCCTGCAAGCTCAGGACACATGACACTGAAAAAGACATGGGAAACAGAAGGCTGTGGGAAGGCAAGTCATAAGGCTATTCCTTGTACTTGCCAAAAAAAAACAAAAAAAAAATTCACCACATCTACCCGTTGCCACAAAAAGCTGAGGGTGAGGGTCAAGTGTCAGCATGGGGGGTAAAAACAGGCAGCCAAGAAAGAAGAGGTGGGCAGATGCCTGTGGGGTCTGCCATGAGGGGGAAAAGAAAGGCATCTTACAAACCTGTTCACTACAAGTCCCACATTCATAACTGTTTCCAAATGGAAGGCTGTGAAAAGCCAAAACAAACATTCCCAATTCTTTTTGAACCCATCAGACAATATAGGAAAAATATGTGCATTTTATGGTTTGAGGGCACAACCTTTTAATTATGTGTTTGCATTGTCATGTCCAAGACCTTTTTTCTCCTCAAAAATTAATATTTCCTCAAGCAACGCAGCTATTTGTCTTGGAGGAGCATAAATTGAAACAGAATCTGCCTGTGCAGAGAGAGGCGCAGAAGGGTTAGAACATGACACCTAGGGGAATTCAGAACACACTGCAATGCAATCCTCGTCATTTTTCTAGGGCCTTTTCAACTCGGTTTCCTACAGTTCTTAGGAGGTCACAGCTATTGTTTTGTAATGCCTTGTGTGCATGTGCAGAGGCACTTAGAAAACAGAGAACAAGTACAGGTAGTGGGGAAGGTAGGGAGAAACCGAAGAAAATAAAATGTAGGCATTTTCCCTGTGGTGGAGCTGAATGAAAAGCAATTCTGGCATCCAAGATCAGCAAGTGTTCTGGCATATAATCACCTCTCACTTCTCTGTGATGAAGCACAGCCTTGCAAGCTGAGGAAAATATTAATCAACTGCTTCTGCCACTGAAGACTTATACCTGCAGAAAGACTGTAAAGTAATGGTTTACAAATGGTACTTAAAATATATTGAGCCATTACAAGAAAATCCAGGCCTACTTTGGAAAAGACATTACATTTAGTCAGAATTGGGGCTCTCAAAAAACTTACATCTAGTGTTCAGGCATCAACTTTCCCTCTTTCAAGCCTTATAGGCTTAGCAGTTGGCCAACAATTCACACAATAACTTCCAAAAAATGTATAACAGCATTAACAGAAGCAGAAATACCAGAGTCCATTTCTACTTAATTACTTAATGGATAAGTAAGTGCTAAAGCACCAAGAGGACACTGAAGGATGACTTTTTCCATAATCAATCTAATAATTATTTCACAATAGAGAAGGTTTTTTGCACACACACCACCTTTCAAGCTAGAACATTAAAAAAAAACCTTCCTACACAATTTACACAACCCATCACTAACATGGACCCAGGTTGGTGTGAGTGCCAATAAACAGCTACTTTATCAAACACTGCGCAACAGTGTACTAGGAGGGAAAATCCAGGCTTAGTCACTTCGTGTGAATTTTGACATCTGCAAAGATTTTAATGAGATCCTTTTGGGCAAAGCCAGCTGGGCAGCCAAGTCTGGGTTTAGTCATGGGTGAAATTTCCACACACACTAATACTCACAAGCCTTGAATGTCCTACTATGGAAGGGTGAAAACTTCCCCCTCGTGACCTCAACTTCACTTCTCTGTTGATTAAGCTGAATTTCAGCTGCGTCTTACAACTCACTGTCCCCAGGTGTTGCAATCGAGAAGAGCAAAGAACACCCTCTCTAAGTATGAGAATGTTATTTGCAAGTACTTTAGCTTTCAGAAGTTTGCCTGGAAAGTATTGTAGTGCACACTCAAGATGTTATATTGCAAAAGGAGGAAATATACAGGAAACAGAAATATGAAATGCATTCCAAATGAATCCCAAGATTTTGAAATCTATGAGGCATAACCTGACCAGAGAGACCTGTGAGGTTTTCCATTAGATCACTTGCCTATACTGTAAATCTTTCACTTACTCCATATTCAACCCCAGCATTAAAAGGTGACTTGTACAAGGCCCTCATCACCCACAAAAGTGAATTCCCAAGGAAGCAGCATAACTTACTACTGTTTTGTAACCCAGCAGAAACATCTCTGTTCTTGCTTGTAAATCACTGATGGCGTTATCATTTCTGTAACCCCAAAAAATTTAAAAATAGGAAAATAGATGGTCATATTTCTCAGTCAAAGTGTTATTTCCAAACTTACACCTCCCAAGTAAAAGTTTCCAGATAAGACAAAACAAAACAAAAAACCCTCTTCAGGCAAACTAGAAACAGCCAGGCCAATAATTTATTTCTCTCTGGTTCAGTGTACGTGGGACACCAGTGCTTTATTGAGCTGCAGCAGCAAAAGCTCAGCTCAACCTTGGCCACAAAAATACTTGAAAACTCATCATACCACTATCACAGTGAAGGGATGGTAATCTTAAAACACCACTGAAAAATGAGGCAGCTCTGATGGCAGCAGAGATCTGTATCAATCCATACTCCATATTCATTAGTTTGAACACCAAAAAAGGAAACAAGGATCAATCCTATTATCCTGCCTACTTTTCTTCTATATACAAGAAGAAAAAGAGCAATCCTTTTCCCAGTGGTGGTGTTTTCTGGAAATGCTTTCTTATTCTGTTTATCCCAGATTAATTTTGTAAGCTTCCGTAGAGACTCCGTTCCCATAAAAAGCTCTAGCAACCTTCCTTAATATGACCATTTACTTAATGCCAATCATGAGCATGAATCTGCCAGATTTACCATACTTTGAAGAAAAAGGACTGACAGCATGTCTGTCTTCATGTCCTTGAATGCAAAATGAGAATTAACCTCATAGCAAAAGTCAAAAGTATAGGCCACAGAAATACACACTGGGACTTTTCAGATTAAAAGGCCACACTTCTAGAACTCCAGCCTTGTACAACTTCTCAAAATTCAGTCTGCATTTGCCCCATAAATCTGGCAAGTAAAATATTAGTCATATAACAAATGGGTAAAAAGGAGTAATAGGTATTAATGACGTGCCCAAAAACAACCAGGAATGAAGTTGTGAAGAGAACCCAGGAGTCCTCAAAGCAACCTACACTGAAGAGTTAAACCAAAATGTAGCACACTTGTGGAGGTAATTGCTGATTTTATACACAACATTTCATTCCATATGCAAGGAATTAGATATACAGGCTCAAGTGTCAGACAATGAACTGGATTTGTACATTCACTTTCTGGAAATTGCGAATTATTATTATTATTCTTACAATAGCCATTTTTATGCCATATATTATAGATCATAAATGGTTATTTCTTTTCTGACTGTGCATGGGGGGAATTAGCTCAAATGGTAGAGTGCTCGCTTAGCATGCGAGAAGTAGCGGGATCGATGCCCGCATTCTCCAGTGTTATATTTTGCTGAACAAGGAGCTGGAGAGCAGCACTGCAGAAAGGGACCCAGTAGAACATGAGTCAGCAGTGCCCTGGCAGCCAGGAGGGCCAACCCTGTCCTGGGGTGCACCAGGCACAGCATCTCCAGCCAGGCAAGGGAGGGCATTGTCCCCCTCTGCTCTGCACTGGGGTGGCCTCACCTCGAGTGCTGGGGGCACCACAATATTAAAAAGACATTGAGCTCTTAGAGAGCATTCAAAGGAGGGCCACGACGACGGTGAAGGGTCTGAAAAGGAAGCCTTATGAGGAGTGGCTGAGGTCACTTGGTCTGCTCAGCCTTGAGGAGAGACTGAGGGGAGACCTCAGTGCAGTCTACAACTTCCTCGTGAGGGGAAGAGAAGGGGCAGACACTGATCTCTTCTCTCTCCTGACCAGTGACAGGACTCAAGGGAATGGTCTGATGCTGTGGCAGGGGAGGTTTCAGTTGGATGTCAGGAAAAGGGTTTTCACACAGACTGCAGCTGGGCATGGCAACAGGCTCTGCAGGGAAGTGGTCACAGCACCAAACCTGACAGAGTCCAAGAAGCGTTTGGAAAATGCTCTCAGGCACATGGTGTGATTCTTGGGGTATCCTGTCCAGGGTCAGGAGGTGGGCTTTGATGATCTTAGTGGGTCCTTTCCAGCTCAGGGTATTCTATGATTTGAGGAACATCATCTTACACCATTACACAAGCTTTTCCTATTTATTCATACAATTGATCCATTTGATTGATGGATGCAGTTCTGGAATGGTTTTTAAAACTATTTGTAGTTCTAGAATGGTTATAAAAATTAGATTATCGGGTCAAAAACATGAGTGCTGACTGATAGACCTAACTATCTATATCTTTTCAGCTGAGTATACCATGTCTTAACAAACACTACATATTAAAAATTGATTTAGACACTTTGGGGAGGGCAGGACGTGAATACACAGAGGTTGAGCAAAGGCAGAAGGTTGTGCACACAACTAATTCTTTTTAGATTATTTTTAGCATTTGAATTCCATAATGCACTTTCCAGCCATGATTCTTTCTTGCTGAACATTAAGTCTCTCAGCATTACTGCAAGAACCTTGCTCTAGTCTACACCACAGCTTTCTAAAAACTGCAACAAACGACCCAACCACAGTTTTCTCCAAAGTTCAGGGTGTTATGTCCAAGATTAAGGTTCAGGCTATTATGTACATAAGAAACAGATGAAAAGTCTGGATCCGAACCCATATTCCTACAGTTACAGAGATGGAGCCAGAAGCAGAGACTGTTGCTGGATCCCCAAAGGATTCAAATGATCTACACTTGGAAAGTCCACAGTTTTGGCTATGGTCCTTTCACAGCTATTCTCAGATGATATTTCTTCATTCTTTTCCACAATTTTAGCATGTCTTTCCAAGCAAACCATCCTGTTCTACCTATACAGCCTCCTCCAAGCACTTAGTGCTTTGCTATTGCCAAGCTTTCGACCTACAACTCAGATTTTTGCTACTTGGCACAGGCCTTTTGTACAGGAAGCACAAACCAGGACTGAAGTGAAGCATAGGAATAACCAGGCCACTGGCAACCCCAGAACCCGCCGTTCAACAGCTAAGGATGAAATAAAATGCCAAAGCAATGCAGAGGGATGTGTATCCAGATTCTTCATGACTCCCACATTTTAAAAGATATGTGATCCCTTGCTTCCCTTTTTCAGCTGGAAGCGCAGCATCTGCAACACAGAGGAAAAGATGTGTAGAGATGCAAAATATTAAAAGGTCCCTTTACAAAAATGCAGTTTGTAGTAGTTCTCATTTGCCTAAACCTTATTTTAAAAGCCATGAGTTTACCTGACAGCTTCAGCATCTGGGACACTTCCAGGAAAACAAGGAATATATGTTCTCTCCAGTCTGGTCTGTGTGATGTTAATCCTGATCTAAATAAGGAAAAACTGCAGCGATTTAAGCCAAAGAAAGGCAAGTGTACTACTTCAACAGGGCTCTTTCCCCATTCCTTTCAGAGGTAGCAACTCAGGATCTTCCCAGCATATTTGTCTCAATTAGTTCTGATATATCAGAAGTGAGCATTACATTACTTTAAGGAAAACCTGTGTTATGAGTAAATATACTTCAATATATCCTCAAGTTATTTCAGTTTCTCAATCATGTAACTCCCCTTACCTTGATGGAAGGCTTGATTAGAATATCTGACTCCATCTGGACTAATCCATGTACTTGATAAATAGCTTGTTTCTGAAATTTCCCTCTTGAGCTGATTTATGCTTAAATATTAAAAACAAAACACTGAAACAAAAATATTAAATGAATTAATATAACTTACCTAGCTGCCTATACAGAATGTGTCTATTAGATATAAATTTTACACAAAAAACCAACTTTCCCTTATACCTCCCAATTAACTTGTTTTGTTAACTAATAAATCTAGTTTACTAGATCAGTTTGTTATTTATTCTACTAATCTATCTGATTTGTTAATGCTTATATTCCTCTACATAAACTTCTGACTGCTAAAACCCAAATTCCCAAACCAGGAATTACTTTATGCTATCTAAACCCAGAAAACAGGCGGGGAAAAAAAATTAAAATGCATGCTCTGGCCTTGACCTCTTTGCCCACACATCATTGTAACTCTGTAAAATGGGATTAGCTGACCAAGGATGTATCATTCCTGAGGAGCACTTCAGTGGGTAAGCACAGCCCTCTGCGCTGACAGATGCCTTTGCAATTAGAAAGCTTTGCACTGGAGAGCACCATGGAGAGCTGGTAGGAGTTAAGAGGTTTCCTCTTCCACAGCAGCACAGGCTATACTCAAACCACACCTAAAAGATGTTTGTCGCACACGTTCTCAAAGCTCTCCTTTGGTAAATACTGGCACCATTTATTTCAACATTTTACAGCTTAGACTGACGGTTATCATGCTGACCACAACCAGTCTTTCTGTACCTCTCCACTGTTCCTGGACACTTTCTCAATCTCTGTCATCCGGAACAATTGAACTCCCCAAGCAGGTACAACTTCCTTCTTCCAGTCAGGAAAGCATCTGGCGTGTTTTGGACATCACCACAAACTAAACAGTAACAATATGAACTCTGTTCCTGGAACAGAGAGCAGGAGATCTGTGATATTTGACCCACCTGATCCCCACTCAGAACTACAAGGGAAAATTAAAATGCAGCCAATATCTAGTGCAAGAAAATTTCTTCCAGACCCCAGATTGGCAACCAAAGGGATACAAGATACTTCCCAATCTTGTATTTGCTTTTTACATTATTCCAACATCTCAAACAAGAATATATCCCAAATTCACAATGGTCAATAAAAAAATACAAAAAAGCCTGATTACTCTGTCCTGCTTTAGAAGTCATATGATTGTGTAACTCATTTATATCAAAACCTCAAGTTCTATATATGTCTTTGCTACCAGTAAAGGAATGCACACACAAAAACCAGCACATCTGAGAAGCAATTTGAAGCTTGCAGCAATGCCAAAATAACAGAGAGAAAACAACAGAAGAAAGTGGGTTTTTACAGTTGAAGTACAAATGGTTGAGCAAGGAGAACAAAGCACAGAGAACAGAGGTGTAGGACTTGTTTACACAGAGGGTTTTGTACCACTAACTCTTCCTGATCGAAACCAGTGCATTTAGTAGAGACAGATTTCTCCCTGGAGGCAGCAGGACTGCACTGACACACTGCAGGAACACATGTGCAGTACTGAGACTTGCTGGTGGAAGAAACCCATTCCTTCTTTACCTCTTTCTCTTGCCTTCCCATGACCACCTTCTCCAAGGAATATCAGTGCCTTCTGGAAGAGCTACAAAACACTATTGAAAGCACTGTCCAGTGTAAATATATGAGCATAAGCTGTGACAGAAGGAAGTGCTGTCATACTGGCATAGCCACATACAGCCCCATCTGGAGCTGCAGTCTTTCACTATCACAGTTTAAAAGCAAAATCATACACTTGGCTGAGTTGGATCAGTACAAAAGACAAAATTCAGCATCTTAAAATTTCTTTGTTCTTTGTACTTATTGGATCTCTTAAAGTGGCAAGGGTGCTTATTACTAATCTGCTGGATATCAGGAGGGTAATGATATTTATCTGCTTCTGGAGCACTGACTGGTAATCTCACATTACGTCAAGATGAGCCAAATCTAAATGATCCTAACTAAAGCCTTACAGCTGCGATCATAATTCCCTTTTTCAATTCCTAAGAACAAGTGAACAGTTAACAAGCTTCTTTTCCACATTTAGTCTTATTACAAGCTTATTAGCAACATCATCACTACCTTCAGCATGTACATGACCTTACAAAGTCCAGAACAATTTGATGCTTATTTCCTTTCAGATCCATCCAGTTTCAACATGATGTACTCTTTATAACTTGTAGCCACACCAAATGAAAAATTGGCACTAGGAGCATCCAGCCTCTAGATTGGATCAGCCTGACTATTTTTGATTCAGAGACAGACAGAAAAAGCCATGAAATTATCGTGGTTTCAGATGTTTTTCCTTAACAGCAAAAAATAGTTTTGGTTTGAAAAATAACATTTTGCAAGCATTTAGTCCTTAAAATGAAAAAGAAAAAAAAAAATTTAAAGGATGTCAGGGTGAGGAAAAGGCTTTTCCTGTAGCAACCCAAATATCCATAGATACCA
This sequence comes from Dasyornis broadbenti, assembly GCA_013397935.1. Classification (NCBI taxonomy): domain Eukaryota; kingdom Metazoa; phylum Chordata; class Aves; order Passeriformes; family Dasyornithidae; genus Dasyornis; species Dasyornis broadbenti. The sequence continues at coordinate 387,463 of VZRN01003139.1, read as the reverse complement.
AGTCCGGGTACTAAGTGACAAAGGCTGCTTTTATAAAGAAAGTAAAAATAGATGTTATAGCAAACAATACTGAATCAAATATTGCAAGCAAAATAACAGACTAGAATTGGTGGCAAGCATGGGAAAGCATGTCTGCTTTCTATATACTTAAATAAGCTGTCCAGAATTGTCCTGGTTGCGGCCCAGAGCAGGGAGGGGGTGTAGCCAAGACATTGTGGAATTCAACACCATTTGACATCAGGGACATCTTAAAGGCCAAGGAAAGGGGAAATGGACTATTTTCTTCCAAGGAGTAAGCGTGGAAGGCATAGAGTCCGCCCACCAATGTTTTTCATTGTCCTGGGCTTCCTGAGCATTTGGCATGTAAAACACCTTCTCTTTGTACTATAGATATAACAATACTAATTTTTGTTATTAGTATTGTTGCCATTACTATTTGTTTCCTTATCTCAGTGCTATTTCCAGTAAATTGCTCTTTCCTCAACCTCTGATCTCTGCCTTTTGTCTCCCTCTGTAGGCTGGAGGGGAGTAGCTGGTGGTTTTTCTTTTTACTGAGAATATTAAATTGGGGAATACCATTCCTAAACCTAAATGACAAGAGCCCAGTCACTAATGGCAAGCTAGTCAGTATTTACAGTTGGTTTTATGCAATGTGTATATGATGCTGCCCATGTGAAAGGAGGAATTAACCCATTTTACAGATTTATGAATTTGTAAAACTAGAAGTTGGCAGTCACCATTTGCAGTGGCTGTGAAATCAAGCTGTTATTTAACCTCCGTCTGCACAATCCTTTTTCTACTTCCTCTGGATTCCTCATATGTATTTCTCAAGAAAGATACTTGTACTGCAAAGCCTATATCAGATTCAAGGATCTCTTCAACTGTTTAACCAGAAAATCCCTAGCCATTCAGCCACATATTCCCAGCCTGTTTATTAACACAATACTTGCCATTTTAAGTTCCCAGATTACAGCTTGTGCTGGGTTACCTATTGGTGTTCCCATAGAGAGGACGGATCAAATCGTGTCCCTCAGCCAGCTGGAGTTGAGAATAACAAAGGTTTTTCATCAGTTTTCAGCTCCAGATTTCCAGTTCAAGCACAGCCTGTCTCCTATAGACTTATATACCTCTCTATAAGGGTTACGTACTTTTTAAAGCAAAATTATGACTCAAAATTGAAGAAGTGTTTGTGTGATACATACAGCCACGCTTCATGCTCTTTTAAATTTTTGGTTCCCTTTTGGTTTTTTCTTTCTCCCTTTTTTTGCCTTATTTTGACATGTCAGCAAATGCCTCTCACTGGAAAAGTTTAAGTGTGATTAAATTTCAGTGATTAAAAGATTAAGTGTGACTTTCATCTCTACATGAATTCATTTTAAACACTCAGCTCTGACACACCTTTGAATTTTTTCCACCCCAAATTCTTGTAACGGCGAACTGAAAGAAAAGGTTAATAACTGTATTCACATAGAAATGCTCATGGTGATTCTCCCCACTTGTGTTTATGAGTTATTTTTCATCTGGCAGTTTCTCACACTCAACAAAAGAGTGCAAAGAAGGAAATTCAGTAAATATACTGTAACAGTTGTAGTACATACCTGCAGGCATTAAGTAAACAGTCCATTGTGAGATATAAGGATGGAACATAAAAAGAAAGAAAGAAAAATGTCTAAACCAACTAATGCCATCACTTACCACAAGAAAATTGCCCTTTTGTCCTGCCCACGTATACCACATTTGCTCATGAGCAATGAGTAAGGCCTAGATTGAACCAATCTAACTTCAGGGACGCGACTTGTGCAACCAGGTAATTGGCCTCCGGCTCAGTGGCCACCAGAGAGCACCAATAGCTCCAGGAAGATTTGGAGCACATGGAATGCTCCACACATGGCCAGCCTGCCCACCATGGCAGGTGGTGGGGATGCAGCCAGACCAAGTTCTTCGCAGTCTCCCACTTGTGCACAGCACGGACTCGGCCTCTGTGCGTCTTTCATTAAGGTTTTTTCCACTGGTACTTACAATTACTCTGTGTGTCAGAAAGGTTCCACTGTTGCAATTTAAATTCCTCCCCATTTATGCAAATTTGAAGTCCCTGGTCAGTATGAACAGTTAAAGACTTGTTTCTAGCTTGCAAACTTATTGCTTCCCTTCTCTCATGAGGATGAAAGGACTAATACTCAGTTAATGAACAGAAAGGAGTTCCTAGACATCCTAGCCATACTAGACACCTATAAAGCCTAAAGTTAATTAGATGCTACCCAGTAGAGACACAGACATTATAATCCAAATGGTTGAAGGTCCTTTATCAGGTCCTTCTAATTTTCCATATGCCCATTGTGATGTAAACATGAATGAAGCCAAAAATGTTTGAAATAGAACACAGCATACGGTGTTTTCACAGGCTGCTTTGCATTCACCAAAACCAAAGGGAGTTTTTACGTGAGATACTGCACTGCATTACAGTGCTGCATATTGTTCATCATAATATACTTCAGTATAACAGTTATATTTTATTCAAAACTAATGTTCAGGTTTTTATCTTAATTGAGATTAATTTACATTGCTATACAAATGAAAAGACACCCAAAATAAAAAATATAGTTAGAAAATATTTCAGTAGACATCTGGAGAAAAATTGCAGGAACACACAACCAGAATAATAATTTATTTTCCAAGCACAAGGTTTCATCCAATCTGTGGATAGCTATTAAACAGCCCAGATAGCACATTTATGGAAACGTTTAAGCTGAGATTCAGCTGTGTGCAGTTGTGACAAGTTGTCAGATGATCATATCTCAAGCCTTTGTTTCCCTATATCTCAAAGATTATAAGCTTATGGGCAGAACACATTTACAACAGATAGATGAAACTGGGAGTAGTTCAGTCTTCACAAAGCTTAGGTCAGGTTTTGTTTCTGAAAACTTGACTCTGGGACAGTTCAAACCCAGGTCAATTTTTTGCTAAAACTCCGAAATCCAAAGGGAGCTAGAAGGACAGCTAGCCTGGAGCCAGTGGCTACACATTTAAAGCAGTAGTCTATCTTCACAGCTAGGTAGAAAGGAAAATAATCCTCTCAAGTATCCTTTTAAAGTTCTGACAGCTTATATATTAAGTATATATGCATATATTCTTAAATTGTCCACCCTGCCCGTGGAAATACCGAGCTTTTGGAACAGAAGCATTAGTCAACATGATTTTAAAAAATAGAAAAAGAAAGATAGCTCTGCCAGATTCTTGGCAAAACATTATCTACATTGTGATTTCCTCACAGAGGGAAAGGTGATGAATTGAGGAGACGCAAATGCAGGCCAAGGGGCAGAAGGGCGCTTAGAAGACAGCTTCGTCTAATCTATGGGCTGAAGATTAGATATTCAATTCCAGTCAAAGGAATGGTACTGCGGGTTATGTTGTGGGTGTGGAAGATACCGTGATGGGTTCTTTCCAAGTTTAAAAGCAAACTGGTTTATACAAGATTATTTTTTGTTAAAGTCACTGTGACATAGTTTCTTTCAGCTGCCTCATTATGTGAGTTT
>VZRN01003139.1:371403-383901 GCA_013397935.1 Dasyornis broadbenti | reverse complement strand
CCCCTCTTTTGGTGTTTTTTAAAAAAAAAAAAAAAAAAAAAAAAAAAGTATATGGTTCTCTCTCAGATGAAACCGTTTCTTTCCTGCTTTTCTCTGCCAAGTTATAATAAAATAAGGACTGTGACCTGAGCAGGATCTTCTAGAGCTAACAGAAAAGGAAAAACAGTCTGAATAAGAGTTCATGCTACAAAGTTAAGGTAAAAAAAAAAGAAAAGCAGAATTTAAAAAAACACAGGATTAAGGCAAAAATATATATAGAGAAAAGCTCTTTAAGCACCACAGCCCTACAAAAACATGCCATTCTCCCATTTTCAGGTATGATCTGGCAAGGTGCTCTTGGAGTCAGCAAGGCACCACTCAAACAACATAAAATAACTCTTAGGAGTTTTCTTAGTGTTTTCTTTATGTCTGGCACTAAATCTTTGCTAGATGATCTTACGTTTAATTCTATAGTGTCTTCTAACATACTGGCCCTTACTGGCTTATGTTGATGCATGTTTTGGTTTTTATTCCAGAGAGTACTAAGCAGTGTTTTTTATGTGCTTAAGCACTTTGTTCCAGGTTTCTGTAATGTACCATGAGAAAGCCAAAAGTTTCCCAATGGTAGGGGAAATGGCTGTCAAACATAGCACTCTGGCTCCAAATTGTTAAAATAATCATTGTTACAAACCTGACCTCTTGCAAACAGAGGTCCTTTGGAAACTATGGCATTTCCACAGGACTAATGGGAGTGACACATGGGACTCTGCTCCTCATCCTGCTGGTTTGAAAACTGGATTTTGGTTAAGATATCTCATTGCAGTGCTGAACAGCACAAAGCCACAAACCTGCAGCGAGATGGGGGAGCAAAGCTGTAGCACAGTGTGAGAAGGCTGGACAGGGGAAAGGCTCTCCCTAAAGCTGAGTTCTGTTTTCCCTACAGACCTTACTCATTCCTTCAAAAGTGGAAGCAAAAAGTTTGAAGTGAGCTTCATCGAGGTGTATTCCCTCAGTAGATGGTGAGTGAGCACAGCTGCCAACAGAAATGCCAGCATCCTGCCACTAAGAGGAGCTGAAATTCAGCTGTCATCATCAGCACAGGCATGCTCCAGCGCAGTCCTTTCACCGGCATCCCTCCTCCTCCTTTTCTTCCTACCGAGGTCAGATTTCATCTCTGATGTGCCAAGAGAGAACCCAACGAGCAGGCTGCTGCTCTGACCAAGAGCAGGACTAGGCAGAGGAGGAGGTGGACCGCAGAGCGCATACAGCACTTCCAAGGACTAAATGAAATGTTCTCTTTCTGACCCTATGGAAAGGTAAACTAATGCAAAATGTGCATCTGTACCAGTCTGTGGAGAGCTTGCAGAGACTTGGCCATGTGTCTCAACCTACAGTTATTCACTCTTTTAGCTCCAAAAGCTTCCTCTCTCATATTTAAAATACTGTTTTCCTCCCAATATCATGCAGTCTGTTGATGCAAGTCAAAGTGATTGCCTTTCCCTGAAACTCATGTATTTTTGCTGGCTCTGAGTGGAAGCTGCTGAAGGGATGTCTGGGCTGATGGGAGGGAGAATCGTTATGGCCAACTCATTGGTCTACAGTTGAGCAACCCTCTCTCCAAGAGGGAGAGAAGTGTACAGCAGGATAGATAAAAGACATGGCATCCATAAAACATACTGGCAAGTCTGCCTAAAAAGGGCAGAAGAAAGGGGCTTCAATGTGCACCAATTTCCCTGAAGATAGTCATCTCAACACTTAAAAAGACTGGAAAACTCCTCAGAAACAATTCCTAAAAAATGGTGGAAATAAAGAAAACTTACGACAAGTAGGTATCACTAAAGAAACTTGCAGAGAATCTCAATTTTGCACAATTTACTAAAAGTGCAGTAAAAAATATCTGAAGGTTTTCTTGCTTCACATTTAATCATAGAATGGTTTGCATCGAAAGGGACCTGAAAGATCATCTAGTTCCAGTACCCCTGTCATGAGCAGGGACACCTTCCACTAGATCACGTTTCTCCATGAAAACCCCATCCAACCTGGCCAACACTTGCAGGGATGCAGAGTACACAACTGCCCAGTGCAACCTTGTCCAGTGTCTCACCACCTTCACAATCAAGAATTTATTTCTATTATCTAATCTAAACCTGCCCTCTTTCAGTTCAAAGCCATTCCCCCTGTCCTGTCACTACATGCTCTTGTAAAAAGTCCCACTTCAGCCTTTCTGCAGCCCCCTTTAGGTATTGAAAGCCACCCTAAGGTCTCCCCAGAGCCTTCTCTGCTCCAGGCTGAACAATCCCAACTCTCTTAGCCTGTCTTTAGAGGAATATTAAGTTCATAATGTTCTTCATAACAACATGCTTAAGCTCTAACAAAAGGATAAAACTGAAAAGCATTAAAATGTTCAAAATATGGGAACACTTTGCCTATCCCCTTTCTTTTCCAACAGCATGACTCTCTCCAAAGACATATGATACCCAATGGAAACTCCAAAGCCTAGCTGTAAAATGGCCCCATCATGTCTTATCAGGACATTTGAGCCCTCCATAGATTGCAAATAAATGCAAAAGCACAGCACCCTAACTGCTATGTGTCACTAAGCTGGTATAGTATCATCAGAGCAGAACAGCAGTGGGACAGCAACTGTACGGGTAAAATATTTCCAGTATAAAAACCAAATCAAACAAGTAAAAAGAATATTCTCCATTCTTATATACCTACCAACATTAAATACATATATGCATTTTGGAAATCCTCATGTTTGCTGTATTCTCTTGCACATTATGAAGTACCAGCAGGTCAGACTCACTTTTCCATCCAGCAGTTTGTGACCTGCCCTCATTACCCAGTGTAAATGCTATATAATTAAGAGAACCATATTATTTACTTACAAAGATAAGCACAATCTCCAACATGTTGTCTTTATTTCTAAGGGATGATTTTGGAATTGAATTAAAGAACTGCATATGTAATTGATTAATCTTTAAATTTAGGGAAAAAAAGAAAGCTTTTAGAAGATCTCTAAACAGTCCAAGGGAGATGGTCAGAACAAAGGCCAAGATGCTCATGTCAAGCAAGTTCTCAATCTGTGTCAAAGAAAGGAGAAAAAAATATTCTGAGCATCCTGCCAGTGACAGGAATTATCGCATCCTTTCTCACAAAACCTGATACCTCGAAGTAATTTCCATAGAGGAAATAAATCCTTCCTTGTGGTTTAGAGCATTCAGCTAATTAATTTAAAGCTGATCTCTTCTTTCACACCTCACAGGACTGGAACCAAGCAGGTAGACGCTGGTGTTGGCACACATAGCAGAAAACTCTGTGATGTACTGCACTTACCACTGGCACTCAGCACTTCAGGTTACATCTGAAAAACAAGACATAATGGCCTTAATGAACACTTCAAAAGACTTTGCTGAACCAGAGCTTTGCTGAATGTTCATTTCTTAAGTGTCAATCTGCATCCATGTGCATTGAGATAATTTATAAGTAAATTTATTTAAGTAAAACTGTGGAAATTCATGCTGAGCAAGAACAACTCACAAAACAACAAATCACAGGCACAGAACATAATCTGGCAGCTGTAGTAGTAACTGAATTTTCTGCTTGACTCCTCAACAAGGAGCAAGGATGAAAGCAATATCATGTTTTAATTTTTTCTTCCAGGCAACAAAATGGGGTCAACAGGTCGGTGATAATCTATTAAAAGCTGTGAGGGTATTATTTCCCTAGCCCAGGATTAGAGTTACACAGTTTTTTGTCATGATTAGGATCTGGATAGAGTAAGAGATCATAAAATGCATAAAAAGCTACCTGCCAAGATGCAGCAAGGTCACATGTCAAGAGCTGCCTGCAAAAAACCCTAAACTGGTATAATCTTGGCGTTAGTGGATCGGACAAAATGTCAGCTGTCAACTTGCCTTAAATTGCTTGAGCTTGGGGTCCTCTTATTGTTTAAACTCTTTTTTCTCCTTCCTTCTCTTCTTCTTGACCCTTAATCTTATTCTTGTTCTTGCTACAAATAGCCTAGAGTTTAACAAATTCACCAAGTGACTGTACTAAAACATGGGTGGTATTTCCTGAGAGGAGAAATGCCAGGGTCGAGATCCAGCCAGGCTTCAAGAGTGGGTCCACAGGGTGCTGCAGACAGAGAAACTGGGTCTGGCAGAGGGAGAATCCCAGCAGCCAACATCTGGATGTATACTCACAGGGAGTAGGGACAGACTAAAGTTGTATTATGCCTTAGAACCAGGATTTCAACAATCACCTGTGTAGGTACTCTGTGTATTAATCAAAACTTTATTGATGCTATTTTTACCAATAGCTGTAACAATATCCATATTTTTCCAAAGGATTTAAAGAGATCTAATATTTAAGGTGTTGGAATTCAGAGGGAATGAGTTTAATTAGAAGTAGAAAAAAAATCTGGTTTATTTACTGTAGAATGCAAATATTTTGCATTATAGTCTACTTAATTCCAATCCTGCACTAAAACTAAAAATAGACATACGTGATTTTATTGGTTTTTCTCCCTACCTCTATTTTTGCTAAGGAAAAGATATACTGAGACGCTTGCTTTCAAGTAAAATATGCACTTTACACTGCATGTGTGTGGCAATAAAGTCAAGAGAGTATTCCACACGCTGGAAATGAAAGGTGGCACAGTATACTCTTTGTTTTTGTTGTAATACAAACCACAAGCTTTGGCCAGTCTTCAAGAAAAAAAGTGGATACCTACAGAGCAAGTTTCACCTTTAGATTTAATACAATGTTCTATGTGAAAATAAAGTGAAGTTTCCTGAAAATCTCATGCTCCGGAGTACAATAAACTCCCCTGGCAACATTATGCTAGGTAGAATGAAACTTAAAAAAACCAAATAATTTCTTGAGAAACATAACCCACAAGCTTTCAACTCAGTTTATCCATCGTAAACTGTGTTTTGTTAATGCCACAAAATATACAAGAAACAAAATTTCCCCTGAGCCTCATGTTCAGTGAAATTGAAATATTTCTGCTTATCTGTACTACACTGAGAGCCAAAACCTCATTGGACCCTGCCAGAAGTTATGTTATTAATAATTTTAACTAACTTTTCCCTCTAGTAACACTTAGAGAAGACAGAAGGAGACAGAATCCACTGCTCTTTTCAGAAAACATCCTTAACTGAGTGTTAAAAGAGCAAAGCTTATTGTAAAATAGCAATTGAAGTGAATCAACTTTCCCCTGAAACAGCATGCAGCTGTTCATTACATAATACTTTGGTTTCAGCAATGAATCTGCCTTCAGAAGGCTTGAGCTCTTCCCTGCCCACTTAGTCTCCCCTTTCTGCCACAAATTTTTATCTTCTTGGTGTGTAACTTCTGCTGTTTGGGGACCTGTACTATGAGTTGGTCCACAAAAAGGATTTGGGTGGAATGTCTTCTCCACTTTCCCCAGCTAAATTTGTGGTAAAGCAAATACATCAGGGAGCATGCACACAAGAAATGTTGCCCATTTTCCCAACCAAGGTATAGCTAAATGTGGAAAATGCCATGATCTTTAGTTTCTGCATTACTAGAGTAATACAAGCCAGAAGAATTCAGAGATCAACGAAATGGATCGGGCAATTACTTCAGGAAAAATTTACCTATGGTAAAAAGTAGCAAAAAGTGCATTGGAATTCAGAATACCAGGAGTTTATTTCTAGCCCTTTAATTGATCTCCAAGTCAAATATAAAGGTATTTAGGCTAGAAGAAGCGAAGATCCTGATACTTCCACATCTCTATTGAATCATTATCATCATGAGCAATAAAAATGAATGAAAGCCATGAAAATAAAAGCAACTACTTTTAGGTGGACATAAGGTAAAAGGTTATGTCATGCCAAAAGGAATAAAGCAAAGGTAGCTGAGGCTGAAGGTCACCTCCATTTTGCAACTAGGAACAAACAGTGATTACATCTTTTGAAATGTTTAATCTGTAAGCACCAAGGAACAGGAGCACAGTACAGCAATGCTTGCACCAACAACAGCGAGCTCAAGCCAACCACAGAAGGAGAGGACAGCCTATTTAAGAGCTTCTCTGCTTTTTCCTTTACTTTGAAGTATCCTCTTCTATCCAGCACCAATGCAGAAAATTATCTTATTAACAGCTAATAAGCAAAAAGTAGATGCTTTGTCTGTTCTCCATAGTTTAGAACAAAGCAACTCTTTGTATTTAAGTGATTTCCAAATGTAAAGTGTGAAGGCTTCCATAGCCTCTGATCTGATAACTGTACATATCCCAGCTTTTCCCCTTCTCAGTTGCCATTCTCTGATACTTCCTCAGCAAAAGCACTGAAAGAGACAAGCCTAAACCCCTGCATCTGTTTCCTCCCACACAGAACATACCCATAACACAATTCTTTTCCCTGCTTCAAAATTACCCCCGTAAACAAACCTGGGGAGGGGAGGGCAGGGCAGGGCAGGACAGGACAGGACAGGACAGGACAGGACAGGACAAGACAGGACAGGACAGGACAGGACAGGAGGCCATGAAGCAGCAGCAGGTTTGCCAGGCCAGCCTGATGTCCCACTCTTTCTAAGAAGAACAAGAGTCTGCCAATGACAGCATGAAATACTGAAACTGTGCCTGCTCCTGCACCATCTGTAATGAAACTGTGCCTACCATAGGTGGAAGAGACAAAATTTGGATAACAGGGGAAACAAAAGCGGAAACGAAAAACACCGTCATTTCCTCTCAAAGCCTGGTGGTATATTTTGGGGTTATTATAGAGCCCTGCATCTCTACGATAGGAGTTCGGACATGTTTGCCTTGACAAAATCCTCAACCCTATCACGTGACAGCGAGCTGCAGAACTTGCACCAAACAGCCCAAGAACAGGCAGATGTGCCACTTCCCCTCCTGGAACAGTGCAGTCACAGGAGTCAAATACTGCTGTGGAAAAATGGTAAGAAAGCTTGGGATTCACTAGAGAATAAGAGTACAGCCCTGGAGCCTGCAGGCTCAACATGATGCCTCAGTCTGTAAATGTCTGAGAAACCCACGTGGAACATGGGTGTCTCCCTACCCTGTAAATGCGTGGAGCCCACATATGTCCCAAAGAGCAACTCCCTTGCTGTAAGCAGCACTACAAGCTCAAACAGCAGAGATCTGCACCACGAGCCAGTTCCAGTAAAGAAAAAAAAAAGGAGGAAAAAGGGGAAGGAAAATAATTAAAGCATTGTAAAAGAGGCATTAATGGACAGTCCTCCTTTAAACATTTATATATTTTCCCCCACACTACATAATTTTCTTTCCAAAACACCCATTTTGTTCTATTAAAACAACATCCTGCATCAGGGAAATATAACATTTTTAAGGGAGGCCACAGTGTGAAAAACAGAGGGAAGAATTCAGAAAGATGAAATAAAATTATGCTTCAATTCTGCCTTAGAAAATTAGAATAAAGTCCAGCCTTTGCGGGGATTACTGGAGTGATATTGATACATCTAATGAACTAATCAATAGTGCTTACAGGCTTATAAAACTTGCATCCTCTGGATGTGCTACCTGACACCTCAGGGGTAATTTGTAGACATGCTGTGCATTCAGTACTAGCTGAAGTCAATGAGTGTAAAAAAAACACATGAGTATTTTAAATACTAACAAACAGGAAGTTCTCAGAAAAAAAAACCAGATCAGAGTCATGTCTAAACATCTGTAGGCACTTTTAACTTCTCTGTAGTGTTCTCAAGTTTTATCAGTACAAGGACAGGTGGCAGTGAGGATAATGTAAACAAAATAAGGGGGAAAATTTAAGAGGTCATGTATCAAAGCCTTTAACAAAGCTCACCAGTAAAGTCATGCAAGAAACTTCATGTCTGATATTTCCCAACTCACAAATGTTAAGACACTTTTGTGCATGGATTTTTACTTACATGTGATACTTTCCCAGTGACACTCTTTCCAGTAACAGGGAATTCAAGAGGTACTGCATGGCTCAGTAAAAGCTGGGCAAGCTCTCCTTGGACATCTCCAAGGTCTTGCTCCAGCCAGCTGTACATGCTACTTGTCCCACCAGTGGTATCAGCAATGAAACTGGACCCTTTCAACACCTCCAGTAGAGCTCCCCAAAGGAGGAATGCCTTAAGTGCCTTCAACAGCCTAATGCTTGCTGAGTTACTGCTCTGTCTGTGACTGTACTTGGGGTGGGTACATCTCCTGAGCCTACTCTGCACCAGAAGGTGCCAGGCGAGTGGGAATTCATCATCTTGGTCTTTGCAAAGAAGTGAGGTCTCACGGAGACTGACGTTTGTCTCTGCTGCTCACCAACAGTGCTCTCTGTGCAGGGGACTTCCACACAACCTGCTTCCCCCAGGATGGTTCCCAACTGCAAGCTAGTGTGTCTTTCTAATTACAGTATAACTGGATCCTGCACAAAAAAACAAACATTTTTTCAACTTTTCTTACCACAATTGCTGATTTCTTCCATGAGTAACATTTTGTTTAACCAGCACATCTCAGATTTATTTAAATGACTGATCTTAAAGGGCTAAAGCAAACGAGATCCCACATCTTCCCTTTGATGCTTTTTTATTTACTTTTAAGCTACAGATAGTTCACATGTGATAGTTCATTTGAATTCTATTTCTTCAGGAAATTAACACACAGGATTCTTTTTTTTTAATCCTTACTTTAAAAAACCAAACATGGTTTTGGATGTCAACATGACAATAAATATCATCCAGAAGACATAAAGTGGATGCAGTTTCTTTTCCTGGAAACTAATCTCATTAATTTCAGTAGAACTATTCACAAGAGAGTTTACCAGCATTATCTCACAGAGACACATGAGCAGAGAAGAGCCAGACTAAAAAAGCATCACAAACAATTTACTTTTTCAAAACTCAAAAAATGAAGCAAGGACCCCCTGTTCACACTGGGCAATCCCCATAACCTCTTTTTTCCTGGGACAGCATCATTAATTCAAGGATGAAGCCCATGTGTAATGCAATCCTGCATTTTTCTCCCTTCTCGTATAACCCAGAAAGCAATGGGAAAAGGTCTTCTGTATTAATGTATTAAACAACCTGTGAACTTTCTTTTAATTAAAGAACTTTAAAGTTGTTTCATTAAACAACTTTCTTTTAATTAGAGTGGGAGGCTTTTTTCCATTCCAAAGTGACAAAGAGCAGGAACACTGAAAGATTGCTGGTGCAGCGTCTCTATTTCCTTCCCAGATGCAATGGGCTCAGCAGTGACTCACCAGACACCCCTAGGTCATCAAGAGCAGTGGCAGAGTGGCCCTCACAGAGCCCCACATCTCTGTCCATCACTTACTTATCAGCTGAATTCCAAAATCTGGTGAAGACTGGGAGGTGGATGCCAAGGGTGTCCAACTGCTGCTGCCTCAGGCCATGACCCAGGAGAGTATTAAAAGTGATGTTGTATAATTGAGAGCACTCTTTGGTAAATAATTCAAAAATCAGTTAAAGGCAGAGGAGGACAGAGTCTTAGCTGGCGTGCAGCAGCAAACCCGGATTGGTTTTAACATGATTCAACAGATTTAAACATGGAAAATGCTGAACATGTCTTTTAAATATGCAAAGTCCCGTTGACATAAAGGAAGAAGCTACTAAAGACTTCAGGTTCTTGACACAGAGACTGAAATGTCTCTTTTGCAAAGAGTGTTATGATGGTAGTCCCTGAAATGGCCTTTGAAGAATTGCATGTTAATGTCTGCCCAAGTGTGGTGACACATCAGGCTAGAGCCCAGCATTTCAATCATCTGTTCCCAGGTTAAAAACCATGGCAGCCAGAACAGCCCTACTTCTAACAGAAGACGTGTGATGATTTAAATTATTACAGTGTGTTCCCAGGCAGCACTTCAAATTACATTTAAATGGGAGGGAAAAAAATCCAAACCCTTAGTGGAATGAAAAATATATTCATTGTATAATCTTGGAAGACTTTTCTACAAGACCTAAATTAGGAGCCTTAATAAATCTCTCAGAGGCTTTTAGCAACTTACGTGTGTTTATGTTTAATAAAAATGGTGGAGGGTTCCAACTAAATTAAATTAAACTAGGTCCTAATTCCTATGTTTTGAAAAGGCATCACGTTGATACTGTGATGACTTTATTCATGGAAATATGATTCAACTCTTTGGCTCACAAATCACTGTTACCAACCCAGCACAAAGGAAAAAAAAAAGAAATCACAGCTGCAGTCTCTGAGCTCCTGGAGACAAATGTCTGAAAGCAAAGAAAACAAAAGAAACCAAAAGGGAGAGCTAACCCTTGGGAAGCATTGTCTGGAAGGTTTGTGGCCACCTCTGACTAACCATGCGCTCCTATTTTTGAACATCTGAGTCATCCCGTAGGGTGCTGCACCTCTGTGCAAATAAATAAATAAATATAAACCCACAGAGCAACACAAAATGTGAATGGTTGGTGGGGAGGAAGATATGTTTGGTCAGGGTGGTAAAGAGGGGAGAATAAACCCCAAGGATGAATACTTTCCAAACCCAAAAAGGATCAGAAATAAAACAGCAAAACAGCCAACAAACAATCTATATCCTGTTAGGAAAGACCAATTTTACCACCTCTATTCAAGATACGGTTCCAGAGAGATAACAAAGTGCAGCAGGATTCTCCTCTAAATGATGAATAAAAGAAATTATGTCAATTTCCAAACCAATCAAAAAATCCTAAAATCTGGCCTGCAGTTACCAAGTTTGATTGTATTGCAACACAGTAAATTTTAAGGTCTGCTCTACTTACAGAGGAGGACTGGGCAAGCCTCCTCTATCCCCCTCACAAAGCCCAGGACAACAACAGGGTGATGGGGATTCCCTTCCTTTGTACATAAGGAGGCATAAAAACATTATCCTTCAAAAAGACTATAAAGTCTACTTTTCCCCACCTAGAAACACAGCGTAACGCTGCCGCATGAACAACAAGCAGCTCAAACCCAACTTGCAATTTGCCACCTGCAAGAGCAGCACCTGGTCCCAAGCTGGAAACACAGACCCCATCAGTCTGTGCCTTGCACAGCCACTTACAGCACTGCTGCAGGTGGCTGTGCAATTCCTCTCCCTGTGGTGTGAATCCACTTGAGACTGGCTTTATTTTTATACAGACTTTGCACAGGTAAAAGCAGTTACACAAGATGTAAAGCAGCCAGCAGGCCGTGGCTGTGTGGCAGGTGACTTCTCAGAAACAAAACTGACTGCAGCTGTCCAAGTAACTGCTTTGCTGAGCATCACTCAAGGAATCACACTAGGGAATAATGCCAGTATTTAACATCCACAGCAAATAAATCCTTTCCTTCACTGCATAGCATGAATAGTTGTGCTAACAGGGATAGGGAACAGCAACAAGGATGGGGAACAGCACAGGTGGAAAGAGCTCCCAGTGGAGGGTAATTTTTAAGTCCGTGCTGCCACCGAGACAGATCTTGCAAACTCTCAGCCTGATAGCTTTAACATTGTCTGCTATTTTTCACCCCAAATGGATCATGAGACCTTCTGGCTCAAAGAAGAACCTGTAGGCTACAGCTAGCATACATGAGACAAATATGCCTAAAAATGCCTTCATGTTAAAAAGATGTTGAATAGAAGTGCAATTCAAAATCTCAACGATTTCTAGCAAGCCAGACAGTGAAGCTGCCTGGAAAAAGAACTGCAAAGGGGAAAGAAAAAAACAAAAAAAAGAGAGTCAACAATTATTAGATGTTAATATGTTATGTGCTTCTATTGGATGCATTTTTCAGTGTGACCTTCGCCCTGCTCTGTTCACAAACAAACTTTCCCAGAATTAACAGATAACAGAGATACACATATAACTTCTGGCAATGCACAAAAATTCAAGCTCCTGACGGTGTTACTATACACATACTGGGGCTAATGAGAGAGGAAAATGACTGATGAGGGCCCATGTCCCAGCTCCCAGCCTATATCCTGATGCCTGAAGCCCATCAGCCTCTTGTTTTTGCACACCCAGTCCCCTGTGGCGCAAGGTGTACCTGTGAACCTCTGTGATTTGTCCAGTCAGTTCAGTCTTTAGAAAGTTTAACCTCATTGGTTATTGTATGTATAACAGCAAACTCCCTTTTCCTACTGTTGCTGGATTTTGGGGTAAGTCTAGTAAAACATTCACTTTTTCTCTCACCTATGCTGTTAATTGCCTATCTATAATTAAATTGAACACAGAAGGATAGTAAATGACAGAAAGGCTCAATGTTCTAGCTTTGGTGCCTCATAAAAGTACTAACCTGGGCCACATGCAATACCCACATAGCACAGCTAAATGATCAATCTAAAACCAACAGGAACTTTTATATGGACTGATGGTCTTTGGCTTAGGCCCCTTCCAAACACTGAGTTTTCATGAGTTATACCAGCTGCCACTTGTATTTATTTTATAAACACCACATGCTAAGTGTAAATTGCATCGCCACCACCACTGATTTCACCCCAGACACTTTTATACAAGTTATGGGTGGTGGAATCCAGGTTTAGGCTGAAGGCCAAGAAAGACCTCTCCAATGGGGTTGTA
>VZRN01003139.1:322535-371352 GCA_013397935.1 Dasyornis broadbenti | reverse complement strand
TTTTTTTTTTTTTTTTTTTTTTTTTTTTTTTTTTTAAAATAAAATACTGAAACAACCAGTATGTGGAAGAGTAAGACATTCGGTTTATCACAGTGTTATTAGCTTGTTGCATAGGAGATCTAACAGTTGCCAGCACAGAATCTGGACAGAGAACCACCAGCCCAAATAGAAGCATGCACAGCCAGGTCATCAGTACCCACAGACCAGGTCCTTCTTTTCAGTCATCTTTTGTACTACAAATATCTGCAGGCAGAACGTGTACAATAGTGAAAAAACAAAACAAGCAGCACAGGCTCTTTAGAAAGAAGGGAGTAAATAAGGGCAAGGTGAATGATGACTTTCAGAGTAAAGTCATGGGGTTTTTTTCCAGGACTTCTTGCCCATCTCTAAAAAACACTATAAAGGAAATGTTGTTACTCATCAAGGCCCTTTTCAGGTCAGAAGCAGGGTTCAAGGACCATAAGAATATGCACAAAAACCCCACTATCTATTGTCTTCAGGCATTTTGTCTGAATGGAACCTTCAAAGTCTTAGGTCAGTAATTACCTCCATGAATCTGCAAATATTATTAGCAGACAGAATATACATGAGCAAGCTGTTTTCTTCCTTATTTTTAACCAGAAGGACATCTCTCATGCTGGGCATTCTCACATTCAAAACACGTTTTGGTCACCCAGGGTTTTTGGTTGGTTTGTTTGTGTTTGGGTTGACCACGGCCATGCTGTCTTCAGAACTCCTCAACTCCCAAGTACTTCGCTGCCTTCCGCAGGGCTCAGCTATGACACATTGTGGGTGCAGGTCAAGCACATCCCTGGCGTTTCTGAGGTCACAGTGTTACAGCTTTCCCAACAGCATGGCCCACCAAGTGTTTTGTAAACTCATCGCGCAGCACAGCCAAACAGAAAACAAAGTGCACACAAAAAGAGTTTTGCTCATCCACAGCTGAAGGAGGTATTTAGATAGGAAGGTCTTCCAGGGCAGGAATGACATGTTTGTACTGATGTCACAGCTTATCTCCTGTCCTTCTGTATTAATAATACAATAGGACAGATTTTATAATACAACAGGACCAACAGTGTGTGTAACAGTTGTTCTGATGACCTGGAATCAAAGTGTGGTTTCCTTCTATGTATTATTTACTTATACTTTAGTGTATATATATACACACACATGCTTGTATATACATACAAATGCATATATACACATTTGCATGTGTATTTATCCACTGTTTATATATTTTATAAACATACACAAAGTTTGTATATAAAAAAAGAGGGAAACAATATTCCAAGAGGATTATATATGCTTTCCTCATGGAAAACCTAAACTTGTTCATTTTTTAAATATCTCCTCTGATATATTCAGCTTCCATCTGTTCTGCAGAATAACTCTCCCCTTGCATTTCTGTGAAGTGATTGAGATCTGTCCTTCTGCAGTTGGCAGTACTATTCCATTGTCTTGATTCCACAGAATACCGGGGGACAAATCCATGCCTCCATTGCACTGGAAATCCCAGAACTGGACCCAGTACTTCAGGTGTGGCCTCACCAATGCTGAAGAGAGGGGAAGAGTCACTTCCCTCAGCCTGCTGATAACACTCTGAATGCAGCCCAGGAGAAGGTTGGCACCACAGTCATGGTATATCAAGCACTGCTTCCTTCCAGTTTTACTTTTTTCTGCAAGTTTGCTGAGGCTGTGCCACAACATTGTTCCATCATCCAGGACATTAGTGAAAATATCCAACAGTATTTGACGCCAGGACTGACCCCTGGGTTATACCCATGAGGACCAGCCTCTGGCTGGACTTCATGCCACTGATAATAATTCTTTGAGCCCAGCATTTCTGCCAGGTAAATCTACCTCTCTGTCCAAACACCTAATCCATACACCATCAGTTTGTGTATGAGACTGTTGTGGGAGACAGCGACGAAAGCCTTGCCAAAGCTGAAAAAAAGAACATGCGCCATTCCAATCATGTCACTGTAGAAGGTTGTTGTCCACTGAAAATCCATGCCGATTACTCCCAGGCACCACTTTATCCTTCATACAGCTATACAGCTAGAAATGGTTACCAGGATTATTGACTCTATCATCATCCTGGGTCCAAGATGGGATTGACTGGCCTGTAGTTCCCTGGATCCTTCTTCTTGCTCTTCTTGAACACAGGAGTGACATTGGCTTCCTCCACTCCTCAGGTCAATGGTTATGACCTTTCAAAGATAATTGTGAGTTATGACATGAGCCATCACTATGACATCAGCCATCTCCCTCAGAGAAGGCATTGAGTACCTTGGCATTTTCCAAGCCATTTTTCACCAAATCCTCTACCCAGTTCAACAGCAAGCCTATGTTTTTCCTAGTCAGCCATTTGCTGCTGATGTACCCATAGGTACCTCTTTCCTTCTTTCCTTGTTGCTCTCCAACATACCTTGTCAGATTCAGCTCCAGATGCCCTGCTGTGTTGTCCCTCCTGCACATGCTGGGGTGCTTGGCTAGACTCCCACAAGGATCTGAACCAGTGACCAAGAGACTTCTTCAAAATATCTGAAGACATCTTTATTTAGATAAAGATTTACAGTTTACAGCAGACATCCACAACACCACTACACGTGGTGTGCCCTCTAACTACAAACTCTCAGCTGACTCTCATCTCCTTCAAAGCAGAGTTCCAACCATTCTCACTTCTCTGACAAGCAAAGAATAACTCCCACTTCTAACTATGGTGTGGCCTCCCTAAAGAGCCTCTATCCAGGGCTACAGCAGTGTCAGCTATCCCACCACTTCTCTGCAGACCAGGAGCTCATCTACCTTGCTCCAGCCTCAGCAAGAGATCCCCAGCCCCAAATCTGCAGAGCTGTACCCTCTTCAGCAGCTTGCTCTTGGGCTATGGCCTCTGCTGAGTCAGGGAGTCAGGGGTAATTTCTCTGCCGAGTGCTGAGGACCACCTCTGGCAGCTCCCTGTCATCGCTGCTCAGCAAACAGCACTGTCAGCCCAGACCCTGGCCTCTTTTCTGCACAAACTGCTGCTGGCTGCATGCAGTGCTTGATGGTTTTACAGGCTCACCCCAGCACCAGCTGACAGGATTCCTGACCCTCCCTAGCCAGGATTCAGTTGGAACAAAAGCTCAAAACACTTTCTCACAAGAAGCTCTTCAATATTTATAAAATCTACCACAGATATCACAAGCCAAGTGAAAATTTTACTGCCTGCTTCCTTCTACAGGTGAGTCAGGGTCAGAGATGCCGTAACATTTACGTTGGTTTTAGCCATTCGGTGATTTTTACCACCACCATTCCAATTATCACAGAGCTAATGATAGCCATCAAGGACAAATTAATAATTCCACAATAATCTATTACTGAAAATACAGCTTCCCCAGAAATAGAAAGAAATAACTTCTGATACCAGGTCCACACTCACTAAGTACCTTAATGAAAGTTAATCCCTTCCCTTGGATATCTTCCATACGTGCCCCTGGCATACAAGAAGGAGGAAGGCCACCGTATATCAAAGACTGCTTTCACCAATCCCGTAACAGGAACAAAATCAGATATTAAACTGTACTATAGGTTAAGTTGGTGGAAAGGACACCAGTGCATGCGTACACAAAGGACTGCAGGGGATCTGATCTCCACACTCACCTCAAAGGCAGCTCCTCCAGGCAGTTAAAACTTGGCACTGTGGATTTTCTAATAAATAAACACAGAAAATGTCACTTTCTCTTGCTCACTTGCAGGTAATTTTCCACCGGGTCCCATTTCAGTTTGATGAGAGAGGTAATTATCTGATGAATCAAAAACCCCAGCACCCCCACTGCTGTTCCGATTAGCCCCATCAGCAGCCATCGATCCCACTCTGTTCTAGCAACAGAAAGACACAGTTACCTCTCAGACCACGACACAGGATTATTTGCCATGCTGCCTCTCACAAACACACAAATTCCATTTTTAGAGCATTTTGATTATTAACCGTGACTGCCTGAACAACAGGCTGCTCTTGCCAATAGCTCTTTTTAAAGTGTACATTCAACAAAGGTCTCCCTTCAGGTGAAAGCCATTTGCATTAGGGTAAGGAACACAGTTGGATTTTTTCATTTTGGATTTGGGTTTGTTTTTTTTTTTTTTAATATACAAGTAGCAGTGCAATCTGCTCTCAGATGTCAACTGCTTGATGTTATATCAAAATAAATTATGTGACCCAGTAATTAAGCATTTGGTAGAGCACTCTGAACATATTTCAAAGTAATCCCTGTTTCCTTCAAATGCAGGTAATGCACTGAGCATCCATCAAGTAAATGTGCAAACTTTTACCTCCAGTTTCTGTCTTTCCTGAACTTACACTTCTAATAATAACTGTGCACCAATAATAATGACCGATTTATTTCTAGTGTTATCTAGGACTAGAGCAGGCCTACAGAGATTCAGACACATTGGTTCCTGCAGATTATGCTAAGAGAAAAAAACCTAAAAGTTAATTACTTTTTAATAGCAATTTAAAAATTAATTGTAATTTAAAAATTAATTACAATTAATTTCAAGAAGTCCCAGTAAGAGAACATTCCCCCGAACTTCTGCCAAGTCTCTCCCTTTTAAATTGTATACATTGAGAAGTTAATAATTCTTTTTTGCATATTCAATAACTTGTGAAGAGCAAAGACATAAGCACTTACAAATTATGGTTTTAATCCCTTGGCCCCCTTCTACATTCAAAATATTTTCCTGTGTACAGAAACAATAAATAACATTTTCTTAATTCCTTCTGCTATCAGGCATCTCCCTGGAGTGC
This sequence comes from Dasyornis broadbenti, assembly GCA_013397935.1. Classification (NCBI taxonomy): domain Eukaryota; kingdom Metazoa; phylum Chordata; class Aves; order Passeriformes; family Dasyornithidae; genus Dasyornis; species Dasyornis broadbenti. Next base: position 366,566 of record VZRN01003139.1, on the reverse strand, counting down.
CCAAATTACACAGAGCTTCAGCAGCAACTTAACACTATTTAAGGTAAGTTTACCTGTATGTTTTCTCTTGTAGCTGCTTCTTATAAGCCTTGCTATGGGAAAGCAAATAATCCGAACTCTCGTGGGCTACCATATGTTCTCTGTATCAAAGGTACTACAGCTTGGATGCTTTACCCAAGGCAGTTTGCAAGTTGGCAGCTCAATCAAAGGAGAAAAAGACTCGATGCATGTCAAATATGATGCATGTGAATCAAAATCAAGAGCATGCTGTGTGTTTGTCACCTCCAAGGGGTGACATTGATTACCAAAGAAAGAGTACAATAGGATTTCTGCTGCTCTCCACTAACTGGAATTTGGACCAAATCGGCAAGGTCTCACCTCAAATAATCACAGAATGTTGGAAGGGATCTTAAAGACCATCTAGTGGCAACCCCTCTACCATGGACAGGGACACCTTCCACTAGACCAGGTTGCTCCAAGCCCCATCCAACCTGGCCTTGAGCACTTCCAGGGATGGGGCATCTACAGCTTCTCTGGGCAACCTGTTCCAGTGCCTCACCACCCACACAGTGAAAAATTTCTTCCTAGCAACTAATCTAAACCTGCCCTCTGTCAGTTTGAAGCCATTGCCTCTTGTCCTGTCACTACATGCTCTTGTAAACAGTCTCTCTCCATCTTTCTTGTAGGCTCCCTTCAGGTACTGGAGGGGCCACAACAGGGTCACCCCAAAGCCTTCTCTTTTCCAGGCAATGAAGAAACAAATGGCTCCTGGTTGTCAATTAGTGAGTACTAAAGGCCAAGAGAGACGAAAAGTTCTTTACACACATGCAAATTACGCAAAATAAAAGTCTTTTGGCTCTATGGTTTTGCAATGCTGGAAGCTTCCTTGTAGCCCACTACTCACACTTCTCAAATGTAAAAACACACATCATGAAGGAAATACTGCCATGGGCAGGGAGCACATCCATATCAGGATATAGCAATGATCTAAGTCCAATTTCTTATACCATAACTGGGGTTTTTTGCCAGCTCAGTCAGGCATTTCATTCTAGAGATTTCAAAAGTACTATGCAAATTGCAGACCTGGCAACAACCAAACTGACAAAAAAGACTGTCAGATCAAGCTAAAGAGAATTGATCTAGGTGGAAGTCAAAGACTGCAGAAAATAATTGTTGCTGGAAACTGTGTGAATAGCTATGAGCAACAGTAAACACATTGGAAAAATTAATGTTACTTTCCTTACAGATATGGGGGAATAAATGTATCTGCCACCAATACATCCATATTGAAGTTATCTGACAACAAATACACAACGTGTGATCAATTCAATCCCTCCAGTCAAAGGTGAATTAAGGAACAGCAGGAGTCTTACTGATTATGTACACTTATAATGTACAACAGAGTAAGTGCTTCACCAACAGAAGCTCAGACCTTAGTTTTGTGTTTAAGCACAAAAATGTTTTGAGATTAGACTGCTGACTTCTGCTTGCACAAAAGTTGGGCTTAATTAGTCCTATTCCAAGTTTAAAATGGAGGAAAAGGAAGCAGAACTCAGGCAAGAAAAGCAGGTGCCTGACCAGAGCTCCTGGCTGGGACCCCACCACTGTTTCATTCAGGGATGCCAGACTGGCTACCCCAAGGCCTCCATTTAACCCATTTATTTCTGGAACATGGGAATTTGCATGATGTCATTTTCTAGCTGTGTTAGACCAAATGGTATATGTGAATAGATCTGAGTATTACAAAGATTGCAGCATAAACAAAAATACAAAATCCACTGAACAATACAGACGGGGGTGGAGGGGAGGAACACTGAAACTAAAGCTACATTTCTAGGGGAAACAGATGAGGCCAAGTCATACTGCTCACAGACAACACAGATATTCCTCATTCCATGTCACGATGATTTATTACATAAACAGGATGGCTGTTTTTCCCCAAACAGGAATATCATTCCCATCTCTAAGAGCACACCTGAGCATTTGCCTCTGCCATTCCTAGTTGCCAGAAAACCAAAGCTGACAACTCCTCTTCCATCAGACTCAATCTCTGCAGCAGTGGCTCAAGCTGTACTGCAAATTCTCATAAACACCACTCGTGCATTCAAATCTTAAAAAACAAAATAGAGTAAGAATGTGTTTTCAGACTTTGACCCCTAATGATATTTTCCCCCATGGACTCTTCTATAGTCAACTTAAACCCACTAGTACACTGACTTCTGACATATATTTTATGAATCTCTGAGAAGCAGTGCACAAATGGCCAGGGTTGAAAAGCGAGACAGTGGAAAACAAAGTAAGATTTGAGATTGCAGTGGCAACATTGCTGGACCCCTGAGATGCAGGGGTTGAGACAACTCTCCAGAGGACAGACAAGGCCTTACAAAACACATACACATACAGAGCCTTGTTCATTTACAATGAAACCTGAAGACTAAGAGACATGAAATTGAAGGCAAATGCAGACTGGGGTTCTAAAAGCTTCTGCACCAGGCATTCCTGTGCTAGGAATAATTATTGCTTAATTACGCTGTAAGAATTTGACCCAAAACCTTTGCATTTGGGCTGTCACTGTTACATACACTCTTCCATATACATACACATACAAAAACACCTCCCAGTGCAGAACATGAGTTCTGTAAAGTCTGCATGAGGGCTGCCCTGCTTTCTGCAATGTTTTTATCTCCAAACATCACACAAGGATCTTTTTGCTTATTCAAGAGCAACTTTGGCCATGGATAAAGAAAATCAGAGGCAATGACGAAAAAATACCTTCTCAATACTGGAAGATAAAATGCCCTCACCCACGGGAGGAAACAAGAGAATCCAGGCTGCCAACAGTTCCCAGGTTTTTCACTAATTTCTGACTTCTGCAAGGCTTGCCACCTAACTTAAGTGTTTTTATCACATCACAGCCCAATTGGGAATGGCTGCTTTAGAGACAGGGAGGGAAAGAAGGAATCTGTGTTCATCACCACTAAAAGCTACCTACATGCTTCTTTGCATAAATGCTCTGAGGAGTCAAATTATAAATTGAATTTTACTCAGTTAGGAAAGAGTTTTGAAAGGACAATGTGGGGAAAAATCCTGCTTTCAAGCTGCCAAGACTCCCTTTGGGAGCCACAGAGCTCCCTGTTCCACTCCCAAGCAGCTTCCATGCAGGCCATGGGATTCCTTGCAGAATGGCAATGGCAGAACAAGGAGGGTGGGCAGACACCAGCACAGCTCTCTCTTCCTTGGTAAACAAAACCAGACTGAGCCAGTCTTCCTCCAGTTAGGACCTGGAAAGTAGCTCCCTTGAAACAAGAAAGATCAGCAAAGGATTGGACCTCTGCTACTTGGTGATCTGGATGACAGGTGAGGTATGCTGTACAGCAGAAAAGCAGGTACCACGTATCAGCAGCTGGCCCTTCCAACACAGAGGTTGGGCCAGTCCGTCTAACTCCTCTCCCAACTAACCAGGAAGAAGGAACAACACAATTTTATTTGCCTAAATATTTTGTAAGTGTAAGAGTATGTGTAGGCATGCAACACATGCTCTCTATCCCTTAAAAGACCAGGATGAAATAATCCCAACTAATACTATGAAAATACAAAATACGAGTTGCTAAATTAGAAGCCAGAGCAAATAAGAACTACCCACCAAGCAGCAGTAGAGGTACATCATGAATTTAATATAAAAACATTTTGCCACTTTCTTTAAATAGTACAGACATAAATTAGATTCCAGCTATTACACAAAAAAGCACCTACCACAGAACTCTAATTCTTGTTATGGTTGTACTAAACCCCTCCTAAATCACTGGCACCCTTCTGTCTAGATAGCCATATAATGTCATTTTAACTGTGTAGTGGCAAGCATGTAAAAAACCAGGCAAATACTTAGTTGGCATCTCAGTTTTAAGTAGACAGAGAATCGTGTACTTTTTGAATGGTGTCAGTTGTATATACTTAAATTATATTAATTTCTTCCCTCTCCACTGCCCTTCTGTCTTCAGCTACAAGCTCGATTAGTGCAGCACATGTGATTTGTCCATCTGTCAAGTAAAGCAGTGCACCATTCTTCTTGTCTTCAGTTTTAATAATAGAATCATACAGATATTATAAGATCAAACAATCACAAAAATACAATAAAGGATTAGAGACTGAGAGTTAATGTTGCTAACATTGCATGAGTAACACACCAATTCCAAACAAAACGGAAGATAAAAGTTTAGAGTTTTTGAAATGCCCGAAGAAATAGTTTCTACTTTAAGGAACATGAGCAGTTCAGAATATATTTTTCAACAGATTGAAAGCAGGGTGGTAGAACGAAGAGCTTCCGAAGCAGTACTCTATTCACAGCATCCCACTCCAAAGATCAAAAATCATTACACTACTAATTGAGGTGACACTCAAAGACTTCAAATAATGAGTGTTTAATGCGCAATCTGAATGACAGCTCAAGGAAGCAAATAATTATCACAGTCATTGAACAGAGATATAAAGACTTTGTTAACTAGAAACGTCATGGCTATCAACTTCCATTTCATATTATTCCAGTATTTCAAAGTTACAGCATTTAAGGAATGAAAGTAAAGTACTAACTTAGCATGAGAATTTTCCTATAAAGGCAACAACTCATACATATGATGCTGACTTGAAGGACATAGATGTTGAAATATTTTCTGATAATGCTGTAATAAATCTCACATAGTGTCAGGTTAGTAGCAGCATATGATACAGTAAATTTAATCTGAAAATCTTCAGACAGAAAAAAATGTACATATGACAGGAAATCGTTCCAGAAAACACAACCCAAGATAACTATGACCATCTCCACAAATCCTCAATTTGTGATGTTGTGGTAAGGAGTTATTTTAGATTTCTCAGAAGCAGACAGTCCCAGAGTTCAAAGTGCAACATACCTCCCGGAGATGGGAAATAATGCTCCCTCCTAAAATTGCAGTGAAGCAAACAACAAACACTGGAGGAATCTGTTGGCCAGAAAAGGTCAGGGCTGCTGGCAATTTGCCCAAAACTGTTACAAAAGCAGAGCTTTTAGTACAGACTTTTCCCAGTAATAGTATTGACTCAAACTACATGTACACATTTAAACCCAAACCTGCTGATCACCAACCACTTAAGAGTAATGTGGGAACTAAAAAGCCAGCTGCCACCACCACACACTTCCATGCTTTTGGTTTACACAGCTCCTCATGGTGGCAAGCTTTGCCAAAACTTAAGAGAAACAAAGTAATCTGAACCTGCTGTACTTCAGTAGAATGTTTTAACAATTGTAAATGCAGGAATATTCAATCTTTAAAAAGTGAAAGAGATGAAGTCAATTGGGTTAAGTCCTGTCAGGTTGACTTTAAGGAGTTCCAAACACTACATCATTTCCCAAATGCATTCTGCAAAACTGAACCATCTCTCCCTTATTAACCCAATTTTCATGATGCTGGAAGATCTGCTAGAAACACCTGCTTCCATATCTTCATGACAACTTCACAGCTCTACTGTTTGAGCTGCTCTCATCCTAATTGAAACAGCTTTTATTTTTTATGACAATTGGAAAAATACAGAAAATTCTTCATGCGCTATTTTCAAGTCAAATCAGTAAGAGATATGTTTACCAGGTTTCTTCTTTTCTTGATAATTTTTTAGTAGAAATTGCAGGGAGAAATCAAACCCCTCCTCCCTTCCCTTCTCATTCCCACATGCTTAAAAATAATAATAAGATATAATAATAATTAAAACAGCCAATGTGTTAAATCAGCATACCTACACATCTGTAATAATCAGCAGGGAGCAGACTGGGAACAAGCACAAATCAGCTTAGGAAAACCTTCTTCATAGTAAGACTGCACAGCCATTCGTTCAGTACTTCTGATTTAACAAATACACAATTTGGGGTTTTCTAACCCAAACTGCATAGTTTATAGATTATAAAACCATGTTTATATTTTACCCATACTGTTTATATTAAAAGTAGAAGGTTGGGATGCTGCTGCTAAGAAATGGTGAAAAGTCATAAATTAGTAGAGAAAACACAAGTTTTATGAAGACACTGGTTACATGTGCATTATCTCAACATCTTCCATTAAGTTATCCATTTATATAGTTTGTCACTCATCTAAATAGTTTTGGGGTTTTTTAAATATTTATCACTATTTTAAAATGGTAAAGACTGAAAAACTTTATGGAACTGCTTGAATATGGAAATGCTACTTGAGAGCTGGTTTAGGATGTTATTTTAAAGAATAGAACTCACTGTACATAAACTTACAGCTGTTTACAAATTGAGCTGGAAGTATACATCCATTTAGGAAAAAAAAAAGAAAAAACCCAACAAAATTACAAACCACTGTGGTGGTAACACTATGGCAATGTAAGAAGTTATTTTGTGGGGAGTATTTTTTTTAAGTGTCAAGTATGTTATTTTTATACTTCCAGCATACTTTAGCCCATGATCAGCTGGGTCTGCAACAGAAAAGGTACTGCACATTGTTTCAGGGAATAAGGCAATCAGCAGAACAGGGAACAGAAAAAACCATCTCCCACAATTGTTTCAACGGAGAGAGAGTTAACACAGATGGATTAACAAGTTTTAAAGCTTTTTTTCTTTTAATTTATTATCATTATTATTAAATAAAGACTACAGACATTCATGCTCCTCCAATACCTCTCCACCTCAGAAACCTTTCAAGGTTTCACAAGAGTTCTGAACATGTTATAGAAACATTGACGAGAAACGTACTTTGTCCCACTGCTTCACATCTGTCTGGAATTTTACTCACATAAAAGACCAACAGTAGTTTTAAGTCATCTTTCTTTGGTACAGTAACACATATTCAGACTTGTTTAGTACCAGTTTACTCCTCCTCTACCAGCTGAAACTAGCCCCACCAGGGCAGTCTGGCTGAGTTTTCATAAACTAGAGGCCAGTATTAAAGCACGTAGTAGTCAGACATCCTGCCTCTGCCACAGGACAAAGATCTGGCGGCCTACTAAGTGTGCCTTCTGCATCAAAAGATAGCATAAGAAGAGTGTAACAGTATTTTTAGACCTTGAGTTATCGTCCCAAAAGCTACTAAATAGGAAATGTATCTCCACAAACTCACTATATAAGTAACCATGTAAAACACAAACACTTGGCTTAATTATACAGTTGTTACCATTATAGTTGATCAACTGTCATAATATGCACTGGAATTTTTCTTTAGGTATCCACTGTACAATAACAAACGTGTGTATTATGCATTTATTTGATAATAGTTGAGGGATTCATTGCTGACTCTGTCTTGCTTGGTGAAAAGTATTCTCAGCTTGCTTTCAGGCAGAGGAGAGAAATCAAGGCCGCTCATAGGTTCCCACCTTTCAACATTTTCTGGACTTTTTGAATAAGGCACATCATTTGTAATGTGGCTATTTCCATAGGCTTGCTCATTGTATCTTAAGGAAGGTTTAACAAAGTATGAATCATACCATCTTTGGCTTTTTTTTTCTTTGCTTCATAGAAAATGTATCCCTGCCTCCAACAACCAAAACAAGAACTTTGGCAATGCTACAGAGCACAAAGCTAGTTTAAATCCCAGCCAATGACCAGCAAAAGAATTTTATGTTTAGAGCTTTTCCACTTTGTTGCTCACCCAACTGGCTTCAAATGGTGCTCTGCTTTGCAAGATGTTCAAGTATGGGTTTGAAAAGAAAAAAAAAATTACACACTTGGTAACATGGCAAATTCAAATTTTGCCAGAAGAATATAACACAAATTAAATACTTGTGAGAGGAAAATTAAAATTCTATCATCTAAATAGGTTACCTAAGAGAGACCACAAGAACATGAGAAAGCAAATTTGAAGTAAACACTGATCAGACATAGACATCTGCAAAACAACATAACCTTTCTGAAGGAGCGTAAGCACAGTGCTTCAAAATCTTCTTCAGGTAGCAGAGGAGTTTCGAGGAGGCTCTCAACTTTAAGCAGTAGTTGAAGACATTTTAAAATTTCATAATTAATTACACTTCAGACTTGTCCCAGTGTGAGCAAAATGGAAAACCAACACACCTAAGATCACTGCAGGAATATTTTTATAGTCATCCATGTATTACATACTCCAGTGTCAGAGATCAACTCCCTCCAGCACGGATTTCGTCCTTCTGCAAAATGTATCTCCTTACAGCTGGATATGCAAATTCTCACTGATACAAATGGATAGGCTATTACAGGATCACCTTGGACCACACACAACTACACGAACAACAGGCCCTTCTTGATGCTCTTTGAATAAGCCAGTCTCTTAAATATGTTGCCAACCATATAATAGTCTACAAGCATTCTCTCAATAGTTTATGTTGAAATTCACATCTTAGAACTGTACAGTTCCATTATTTTAATTGATTAAGTATAGATTAGCAGTGTTAGTGTAAGAAAAAAGATTTAATGGCATCAAAATCATTCAAATTAAAATCAAGAAAAAAAATGTTGCAATGCATTTCAGCCAAACTATCACAAATGATATGTTATATAAATACAGACACGAGGTAGCTGGCAGCTGTAAATCCACCAATTCCGAAAGTGCCCAATTTGTCTAAAAAGCATAAATTGACAATATCAATTAAACCTTTCCATTAAAAAAGAAAAAAAAAACCCTAGTTTATTGCTTTTAAAGGTTAATTGTTTACATGAGAAACAGGCAAAGGCTTATCAAAGAGTTACCTAGCTGTTGATGGCTTTTGATCATATCTACTTTTTCAAAAGAACCACTAAATAAAACTTTGAATTCAAATAGCTGACTCACACCCACTGTTACATGCTCTCACCAAAATGAACAAAGGTTTGCACTCTCCAAGGTAGGGGGCACGGAAAGAAGGCATAATATCTAGAATATCATTAAACACTTGCTTATGAGAAATAAGTAACAGAACTAAAACCAGTGTTCCCAGCAGACAGAATACATTGAAAAAACAGACTAAGGACTGCAGGAAAGGCAGAAAGCTTCTAGCTACGAACACAGTGGCATCATGGCAAATGACTCATGTAAAGCAGATGGAAATATGATGATCTGTAGTACAGGTGTAATTTTTACTAAAGCTTCCTGAAGTTTCTTTATTGTGTGTTTCACAAAAGGCAAAAGTGGGACAGACAGGAAAAAAAGGCAAGTAACATAAAAGAGAAAAAGATGCAAGAAGGCAAGACAAAGGACTGAGAAATAGGACAGACTTCAGCAACGTGGTCTGAGAAGTGCTTAGAGGTCAAGTAAGCGGAGTGAAAGTTATGTTCATTTCTTGAAAGAATCTGGAGGGGAACTAAAGGGAAGGTTTTTTTGTTTGTTTTTATTTTGAGGTTGGTTTGGTGTTTGGGGTTTTTTAAAAATATATTTATATACACACACAAAGAGTGCAAGTTTGTCTAAAGAAGTGATACTACAGATGACAGAACTTACTCCCCTGCAACACATGGAATATTTTGACCTCTCAAGTAAACTAAGCATACAAAAGGGATAAGAACAAAAGGTGCACGTAACACCAGCAGCAATATTATGTTTGGCTTTCCACTACTTCTGCCAGTTACTGTACATATATTACATGACTATTATAGAAATGGCACAGCCTCAGACACTTTCCACATTTTATTTACATTTTAAGACTAACTTTAATCTCAATCACATATCCATACATTTCCTTTGTTTCACTAAAACTTAAATGCATGGTTTATTAGAACAAAGACTGTAAACAAATATTTGCCATGTCCGATACATGTAACACAGGAGCTGCTTAACAGAAATTAATCCCCCCATTTTATAAATACAGGTATCAAAACAATCCTGAACATACTTTGTGACACTACTAGTAGTCGGCACCCACACCCTTGCAAAATTAAACAAGATGAGCAACGGTATTCACTGTACCTGCTACCTTAAAACAAATTTAACTGCAGCTCTTTTACTAAGCAAGATGGATAAAGCATGCCATTTATATTTTGCCTTCTCCAGAAATTATTTTCAGTAACATATATTATTCCACAGCAATCTGACACTTTCTGTCATGCTTTCATCTTGTAAAACCTGAATTCCAATTATAGGCTATTTCAGGCTTATGCTTAAATGACAGTGCCTCAATAAGAGAAAAAAAATAATTGTGCTGCCTTTTTCTCCCATAGTGCCTGAAAACATATTGGGCATACATATATTATATATATTCTTACAAATGTCCAGGTCATGTATACCAGCTGAAATTCTTTAATGTGTGGGTGTTTGCATTGTGAGATTTAATCAAGACATTAACATGAGTAGAAGGTTGTTGTTTTAAGACAGAAGTTTGAGAATCAGCTAAAATTAATTATTGTAAGTTTGTCCCTCTGGAGGTTGTGGAAGCTTCATATTTTCTTTGGACATCATTAGACGTCTTAGCTCTTGAAGTACAACTTTAATGCTATATGAATTTTGCCATTTTGCTAACACTGGTATGCTCCGTGCATCCACCTGGAAAAAGAAGAAAGAAATCTAATTTATGATGGAACACAAAATCTCTAGATAAATAACTGTTATTTACCTTATTGCTCTAAGAAATGGTCTAAGCATTCCCTGACACTTCCTCTGTGGCATAAAGTCCCTGTGTTCCTAAAATATTTTAAGGAAAACAATCATACTTACACACAGATACAGATTCTGCAATAAAATCCATGCAGGTGGACCCTTCCATCTGTGCTGCTACTAATATTAGTGAGAAGGAAAGGAGGAGGGGAGGAGGACATCAGCAAACTGTTCACTGCAAAACTGGTGCTGCTATCTTGCAAAATGTATAGTTTTTTTCAAATTACCCCCAAAAAAGAAACAGGTAATCACCTTCACTATGCTAATATATGCACCTGGATGTTCCTCAGCTCTTTAAAAAAACCTGCCACACAGGAGTCCATAGAATACCTTTCTAAAGGAACACTTCCTTTACTATTTCTTTGCAACAAGTATTGTTAGTGTGATTTCTTTCACACTGATATTACATGATGCTTCTGATACATCTAGAGCTACTACATGTACTGAGAAATGTCTTGAAATACTGAAATAACTGATTTGTAATGCTTGGACATTTCTTAGTTCTTTGCATCCTTCTCACAGTAAGTCATCTTATGGAGCCGTGAAGATTACTGTACATCACTTACCAACTGGAATATGAACTGAAAGGAAAGGACATGGGACATCTCCTATGTGTTTATAAAACCTGTGGGACAATTTACAGAATTATATTATAACAGGGAGGTTTCCATAGGAAAGTCAGCAGTTGGAAGTCATCCTGGGAATTGGTTTGGCAGCAGGTTAATTCCCAGTCCCTGCACGGAGGAACTTCAGAACACAAAGGGGCCTACAGCTGTGTAACTGCAAAGCAGGCCCTGGGGCAGGAATAGGGTTATTGCATGCTACTGGATTTCTTTGATAGTATAGCACAGGCAGCCCACATGGCTACAAGGGTGCTGGAAACCACTGTTATATGGTTTAGGCAGCATAAAATATCAAGAAGTTTCTTATCCCATCTTAATTAGGGCAAGCTGAAAGAAAAAAAAAAACCTGGAATCAGAAATAAGAATGTTAACACCAAATGTTTTATTTCTAGATTATCTGAAGTGAAGCTATCTATTTTCAGAACACCAGATGAGACTAAACCTTTTAACAGGAGGAAACTGAGGCCAAGGTTTAACAGCATACTGGCTTGGGCAGCAGCAATACTATCCCAAGAAACTTCTGCTCCCTCTCTTGTTCCTTTAACAGTGCTACTGCCTATGAGCTGAGTAAACCATGTACAGGGAAGTACTTTCTGAACTGGACTGACAGAATCCATCCAGTTTAAAACAACGCCTTGGAAAGAAGTCCCTAAGCAGAATCCTTAACCTTATTCACTCAGCTCAGCACTCTAAACATTTCACACAATGTTCTGCTCAGAGTCAGGAACCCCTTAATAATGTCACTAGAGTTGCCAACAACAGCATATCCTCATGCCACAGTATGAAAGGCAGTCAGATTATTTAGCAATTATTGCAAACATTTAATAAAAAAGAAAAACAGCATCAAAAGAAAAGCTCAGTTATGCAGCAACATCATGGCAGTTTAAAATACACAAGTGTATTAGCTAATACCGAAAGGTTTTGAAAGTTATCATTGGTGAAATCATCACTGTAATTCCTGTACTATTACTACTTTTTAAAGGGGTATTTGAGTTGGCATGGTAGATAGGAAGCAAAATGGCTGGAAAGGAAGTTGCTCTGGGACTGCAGAAATGAACATCTATCGTCAGTCTGGAAATTCTGCTTTCACACCATCTTCCTTCTCCTTGCTTCCCCTCAACTTTGACTTTGTCAGCTCCCTCAGGTCTGGATCTTTGCCTCAATTACAGCACACAGCAGCCAGTCATCACTGTTGTTCAAATAATGCAGTTCTACAAAGACTGGAACACGAGTGCTGATCACTTTAGAGTAAGCTCTTCCTGCTCTTCTTTTTTGCTGGGAATTTGCAACAAAAAAAATCACAGACTGTAAACTCTTGTTTTAACATTGGTATGAATGTTTTCTGACTAAAGACTGCAACATGACATTTTTGTTGCTTGTTTATCTCAAGTCTCTTTTCTGCAAGTCACCAACTTCTTTCATAACATCTTGCAGCAGTAAAGATTTTGGCTCAGGTTCTGTTTTCTATGTTGCAGAATTTATTTCCAAGTTAGTGCATAATAAACTCACTTTATGAAGAACAATGATAAGACATTTAAAGACATTTAAGAGAATGACACAAACTATGTGCAAATCACACAAAAGCATTAGGTAATATACAAATGTGCACCCTGGAACACAGAGGGAGACATTTCAAGGTCACATAAAAGCTGCAAAGATTGCAAACTGCAATCTGAAGATTATTTTATTTAGACTTATTTTATTGTGGGGGTACACCACTGTGGAACTTGAACAAGGTTCTAGCAAGAGAAACAATATATATAATGCATCATTTTTTTCTAAAAAGTTGAAAATAAAACAAATTATTTTACACAATGATGCAAAATATTCAGTGTTTATAATGTTCCAAGTAACTTCAACAAGTAGCAAATGTCTACAGTAAACATACTCAAAGTAGTTACTGGGCAGGAGCTTACAGATTTATAGCCGAGAGAGTCCCAAGTGATTTAAAAGGAAACTAGTATTTCCAGCTGTAAATGGTATCTAAATGAACAGAAGTGATTGCAAATCCTGCAAGATAGACTGCTAAGGAATGCTATCACAGATGCAAAAATCAGACAATCTCAAAAGATAATGAGAAAACAAATAGCACATCAGAATGCAAACTGTTTTATCAATGTGGGATTCGTAAGTCTCCAAGAGAGAAGATCCTGTAGCATTAGGAATGATAATTTACAGTTTTACAACAGTGATGCCATTAGCACATAAAGGCATTTCGTCCAGCTCTACACAAGTACTCGGACTAGCTTTTCCGACCTTAGTAATCTAATTCTGTATACAAACAGAGTAGCTCCAGAAGTAAATTAAAAAGAATAAACCCCAAAAAACTAAGTTGCAGATAAGAAAAGAAAGACAATTTAACAGGGTGCCTCAGAGCACCTAAGATAAGTACTTTGAGATAAAACATTCCTGAACTAGTCCTCTCCTTTCCTGCACTAAATTTATCAAACAGTGATTCCTGAAGACGTGCTGCTGGCAGAAAAGTTGTTTATCAATTCCTCTGTCACAGAATAATTAAACAAGTCAGTGAAATTGTACCTGTCAGTATTGATAAATTCATTACACACACACACTTTTCATGCAAAGCGTAAAGGGATTTTTAAGTCAAGAAGGTTGAGAACCACTGCCCACAGGTCAATATGAGACTAGTTTGCTTAGAACCCTAGTAATTGCACTGATCCATCTTTCCCCTTGACCCTCCACACTCTAACTCAATAGAAATTATCACCCTCTAAAACTCCCAGTGTGGGCCCTACTTTTCCACAGATGTTAACTGGCACCCATCTCCTGCAAAGCCTACCTTAACAGCACTACAAATGTTTTGAGTATAATCCAATAAGACATACAGTTTCAGCTGCTGCTTGTCTCAGGTCTCTTTTCTGCAAGTCACCAACTTCTTCCTGACATCTATAAGCAATGTGACCAAAAGCTGGCCACATGTCAAAAACCAGGGTGCCTGCAGAAGCACAGATAGTAGAGGATGTCTGCAGATGAAACCCTGCAATTAATTCAAAGAATTTAGCAAACTGTTTATGATCTATTAAATGAAAAATGACCAGAAAGTGGGAGAACAGCTTGGAAGAAACATGAAGGAACTATCAGGAAGCAGCAAAATGAACTGCTCCAGGATACCGAACACATCCCCACTGTAATCTCACAGTTTCTCAAATAGACACAAAGGCAAAACAAGATAAAATGCAAGCCACTGGAACAATGGGCACATTAAAAATGACATAATAAGTGTATTTTAAATTCATTACTTATGAAAGCTCTTTCCATTAAAAATACTATTTAGTCCTGTTTAAATCTATTAAAAAAGAAGTTATGCATTTGCATAGCAAATCCTTCATAAGAGACACAAGTTTATCTTGGGGAAAAAATGAAAGACAGATTTATGTAAGGTTATTAACTTATTTAAATCATTTTTTCCTCTAGCAATGACTCAATTTGAACAGTACTTTTAAAATGACCAGGCAGATTTCCTGTCACAGTATTCACCCCGTTCCTCAGCAAGCTAAGGGAGTGTAGACTTCTTCACACAAAAGCTCAAGTTGACTGACTTCTGTAAACATGAGCCTCCAGGCTCTGCAAGTCCGAGGTCCTGCAACACTTATAGCTTGAGGTATGCACAGATGAAGCCATGAGAGCATATTTCTTAGCTGAATCAGAATAACACATGTTCCTATGGCACTAAGAAGAGGTATGAAAATCACCTTCCAAACACATCATAAGCAGCTCTTGCTTCTCACAACTTCTCAGTAAACACATAACCTAGACAACAAGCCACAGCTATGATGAAGGGCATCAGCCAATTTGCAGATAGCAATTTTAACAGGATCTTCAGGTAGGGTAACATTGTTAACTACATGAACATATTTTAAGAGTCATTTTAGATTATTTCTGAAGCATTAGTGCACTGGCTTTGGATGACCAACCAGAACACTACTCTACAACCTACAACAGCTCAAAAGAACCCTGAGAACCTCTCCCCTTGCTACTGTCATTGAGACACTTAAGCTTCACATTTCAGTACTTTTAACTACAGAAATGCAAGTCCATCTTTCTTTTAAATCATATAAATTATTTAAAATCCAAAGATGCTAATGCACCTTTAGATATTACCTTAACCCAATTATTCAGCATTCACTAAAGACAAATGTACACACAATGTAATTGTATTTCCTGCTGATATATGCATATACCACTGTAAATGCAAGACAGCTCACACTTTCTCTCACAGAGCAAGGGGCACCTTGCTTATTTAAGTACCCAGTGAATAACAGGATAATAAACTCACTTGAGCTTCTGTCATGGCTTCTGTCTGTGAACTCATCCCACCCTAACTGCAGGATCAGTGAAAGCAACTTACTGCAAATTGTTCTTTAAAATGAAAGTGATTACCACCTATATCAAAAGACCTTAAGACCAAAGCTCAGAATCACCTTGGATTTGATTAAATCCAGTGTAAAGGAAACAAGAGTATAAATACACAGTTCATTACAGGTGAGTTAATACATCCAGAGTGAGTCTCATCAGGAACAACCTCCATTTTTAATTAATGGAAACATCAGAAAGAGTTTGTAATATTGCTGCTACAATAGGAAACTAATCCCCTTTTATAAGAGTATTACGATTGAAATACCTACACACAGCTTAAACACTTATTGTTTTCCTGTTCAAAACTGAAACCTGCATCTTCATTTAAATGAAACTACTATCTCCATATTATAAATAATGCTTGTCTCATTGGTAAGCCACAAAAAGCAGCAGGCCACCAAAACTGAATTTAAACCTCTACTTATATTACAAACATTAAATACAAAAGCTCTGTCCAACATGCACATTCCTCACCTGATTTTCACAGAAATAATTTTTAGTATAAATTATCAACATGGTTGATCTTACCATTTCAACTTACCATTCCATTGGAATTATTTATTCCATTCATATTAATTTTAGTTACAAATCTAACTGTAGGAGGTGCTTCTGGGTATTTAGGTCCACACTCTACTTTCAGACTGTATATTCTGTTTTCATAGTTTGTCTAGAAAGCAAAAAGACAGACTAATGCATTTTACAGAAAGCTAAATATTAATAAAACTTTTAAAGCAAAGGCAAGAGGAATAACGATTAAGAAATATGAAATAAATATAAATTTGTTAATATTGTGTACCAACTGAAGGTCTTGAATTACTGACCGATTTCCACTATTTTGGTTAAATTGATTACTTCACAATTATGCATAAATTACACTACTTATTGTCTATGCCATACACAAGTTTTAACACAACTCTTTTTTTTAATTCACATTTGCTCTCATCCTTTCTATCCACCTGCATTCTCAAAACAACAGTGGCACAGTACAGGACTAAGAGAAAACAATCATTTTTAGGAAAATTGCCACCTTCCCCTATAAGGAAATACCTAACAATGTAAAAAAAAAAAAAAAGGAAATGGAGAATGACAAAGAAGCCAATAACTCAACAGTTAAGACACAACCAAAGTCATGATAAAAATAGGACCTGCAAAAGTAACACATTCTGGAAGTAGTTAACACTACAGAAAACACCTGAAATTTCTGCAGCTGAGGATTACTTGGTTTACTGAGGGATTTCTGGGCTTGGATAGTAACGCGACTGCTAGTTTGCAGATGTCATTCCAAAGTGATCATGATTCAGATAATTCTAAGTGCAAGTATACTTTGAGAAAGTCACATTAGAATTAGATATAGCTCTATCTTTATTTTTTTTTAATCTTGTCAAGTAGGCCATGCCAAGGATCAGTGGCTTTGCTGGTCACTGATGCACATACCCCTGTGTTCCAAAAGAAAGATGAACACAGTTTCTACATCTGCCTTTCCACTGGCACAACAGATAGAGCCAACATGAACAAAAAGCAGTAACATGCCTCTCAGCTTTCCAGAAGTCACATCTTTAAGCTGTTCTGCATCAGCCAGCTGTCACTCTCCAAGTAGAATTATCAATCACGTAGCCAAGTTATCAAGCAACAGTCCAGTCTGTGTTTAATTAGAATGCAGAGTGAAAACAGGACTACTGAAGCACCCTAACTGTGTACCATAATTTTTGAGCAGGCACAGAGGCTGAACAGCAAGTGGGTCAGAAAGAAACAAGGTAAAACAAAAGGTTATCTATTATTCTTTCCCATGACTGTGAGTGTAATGAGGGACTGGAACAGGTTGCTCAGGGAGATTGTGGATGCTTCAGCCCTGGCAGTGTTCAAGGCCAGATTAGATGAGGTCTTGAGCAACCTGGTCTAGTGGGAGGTATCCCTGTCCATGGCAGGTGAGGTTGGGACTAGATGATCTTTAAGGTCCCTTCCAACCCTTAACATTCTGATTCTATGGTTAAACGCTAAAGGTCAAATAAAAGTCGTCTTGTCCTCCTACAGGCAACATAGCTGGTACCACAGCAAGAAAACAGTAACAAAAATTCTCATTATTCATTCAGCCAAAACAATTTACTTTCCCAGAGAGGGATGCTGTCAGTTATAGTGAAAATAGGTCAAAATGTATATAACTCTTCTCATAACGCTGGAAAATCCCAAAAACAACACTCATTCTCATTCCTTTATTCCTATCCAGGTGGCTTCTCAATTTTATTCAGTTTATCAAGTCATTGTCTTACTGCAAGCCAAGCATCCCTAGCCAGCTTCCCGAAAAAACTAAAATCCCATTTTCTGGGAGTCAGAAATACATTTCCTTTAATCCAAAACAAATCTTACCCTCCTCTCTCTCTGTGGGGGCACCTTTCAAATGAAGCAAGAAAAAAAAACTGATAATCAATTTTTTGCACAGCTCTAGAGAAAGTCACATATGAGAAGAACTTCATAGACAGTATTAGCAACTTCCTACATGTTTTGCCTAACTGCACCATCTACATAACTCAGCCAATTCCAAAAACCACTCATCTCCTACAAACCCTGAAACCAGATTCTTCTCAAGGTGCTGTCACTGGCTTGGGAGCTGGTGGCTTCCACTTTCTACAGTCACTACATGTTAGAAGTCATTCTATCTGCAAGACTAGATGTCCCTGAATGGCACAAGATACATTATTTGCATGCACTCTTTATCATAAAGAAAATAAAATCACAACTACAAATTGACCAGGACTAAAAGTGTATCCCAGGCTGGGTTGAGTTCTTTTATGATTTTTCTAAAACACATGGGACCTCACACAGTATTAATATAAGTATACATAGAGTACTATAGTACTATATACATCATTAAATCTCTTTTCAATGATATGTAGTAGTCTACCTTAGGTTGAATAAGAAACCAGTCACAGGCAGTTCTGGAGGGTTTTTGGAGAGACAGGGAGACCCTATGTCAGCTAGGTCAAATTTTCAAGTTTTTATCCCAATGCATTAGACTACAAACTTTCTTCAAAATGTATTCAAACACTGATTCCACAGAAGCTAATATCCCAAGCATACAGTCATTATGACTGTACTTTAAATTTGCCCTCTGCCAATTGCACACAAATCTTAGGAGCTCAGCGAAGTTATTCAGGTGTTCAAAGCAGCCTACTGCAAGTTGCAACTGCCTGACTTCCAAAAGGAGCTTGAATTACACCATCTATCTCTGGAACTCTGTTACTCTGCAAGACATTATTTTGACTGAGGCAGAGTTCTGATTGCTATCTTGGACAGTTCATTCCATAAGCCCTGCAGCACCAAGGGACATACAAGATAGTTCTCATTCTAGCAGTGAAAGACATGCTAACTTACGGCTACTCAGATATACTAATTTAAAGGTCTCAGTTACACACTGATCTTTTGTATTATATTGCGACTTGTGAGAAAGTGTGCAGTAAGTCAAGTACAGATATGTCCACTTATATCTGATGTGGCTGATATAATAAGTGACTACTTCTCTTACAGGTTATGTCAGTCTAAATGACATTCTACAGAACTCCAAAGATCAGGATTAGAGGTAATTAAAAGCTAGTTAGTCTTTAGGCATGATTCAACTGAAATTCTAACACTGTTATACTGAAAGACAATTCGATAAAATTTGTGGAAGTTGAAAATACATTGCCAGTTTACTGCAAAATTGAAATTACCAGACACATACAACAAACTGGGGAAAGACAGTTACCTGTTTATTGTACTATCAGTGTAAACACATGTGCAGTAGCACTGGAAATACAGAATGAATACTCATAACTCAGTAAAATAAGCCTCAAGTCACACCTGGCTTTTACAGACAGCTGCAGAAACAGGGGAGGCTAGACTGAAACACTAACATGCCAGGAAGTGAAGAATTATACAGTATTTCTCTAATTTCACTGAATTTTAACTAATTTCTTTACGCTGTAGAACAGTAACACTTTTTTCCATTTTGTATTGCCTACAAACTTAATAAAAATGTTTTAATTCATCACACTTACCCTTGGTGGCCCAATAATCATTCCTGTCCATCTTGTAAGTGTCATATCTTCATCATCTTCAAGGCCCCAGCTTACTGTACCATCACCTACTCCCTTCTGCCCTTCTTCAAGTTCTTCCAACAAGCGAAAATTACGAGGTACTTTAACTACAGAAAATGGAATAATGTAATTAATACTGCTCACATTAAGGAAAAGGTAAACAACTTCATTGCTTTTATATGTTACACACTGGCAACCGCTGAATATATTTTCCAAGTCAAACAAATCCTGCCTGCCTGAATTTATTTAGCACTCAAATTGCTTTGAAGCAACTAACTGCTTCACTGGAAGTTAATTACTACCAAGTAATACCAATACAAGCCACAAAATAGAAAATAGGAGAGCTCTCCGATTCTCTTTCCCAAGCACAATACTGTTTATATCCAGTATATTTCAGAATCAATTGACCATCTGTCAAGTTCTAATCAACTAGAATCCACATAAAATCAATGTCAAATTTACTCCAAAACATAATTAAAGAATGTAACATTTAACACAGATTGTCCTAATAAATGGAAACTGTAAGATTGAAATATTTTCACTTGATTTCATTTGTTTTTAAAAAAACCCAACAAAATACTAATATCTGAAAACAAATTGAAAATCAAGTCTTTTTAATCTAGTGACTAACACTGCCACTTGCCAGAGGAGAAATAAAAAATAAGCAGAGAAGCATTGACTAAATTGTAAAGAAAGATAAAGACATATTCACAACAGAATACGAAGATGATAATAGTCACTTACCGAACTGTAATGACTGGATTTTTATTATTATGCATGAAAACAGGCAGATATTGACAGATATTAAACAACTGGATGCTTAATTGCTTTACAGCATAAAAGCTACCATGGTACTTCGGCACTGATGGAGGGAAGAAAGCTAATTAACACTTGTGCATGCAATCATGGATTGCTTTTATTTTCAAATAAAATATGCACAATGAACTAATAACAATATTATAATACCACAGAACTTTAATTTACTTCTAGCTCCTTATAATTACGTATTTTTTCCTATAGCTTCTTACAAGTACGGTATTTTCCATGATTTTCACTAGTGATCCTTTCCCCTGCTGTAAGGATCCAGGCATTTCATAAAACTAAAACTTAACACTGGGTACACACAATGTTATTAGCAAGTTTGAAAAAGATGAGGGTCAAAGAAAACTGGTTTCCATATCAGTTATTCAGTCACTGTGGTTTCAGGTTTGCCCTAGTCTGTATTCCAAGCAATCTCTATGCAAGAAACAAAGAGCTTTAATATACAATACTAGTATATCAGTATATATGAATATATATGGACGAGTATAGATACCCATACCTTTTAGGAACTATTCAAATAGCTTATCTTGCATGACTAGGATTTCTCTCATAGGGTGTTCAAATTTTTTTTTAGGTTAAAATAAAGACTAGGGAGAGGCTTCTAAAAATTGCAGAAACTGTTGTCTCCAAGTTCTCCAAATTCAGGGAAAAGCATTAAAAGTAGAGTATCAGGACAGTGCAAGGAAATTAAGTCATTCATGTATGGCCCCACCTTCCTTCCTGCCTTGGTATTGCCACTCATCCGAGCCTATGAGCTAGTTCAGCTTGCTAACTGAGCAGAAAATTACACATTTTGGCCAGTCTTCTGACAGCTTAACAAACCAGCCCAGCCACCATACATACTATTACCTGAAAAGCACCAGCAGAGTACATCAAGAAGCAGATCATATTTCAATTCTTTGACATAGATCCTTTTAAAAAGCTTCGTTGAAATGCATTTGCCCATCCTGACTTGCGATTAACATTATGTCTGTATATTTACATATCTAATTCAGACTAGAGATGAGAACTGACAATTACACTTCAATCACATTATAGAGCACAGTTTTCACTTTTACTCCAGATTCATACATGTTCTAGAGTCTGCCAGTAAAAATAAAAGATAAAAAAATAAACCCCACTAATAAATTTCTAGTTTGCATCACATGACTAAACAGATTCTGATTGGTATGCACAGTCTCAAGTAAAAAAAAACACAACAACCTCCAGCCCAAACTCCACATACTTTAGCATTCACACAGTACTTTAGACTTTCTCAGTGACTTAAATCCACAATTTCTCAGAAGTCCTGCTCTGACAGCAGAACTTCTGAATCCCAGTTTAGCTCTTTAAAAAGTACATAAAAGATGGTAACAAACAGACTTTATTTCTGACCCCTGCTATCAACCTTTCAGTACAGCTGAGATGACCCAACTGCTCATTGTCCAGAGGTTCCATGCCTTCTCCCAGAACTCTGTTGCTCTTGCACTAAGTAGGTTCCTCTATTAGCCAAATTGTCACACTAATTTAGCAAAAAAGCTGATTTTCCTTCAGGCAAAAATCAAATCCAACCAGTTAATCAACTGAATTGACTCAGGAGAAAAGAACAACAAATGCCAGAGCTGACTGCTGTGTCTCTCAGTGCCTTCCTCTGCAAAACCATGGGTGTGGGGATAAAGGAGCTTTTTGTGACAAAAAGCCACTGCACTGACTCAGCTGTATCATAAAATTGTATTCAACACATTAAACTGTAGGAGATGACACTTACTAGAAAATAACAACCCCTTATGATGAAATGACCTGTGTTCATCACATTTTTTCCACCACATTATCTGTGCTCACTGCTTCCCATAACTGCCCAAGAGGAGCAATGAAGGACTTGGGAAACCTCCAGAACATCTCCAGAAAATAATTTAGATCTGCTCTGAGAAGAGACAAAAACATCTGAGAGCAAGTGCCAGGCCCACCACACTAACATTCTTATCAGTGCTAGATCTAAGTAGCAAAACACTGTTCTGAAGTCAAAAATAAGAGTAAAAACACCTTATGTAAAAAAAACAAAACAAAACAAAAAAAAAAAACACAACACAAAAACTTCAACAAAAAACCCAATACACATGCACAAAATCCTGTGAACAACAACAAAACTCTCCCCCCTAAAACCCACTAAACTGCTTCTGTGTCCCTGGCATATATGATTAATGTTTTATCATCAATACTTCAAATTTAATTTAATTAATTACTGAATGTTTTAATAGAAAACCATTATTACTAGATTTCTGACAAGTGACATGGAATACCTTAAAAACTAACACAGTGGATTTAAAAAAAATATAACAAAACAAACAAAAAACCCACCAACAAACAAAAAAGCCCACACACACAAAAACAAAACAACAAAAGAAAACAGCAAAACAAAACAAAAAAACCCCAACCCCTTACTATAATTTATAATTACAGTCTTAAAAATCTCCAGTAAAATAAACTGGAATTAAATACTTTCTTGAGTATCCACTCATGCCCTTGTGCATACTATTGTGTTTTACATGTTTTTTATCATGCTATAACCTTTATACAAAATGAATTTACCTATCTTGAAGAACAGAACAAATGTACAAGATTGTGCCATCTTTCCAGTAAAAAAATAACATGAACTTCTGTCTAGAAGTCCAGATAAGGATGATCTGGATATTCCGGAAATTAAGTTTGCTTCTAGTATAAATAAAAAGTAAAAACATTTTCTTCTCGCTATTTCACATATTTCAGAAGGCACACTCTAAACTTCATGTTAACACTGCATATATAATTTGCAGTTTTGTCTCTAATCTAGACAATGCAATTCATCACATATTTGTTAAAAACTTTGAAATATTCCTGACCGAATTTCAGTAAGAATTGTTATTTCATTTGCAGAATCTGGATAATGAAACAACATCTTTCTGTTCTTATATGCCGCTCATTAGCGGTATGAAATTACAGAAAGCAGCACCATTCTTCAGCTGACTACCAGATCTCAGATGCTCTCCCCAATGCCACTTGCAGATGGGAACGCTAAGCAGCTTCAGACAGGCACAGACAGGTTGGTTTTACTATCTGTAGCAGGCACTCCTCAGCTACAACCTCACACTTCCAAGTGAAGGGGATTAAGCAGCTGATTTTATCACTGGCAGAGCTATACGAGTGGATAAGTTCCCCTCAACACACTGTGACTTACAGCTCAGTACAGCACTGCATCCAGCACAGCTCTTTACAATGATGGACTAAGGCTCTCCATGTGAAAACACACATGGGTTCATCCAGACTAAGAAAATGAAATGCAAAAGCAACTCCCCCCACCCAACCTCTCTTCACTTTACCTGCAAAGCTCATCTCACTGGATTTTACTGACAAATAACCTCCTGACACCCCTACCGACAAACTGTCACAGGAACTGCCAAACGACTTTTACCAAATTCTCACAAATAGTTGAACTAAATATGCTTCACTTAAACAAACAAAACATCACTCATTCTTACACATACCTATAGTTTTTAATTTAAAAATTTAATCATGAAACTGGAATACAGAAATCCATGAAATTATCAGTGAATTTAATACCTTGGAATAAGATAATTACATAAGACTCAGTAAACAAAGACCTTAATTTAAGCATGAGAGTCTTGTTTCATATATATGGAGCTACTTCAGACATTACATTCTAAATCACCAAGTTAACAGAAATATGAAATACACTATCACAAAGGACGAGTCAGAAAAGAAGTTACAGGTATGCTTTTATTCAGAATCTGCATAACCTGAAAACAGCATCAGCAAAACAAATAAAAAGGAATCCTCCATATCTATTAGTAGGTTCGACAACTTTCACTAGAGCAACAAAGGAGAATTGCCTGGATGGACCTGTACTTACTACTATGTTAAAACACAGTTCCATAGTTGGTAAGGTCAGGTCACTCACTGGTACAGGGATTTAAACAGCAGCATCATGACAGAATACACAATCGCACTTATGCCAGATTTGACAGAGCACACTGATATACTAAATCACATTTTTAAACAATTCATATGGACACACTCCTGCAAATAGTTGGGAGTTCAAGCTCCTCACATATCAAATGATTCTCTGCTATGTAACCTGCTCCCTGCAGCTTATCAAAGGGAACCATAATCCAAATCTTTCATAGACTGGCTCAGAGCCTGAAGTGTAAAGTTTTCTGTTATACCCAAAACTCTATTTTTTAGAGTAATTGTCCACAACAATATCCATACCAACATTTAGTTTATCCTAAAATCTTCCTTAGCTCTTAGCTTCAATCACTTCTAAAAGTTACATCAATACCAGGACCATCTGACCATAGTTAAACCAGCACACCCAATACTACCAACACACTCCAAGATAGCTCTAGAAACAAATCCTAATATGGACCCAAGCAAGTTATTTCAAAAAATCATATGTTAACACGGTTAGGATACTGTCAAGGATGCTATTCTTCCTGATTCAGAGAGCTATGTCAGGGCAAGTCTATAGAATGAACTATTTTGAATGTATGAGTTAGCTCTTGTCCACTGACTTCCAGCAGAACAGAAATCAAAAAGTATGTTCAGCTTGGTAACAAAGAGAAAAACTCTCAAACCTCATTCATCATCTTCAGGCTCACAGCAAAGTAAGCATTTCCTAAGGACAGGGAAAGCGGGGAAGGATGTCTGTCTTGCAAATTTCAAGCCCATAATACAATTTCTCCTGGGGCAGGGAGAGGAAAAAAAAAAAATACAAAGAGAAACACAGAGAAAACAACTTGTTCCTTTCAGTCTCTGAACAATTCATCTTGCTCTGGACCAAATGAAGAAAAAACCTGAAATGCTGTACTAACAACAACAATACTCCACACGCACGCAAGAAGAACATAAAACAACTAAAGCCTTAAAAAGGCCCTGGAACAGCCAATACGTTAAAAATAAATAAATAAATAGAAGAGAGAGGAAAAAGGGCCAGGGCATGAGAAATAATAACATATTCTATTCTGGCTGCAGAAGATATTCCTATGAAAAAAGCTTTTTTTTTTTTTTTAATTTGATCTGTATTCTTGTTCACTAGTTACCCTGCTCACATCACATCATCTTTGGCCTAGCAACTATTCTGAAAATACACACAAGAAAAGCCTTACTATCAGGAACTTCCTATCAAGAAGTATTACCAGGTGTACCACAATGATATTGCAATTATCTGAAGCTGAACAGAGTAACCAGGCTCCAAAACCCTGAAATATTTCTAGTAACTCGCCTAGTTACTACAAAAACCAATTTGGTCACGGGAGTTTTGTCTACAAAAGAACTCCACTGCCAGCAATACTAGTAGAATGCAGCAATTCAAAAAGGAACTTCATTACTCTAGTTGCTCTTGTTTCAAACCATGTATGTTACTACACACATAGTAAAAGCACTGTTTCCGATAACCAAGGCAACAACACGATTCTTGTTCAAGGTTAATAGACATTTCCAACTGCTTTCCAGGAAAGTTTCAATATATTTCAGCAAAATTCAAATTCATAATTCTTTATATCACTCATAGCATAAAGCTGCATTTACTCTATGCTATTTTTCTCTCCTTCAGTAAATATGTCCCAAAGCAATGAAATTTGAGGAACAGAATATTCTACTTTAACAGTTTTGCATTTAAACTGGGAAAGTCCTATACTATGTTAACATAAATGGTGAAACCAAGGTATTTAGCAGCAATAAGTGGCCCATGGACATTGGTCAGGATGAGGAATAAGGTACTAATCAAGTCTGCACCTCACAAAGCTATAAGAAACACCAGTTTAGGTTAGTCTTAATGATTTTGCAAATCTAACTATGCTTACCTGTGGAAATTTTCTAGGAATAGAAGTTCAAGAAGAAAAACAAGACTGACATAATCAGATAGAAATTAATTTCCATGAAAAAAGAAATTATTCATCCCAAAAGAAAGAAATAAGACAATTAGCTTGAAGAATTAATAAAAAAATAGATGAGTAGCAGGTAAGTCTCAACAGCTTAAGTAAGCAGATGCACATCAATATATAGCACAATATACATTTGTACTATAGAGCAAATGGCCAAGTATGAAATTTTAAGAACTAAATGGGTTATTGCACTTCTTTGCAGGACTAAAACTATATACATATATATATGGATATATTTATATAAAACACTATGTAGGAGCCCTGTATCTAAAGGTAAATATATTTTTCCTTTTATGATAGTTGAAATTAAACAAGTTGAAAGCACACAGGTTGAAAGGCTTCAAGGACGAAGTGCAATTCTAGGAACCACACTGAAGTTAAAGTATGCATTTCATCAGGTTTTGGGTTTTGATTTTTTCACATGAAGATATGTCACTTGCTGACAAACACTTCCCAGCATGAGCCAATAACAAGTCACAGCAGTGTGAAAGCTATAACCCTTCATCTTAAAACCTAATTTTTGGTTAAAGCTAACTAAAGTAATATTTGTTTTCAGAATTATATTGGTAAAAATTTCTATTTTTTCACCTAAATGAAACCTTACATTCACTAATATCTTAATAGACACAGTCCAGAACTAAAATTAGGCTGTATGAAAATAACTGAAATAGGAATTTCCTTTATATTTGAGTCCAGCTACAGCCATAAAAATTCTAAATATGGCTTGTATTAAGAAGGCAGCTAATGAGAAACTGTTAATACAGCAGAAGTCTCGGTCATTTACTGCAACTCAGCATTCAGATTTTGGTGGAGGGGAAAAGGGCTGGACAGGTATAGAGGTATTTATTTCTTTAGGTAGGGTACTAACATTAGTTTAAAAAAAAAGTAAAGACAACACCGATTTACAGAAGCATTTTTTTTTACCTGACTTTCCATTTCATATGCATATTCCTAACATTAAGACACTATCAACTATCAATTATCAAGTGACAATATTATAAATTCTAAACAGAATGATATTTTCAGTACTAGCTTTAGTTTCACCAGGGTGGGAAGAAATTAATTTCTAGAGAGCTAAGCCATTAGTAGCTGGGCCGTCAGATGCATACCTCATTTACAAACACACTAAAATGGTTTAAATCACAAATCTTGATGCTGGAGTAAGAGATCTCAGCAGATCAAAACTGCAAAAGCAACATCAATTTATTCAATGTTTCAGTTGCTGACAGTTTCACACTAAGAATGATGAGATCTCAAACTTGACTCCAGCAGAGTGAGCATTCCAAATACAAAACTTCTTAGAGAAAAGTTTGTACAATTTTAGGTTTTACTAATTATGTTTTTAAGTGTGAGAAATTACTAGCAAAACAAATAGCTACATTAACAAGGCATCTTCACCTAAGTCTTCCCTGCTTTTATCTTGCCTCCACAGTAACCAGAAGGAAGCAAGCTAACTCCTAGTAACTTTGATTTCTACCAATTCTGTTCCATAATTCATTGGATTATTTACTGAAGGCAGTCCTGGGCACACAACTCTTCCTGTGATGGTCAATGTCCCCCAGGAAAACATATCATATCTGTTCAGTTTTTATTCACTTCTAACCATGCTCATGGCCACTAATCTCTCCCCTTTCCCTGCTCCCCACTGCCATCCCTTTCGCCTTATGCACCTTTCTCAGAAAAGCAACAGATGGAGATGCAGCTGCCATTAACTACCTGATTCATCAGAGCTGCTCTACCCTCTGACCAGCATCCATGGAGGAGCTAAACTCTCAAAAATTTCATTAAGTTTTTCCTATTCTGCACCATCTCTCCTTACCAAGGTTCATGCTTCACTAAAAACCTCCCTTCTGCAACTCCTGAAGTCCAACTTCCAAATGCCCTCTCCACTCCCCTGATTTTTTATATAACAATATCCTACACGTCCTAAAGTTGTACGAGGCACAACAGCAAACAAGTGCAAGAGTCATCATACGAACATCAGCAAGCAGAAGCACAGAATAACCAAGACTGGATATGGGCACACACAGAATATAGATCAGATCTGAAAGCAACTGCAGCTGAACTCAGCTTTGTTAGCAAGGATGCAACATCATCACTCTGTCTTTGTATTTTCATCCAAATATGATCATCTTGAGTACTGCTGTTGGCACGGAATGACTAATGGTGCTCATAAAAATTACACTAATGAAGAAACTCGCTCCACTACAGATATGTTGTCAGACTACAAAACAGAGAAGGTATAAGCAAGCTCTTAGCAAAAATGGGGGGGGGAGAAAAGAAAAAAAACCCACCAACCTTCAGAAGTTCCCACAAATGTTTTAATTAAAATACCTCATGCAAAAATAATTTTTTTAAAGAGTTACCACACCAATAGAAAACTACAGGATAAAACCCACTAAACTGGACTGCAGTCCCAAAAGAAAACTGGTGTAAATTGCTTAAAAGTAATTTTACAAATTTGCATCAATATTAGTTGCATTCATTTATCAGTCTATATTACATCTAAGTGCAATTTTTTTTATTTTAAACGACTCTGTGAACTCAGATACCGCAAGGCCAGCAGTGCCTCACTAGAAGAAAAACCATACAGGTATTAAACAGTTAAGTCACTAAATAACTCATCAATTGACATCCGGGCTGTTTCGGTGAAGGGTGGAAATGCACAAGCTGACTACGGGTTTAAAACTTAACTCTTTCTAGGCAACCACTGAATGACACATAGATGAGATAACGAATAGTTCAACCACCTTCCCACATGTTTTAGTGTATGAAATGAAAGATAATGAAAAGTGACACATTGTGATGTTTAGCAAATTGAGAATTACTATTTCAATTTTGTACAAAACAATGTAAGGCAGGAAGCCAGCAAACAGGAGTTAGAAAAGATATCTGTCACTTCAAAAGCCACCAGCAATATTAACTGTGATTTAATAGTCTAAGGAATCAAGATTTTACCACACAAAGAAATCTTTCCAATTTCTACCCTCAAAAGTTAAAAATTAACCCCCAAACCTTTTTAGTACAAATTACCCCACAATTAAAAGCACAAAGGTAAATAATGGCAGAACAAAATTAAGAAAAGATAAAATTGCTCATTTTTTAAAAGTTCTGTATTAAACCTGACATTGTGTTGGCAGGAAAAAATTTTTAAAACACATAGTTTTTAAGTTGCTTTTTAAATTACAATGGCATAGAAACTTTTTTTTTCCCCCAAATAAAGGGGCAGGAGAAGCAGAAGACTAGAGGAGCGCAGCAGAGCTCAACATCTCATCATGAAACAGTTTTCCCAGGGTCTGCTTTAAAAGTTAAGAATACAATGTGTGACCCAGATAACATGAGCAGCATCAAGGATTTAGTCTAGCAAAGCTGTAAAGCTGCCTAAAACAGGCTACAAGTCATTGATTAGCAAACAGTTGTTCTAACACTTGCATGAAGGTCCTTTCCAACATGACTCAGCACCTACCCACAGTCCAAAACATAAAGATCCTTTATCTATATAAAACAAATAATGTGATCCATTGTTATTCTTTCGGTTATACAAGTCAGCACACACTTATGGATCTAATCAGCAAATGTACCAATTGCCACATGTTTGGTTAAAAGAATTGCCATTATTTTACTACATTATTTTTGTAAGTCATATTTCAACCTGCTATTTTCTATACGCCGCGGTACTCAAAAGTTCAAATTATTTAATAGTTACATGATCACACATTCCATTTCAGTGAGAAGAAAGAAAACTTACAATTCCTTCTCTGGAAAAGTTTTAAGTTACATGAATAAAACTGGACATTTTACTAAGACTCTGTTAAATAAAGGACACACCTTTTACATGTATTGGGTAAAATGTTTTTGATTTACTCAAGCAAATTGCAAACACACTTAACTATCCAGTTTAAGAATAGTCACAAGTGCACTGGAAGGAGGTGATTTTTTTCTTTATGCTGTTAAATATGTCTAATGCAAGAACTTTTTAGAAGGGCATATGGAATCTATAATTTTTCTGACCATTTTTTTAATCTAGTTGAAGCATCTCACCGTTCTGAAATAAAGACTTTAGAGCTCTGAAGTTCTAAGTGCTGAAGATTCCACTCATTCCAAAATGCTAACTAGAAATGGTTTAGAGTCACAGACTTAAATCATCACACATTTTTGAAAAGGCTGTAAACCAGAAGCTCATGTTATTCAGAACCAGTCTGACAGCTTCGCAGTCATAAGTTTCTGCACTGATTTAATTCAAAATATTGTTTGAATTATATCTCATTAGTGTATTCCAAATGACAAATACAAAGAAAAACATTCTTTGGGCAGGATAGCATATAGCAAAATCCTTCCAACGACTTAAATCAAGGCTTCTTTGAACACTTTCCCCACAGCACTTTCTTGTCTTTCCATGGTCTGTGCTGAGGTTCCCACAGGATAACTTGAAACAAGAAGGCAACAAAACCTAACAGCAAGTAGCTGAAGCTGATGTAGTCCTTTACACCAAGTTTCAGTCAAGATGAAGTACGAGCTGTAGTGTAGATAAAAAGATTTAATAGTTATGAACAAGTGAGTATAACAGAGGCTGAACAGTTTCACAGCATGTATTTAACACTGCCTCTGGAAAAATCTTCCATAAAGCAAAACACTAACAAATACGTATGTAATTGAATTCCACCAACTACTCATAAGACTTGGAAATCTAATTCTTACATGAAAAGCCTTCTCATGCATGCTTAGGTTTATAGTACAGACCATCTGCCTCCAAGTACTGAAAGGCATATCTTCCTGAAACTCTGTGTAGTACCTTTATCCAGGCTAAAATTTTCCAGGATTGTACAGAATAGTTTAGATAATGGGCTTCAATACTAAGTTTGATAACATCCTTGAATTTCAAACAAGCTCTTAAACAAATAGAAGATTACAAAGTAGGCCACCTTTTTATTGCAGAGGTAAGTTCCTTTGCTGCGAGCACACTCTTACACAGCTATTGTGGCAGAAAGACATAAGTAGGTTTGTATTTAAAGACAGAGTTATAAAATACCAGGAACAAAGACAGGAAAATGATACAGGCAAAGCTCTGAGAAGAAACAGAGTATCTTGCCTATATATGCCCCAAAGTTGGAAAGAACTGACAGTCTATATATAGTTTAGAAGTCATTTGTAACACAGACTTTTTTCAACCCAGCTGAAATTACTTGTGGTTTGTCGAGATGTTTTTAGGCAGGCAGAACAATCACAATTGAGATTCCTTGTGCATAGGACAAGATGGAAAAATGCTCCACACAGAGTACTCGCTGCCTCACAGAACACAGTATTTTACTTCTTTTGTTTTGTTTGATTACTTGCAGCTTCAAGAAGTCTGTGCTTACAGAGCTAACACTGTGAACTCACAGAACAAACTTCGAGGACTGTAAAATTCTAAAAAGCTCTTAAACTGACTTCTTGGACCAGTTCTGGATAAATGAATGATGTGGTGGAGCCACAAAAGACAAAATGGGAGGGAGTAATACATTCTTCAAGGTAAAACACAGCAGACAGAAAACAGACAACGATTTCCTCCACAAGGAGACAAAAACAGGACAGAAATGAAAATCCAACAGGTTAGAGGAAAAGAGAAGCTTACCTGTGGCAGAATTTGACACAAGAGTTTTCTAGACACAAAGTTTAAATTACCTCTCCCACATGGAAAAAATAGTCTTTAAAACGTTGCTTCTACATCCTACTTATGAATATATCCCTTTATTACTCCTCTGAATTGCTCTTAATATCCAGCTGTCTCCACACAGGGTATCAATCTTTATCCTACCAAGCACAGACCAGACAGACGTCAGCTTGATTTGGAATGAAGAAGAGCTTCAAGGCATTTAAGAGAAAGTACTGCAAAATTTCTCACATTATAAAGTATTTTTCAATTGAGGATTTTAAGAGGGGAAAAAAAAAACCCCAACTTTCAAAGCAAAATAAAACAAAACTAGCAATAACAAAACCCCCAACCATTAGGAATTACATACTCAGTCTTTTTCACAGCTCAAGGAGTCTAGAACACACTCAAGACCACTTCCAGCCCTTCATTTTTAATACCAGCTTCCTTACTGCTGTAGTCATGCACACTTAGAACTGCTTCCACAACCACCAAATGTTTGCAAATAGAAGTAAAAAACAAAGTAAGACGGCACTGACATTGTGCATTGTGCCATTTCTACTCACAGAATCAATCATCTATAAATTCAAAGGGAAAAACATTTTTGCATGGGCAATTTAGGTTACACAACAAAGCCATTTCACTCTTAAATAGTAGAATAAGTGGAAATGAAAAAGTACAGATTTTACTGAAAAAAATATTTCACAGGGATCTAGCCATGTACCTTCAAAGACATTAGGCACACTTTCAAAAAATGTTGCTCATAACTACACACTAGAAGTAAATCAGGAATCTCACATATAATTCTCTCGTAGATCAGACAATTTTTCTTCCTCAAGCACATGGTTTCAGCAAATCAAGGGGAACTTTCATTAACTCAGCCCTATTCACCCTCCCCCAAGCTACTGAAGCTCTTGGACGAAGAGGAAGGAGACAAAAGCATTAGCAGCCCATAGTTACAGCACTGTATTTGACACTGCTGCCTTAATTCTCATCTTTTCCCACATAAGCTCTAAAAACTTAGTGACACCATCAATGCCTTTAGAAAACATTCACATTTTAGTATATATATATATATATATGTATGTATAACCTTACATGTAAGATAATATGAAGTGAAACCCAAATTATTGAAATGCAGAAATTAACTCCTGAATTAACTCCTTATAATGATGTTTTTTATCAGCTTTTTCTTGAGATACACAAGAGATGTTTAAATGCTATGCCTCAGTGAATTCTTTCTTTTAACTTGAAACTATGTTTATTTACATCTTCTAATTTGGATTTTCAAACAGATCAACAGAATGAATCTCCAGCTAAGCAATATGAAACTGGATGATTATATTAACAACAGCTGCTCTCTTTTCTAAGAAATTGACTTGTTATACCCCAGACCTCCAGCAGTACCCATACAAACAACCTAGATTCAGCTTCAAGCAGCAGCTGCAGTTTACAGATGTCCATTACGAGCATATGTAAAACTACTCATTACAGCTGACTTTAGAAAGCAGGTAAGATACTTATTAAACAGCAATATAACATTGATATGCACAGTTTCTTTAACACACATTAAATAAAAACTATTTTCAAACTAAATTCTCTGCTATTAAAGGCACATAATTTCTTACACGATGCTCAAAGAATTAGCAAGCCCAGGAAAGGAATTTCTGGGATAAAAGTAAGACAGTTGACCTTAGTAAAAATTTTGCTGCTGACTTCCTTGGGGCTAGAATTTCATTCCTGGACTTAATGCAATCAAAACTTTTTTTTTTTTTCCCTGAAATAATGAAGTTGAACTTTGTAGAAAAAGCAGAATAAAGTCACAGAGCTAGGTAGGTTTAAATCTTAAGTCTATAGCAAATCATTCCCTTCCCTCCTCCACAAAGGATTATAACACAGCTTCCTGGCAAAAGCAGTTCTGGGTGAAGTCTGAATTTTTCCATACTATGTGGAAAG
The DNA here is from genome assembly GCA_013397935.1 of Dasyornis broadbenti. Lineage (NCBI taxonomy): Eukaryota > Metazoa > Chordata > Aves > Passeriformes > Dasyornithidae > Dasyornis > Dasyornis broadbenti. Next base: position 332,594 of record VZRN01003139.1, on the reverse strand, counting down.
AATAAAACAAACACCCCTCACCCCCCCCACACCATGTGTATACCAATAAAAAAATCACAGTGTTTTCTCCACAAGAATATGTTGTTTCAGAAGCCCTGACTAATTTTCCCAGCAGTTTAGCTGATGATTCAGTCTGCTTTGTGCATTTTACTACAACAAATTAGTTTAATTTAATTTCTTGAACAATGCATACATGCAGTACTGGTGCTTTACACTGTTTGGCGCAGTCAGTTTTTAAGACTTTCCTACATCTCCTGTTTTTTATGAACTTTAAGTGTGGCTGCATTTCTGAGTCAAAATACAACCCCCTTGAGTAACTGTATATTGTAGATTTTAAAACAACTCCTGTAAAACTGTGAAGAACAGTTACAGCAGTAAAACTATCAAAGTCCAGTCAAAACTGTTTATTCTTATAGAGCTGAAGGAGAAAGAAAATAGCTTTTTTCACTACACAAATGTTTAGTAACTGACAGCCAGACTGAATGACTCTGATGCCAAATGCCAATACTCAATACACATGAACTGAACTAACTTTGCTTCCTGGGATATTACAGGAAATCTCCAGACAGAGCCTAGAAGTAAGCTGAAGCCTTTCAGTGTTGCTCCATAATAAAACCCTTTTAAGCTCAGACACCAGGAAAAAATGTAAAAAAAACTAACAAAATAAAATGCAGTAGTTCCCAGATGAGCAAATACTTGAGATTCTCTAATATATCCATTCCAGCTCAGTTTATCATAGGCAATAGCTATCTTTTTGGACTACTCTTCCACATAGTTGCAAAAGCTACTCCACAGCCTAGTTTGAGTCAACTTAATCAAATTCCACTCTGGAAATCCAACATCCCTAAACTTATTACCAACTGGAGATGATTTTCCTTCCTCTAAAAAAACAAAAAACCCAAAATCTGTCCAAGCTTTCCTCACATAATCCAAGAACAAGATATCAAGACCCATTTAAATATACAGATATTTCTTCTGTTTTGTTATAGTCCCAATCCCTCAATGATCCATGGTTGGCAGCAGAAATAAATGAGTGCCCAACACTCACCCTAGACTGGCTGCTGAGGTCAATTCATTCCCCTGTCCTGAGGTCCATCAATCCCACTTACAAAGTTTCAGGGGTGAGAGAAGAGGAAACAAGGCCCTGAAGACTTAAGGATTTAGCACAAAGGGAAATGTCTTTCTTTATTTCAAGCCTCTTATGAAATGAAACTGAGACAGTATAATTGTGCTTCTACATGTAGCACCTGATGCAATATTCTTGTCCCTTTCTTTGCCACTTTCCACAATGTTCTGGCACACCAACACTCCGCACAAGGTATGCTGGTTACTGAGATGGGTTTCCCGGGATGACTGGCAGCTCTTTGCACTTACATTTGCCCATGAGAGGGACCCTTCGGCTTCAGTGGATGCTATGGGGAAGAGAGCTCCACTCCTCCTTCCCACTATGCTACAGTCATCACCGAAGTGAAATACCATTGCCCCAAAACATAACACAGGCCTAAGCCCTTCTCTCCCGCATAAAGGACAGAGACAATACTTTATTTTAGCTACCACTGTACCATAGCTTCTGTATTCACCTTGTGGTACACTGGGATAAATCTTCAGTACTATTTTTTCTTTTCTCCGGCATTTTTACCAGGCTAACAACGTGTCCTCCTTTCCCCACACACACCAGCATCTATCCATCCATTCTTGCCTCTTGGCAGGTCAAGTCTTCCCTCCCCCGGCACTACCTCCCATCACGCACCCCCAGGCCGGGCTCTCACAAGGATGTCGCTGCCCCACGGTCGGAAAGGATCGGGCCGGGAGCATAAGTGAATTAGGAGGAATTTCTTCACATTAGACATTGGAAGGGGCTGCCCAGGGAAGTGGTGAAGTCACGGTCCCCGGAGGTGCTTCAAGAAAGACTGGACGTGGCACTCAATGCTGTGGTCTAGTTGACAAGGTGGTGTTCGGTCATAGGGTTGGACTCGCTGATCTCAGAGGTCTCTTCCAACCTAAGTGAATCTGGGATTCTGTGATAACCTGTCCCGGCGCCCCTGCAGCTTCCCTTTTCCCCCTGTCAGAAGACAACTCCTCCCCACTCCGGTCTCTCCCGTCGGAGGCAGCTCACCCCCCACCCCATCCCGGAGAAAGGAGACATGCTCCGGGCCCTTGCAGGGACGCCTCCCAAGCATGAGCCCAGCGCGCCGCTCTCCCGGGCCCACCGAGCCCCCCCTCACAGACCTGTGGATCCGGCCATCTTGTCCGAGGCCCCCCCACACCGGTCCGGGCCCGCACGCCACGCGCGTCACTTCCTCTTGGAGAGGCTCCGTCACTTCCCGCCAGGAAGGACGAGGCGCATCCCTGGAGCGCGGGAGCGCGCGGGGGCGGGGCCAGGGGGAGGTGCCGGTAGCCGACGCGCGCCCCCGGCCCGGGAGCCGTCCTGGCTGTGTTCCCGCCGGGAGCTGTTAGCTCGTCAGCTGCCTAGGCTTCCTCTCCCCTTTGTATCCCTCTCGCCAGCCCCTGTCTATACGCGTCTGTCTCCAGTCATCCGCTACATCTGTTCCCATGCGGGCTACTGCACCTGTGAGCAAATTTCCGCGGCTGCATCCCCACCCTGCCACCCCCGCTCAGCCCGCACCCTAATCTCCAGTACTAAGGAAGTCAGCCCACAGCGGTGAAGCTTCATTTACAATTTTTGGTTTTTCAGCTTGGCTCCTAACAAGGCACTTCGATTCACAGGGTCTTTGCAGCCCAAAATAAATAAATAAATAATTTAAAATGCCGAAGGCAGAAAAAGAAAGAATACAGATAAAAATTTAAAAGCCACAGAAATGCCAGAAGAAATATATCAAAGAGGTGACAATTACAGTTAGCTCCTCCAAATATGATAGTTTCAAAGGCTGAAATATTTGACATTTAGTAGTATAAGAACTAGTGGAAAATTAATTCCACAAATGTCTAGCCATGGTGCCAAACGTTTCTTCACCTGCAGAAGTCAATGGCAAGAAACAAGTTCCAGGCCCTTCCCCGAGAGCCAACACAGAGTTTTGCTGAAGGCAGCCTCTGCATTAGCACCTTGGGCATCCTACCCGGATACCACAACCTGCACGGTGCTTGGGACCGGTAGGCAGGTGGGAAAAGGCAGCTCCCGTTGCAGAGTGCTGGTGAAGCAGGCTCAGGAAGAATCCAAAAGGGCCCTGTCGGCATTCATGTGGACATGAGGGAAACACACCTGAAAGGGGACACATCCTAAAACCTGTGCCAGGGTCACTGCAATGAGGGATTCCCAGGAGGACTTGTAGCCTGAGCACTAGGCTGCTGCCAGAAGCAGTCTCTAACAAAATAGACTGTCCCACACACACCTCACTAACCAGTGACTATACCCACATGCTGTTCTTGACATCCTATTTTACAAATACATTCAGTTTTTTCCTTTACAGCTTACAGAGAGTTAAACTCATTCACATGTTCTTCTGCTAGAGCTCAGAAAGAGCAATGCTGCAAAATGTTTTTCTTCCAGCTAACCTGAAATTTCTTCACCAGCAAGGACTCACAGAATGTGCTGAGTTGGAATTGACCCACAAAGACCACTGAGTCTAACTCCCGGCCCTGCACAGCACCATCTCCTCCCTCACATACAAAATGCTCTGCCTCCTTTCATTTATCTTGTGATCATATTAGCCCAATACTGGTTTCGCTATCTGTGAATACATAATAACGATAAATCTACAATAGTTTTTCATTCTTCCATTGATTTATATTTTCTTGTATCAAGTTACTATTTTTGACCAGATTTTTGTAACAGAAATAAGCACGGGTTTCAATATTTACACCAGGAGAATTAGAAGTAAGCTTTTCCAGTACAGCGAAACTGTTCCTTAAGCTGCATTTCAAGTATCTGTGGAGCTTTCTGTTGTCAAAACAAGCTGATTGTAGGGATTCTCTTGCCTAGCCTATTTCAATTTTTTTGTAGAAATAGTAAGGATACTAAAGTCAGAATATTTTAAAAAGTTCTCCCCTATTTTAACATCACTGTAGAAAACATTGTGGCCTTGAACAGGAAAAAACAGTCTCATGAGTTATCCTTCTCCTATTTTCTGGAATCAAGACCAGGTGCAGGAAGGCTATTGGAGACCACTACACAAGCCTTGTCCACTGTGGCCATCCAGAATGTAACCAGGCTGTGCTCCTCCTTGCATTAAGATAAAACCTGCCCAGCTCCAAGGTCAAAAAGAAGAAAAATGGCCACCCAATGCCAGTGCATTTATTTTTTTTTAAGGATCAATCCTTCTTTTTCAGATGATTCAATGCTAACAATGAACAGCACACCTGCATGTCTTCTGAGACATGACAGAAATAAAGCCACAGGTTTACCAAACCAAAGCCTACTTGTATTCCATGTGTCTCTGAAAGCACAGAGAAGACTCCACAGCCCATCTGTGACCAGACCTATCCACTAGATGTCAAGGCTTATGCTTAGCAGCAATAAATTGCTGCAATAGTAATTGCAACCACAGGAAATAAAAATAATGGAAAAAAGGTGTAAGGTCGCTGGCCTAGGTGAGGAAACCTCTGCTGAATGACTCTAAAAACTGTTTGATTCCACTCTTCTGATATGGGGCAAAGTTTACTGGGAAAAAAATGTAACCTTTTTCAACATTGAATTTGAGAGGAAAAATACCTGACAACTAGAAGCTGAACACACTTAAAGGTGTAACTTCCTTTCCCTTCAAATAGGCTGAGAGAGTTAGGGCTGTTCAGCTTGCAGGAAAGAAGCCTCCAGCAAAAGCAGGTTTCCAGTACCTAAGAAGAAGGCTGGAGAGTGACTTTTCACAAGGGCATGTAGTGATAGGACAAGGAGTATAGCCTTAAACTGAGACAGGCTAGGTTTAGGTTAGATATTAGGAAGAAATTCTTTAGTGGAAGCAGTGGCAGTGTTCAAGGCTAGGTTGGATGGTGCTCAGAGCAACCGCCTTCAGAGGAATGTGTCCCTGCCCATGGCAGAAGGGTTGGAGCAAGATGGTCTTTAAGGTCCTTTCCATGGCCAACTGTTTTATGGTTCTAGGATTCTAAGTGCTTACACATGGTGGTGAACTCACCTATCATTCTCTTCAAAAAGAGTTCAAAATACAATTTCTGCTTACAACTTGGTTGAAATAGGGTAACGGTAATCATTTCAGAAAAAAACTTTCATAAACTTTATTATCAAATATCACACAGCCCCCATTAACAGAATAATTAGAACGGCAGTATGCTCTGCTCAGAAAGCAAATGTTCTACGATCATGTTGCAAAATAATTTAAAAGAAGCGTTTCACAGAGTTGAGATTTTTGAGTGCAGATTCTACAGGTGGCCCTCATGATATAAAACACTGTCTCCAGAGTTGCCAGATGATGGTCCCCAAGCTCCATCTCAGCCTTAGAAAGATTTGCTAAGTAATATTTGGAACAAAGTATTGATAAAAGACAACTAAGGAATAATTATTTCCTGTTTGCAGACTACAACAAAGATATAGCAATACCTTCCAGCAAGTTTAGTACAAATTATTGTTCAGCATGAATAACTTACATAACTGATTTAAGCATGATATTACAGAGGACTGGAGTGTAAAGTATGAGTGATAATAGTAATAATAATAATAATAAAAAGCAAATAAAACTGAATTCCTTCATGGTTCTTTACATAGAATATCTCTATGCAACTTCTGACTCAGAAAGCACAGATAGACCCAGAGTGGTCACTCCTTTGACGTGGGGCTCTGGGAACTACTTACCCATCTACAAGTAGTATCCTTCCACAGGTAGTTCTTTTGAGAGCTAGGACACTTGTGTCTCTCAATCCAGTAAATTCTTCACAAGATAGTTTACTTTAAAAATAAGGACATAAAACACCACATGGGATGAGAAAGAAATTCTTACTTCTATTCATATTTACACCAAAAGAATTAGAAATAAGCTTTTCCAATGTTTACAAGCCCTAATAGACAGAAGTGGCCCAATGTAGGAAGCTGGGCACAAATTTAATGAAGTCATTAGTCCTGAGAGCTTTCAGTCAGAAGCCACAGCTCTGTGAGTGATTGCAGACTGCACCTGAACAGAGACCCAGCAAATTCCTTCATTCCATCAGTGCACAACTTGCATTTGATCAGCCCAGATCAATACAACTCATCCCCTTTAAAAGCACCGAAAGTGTCAGGTATTAAGCAGTAACAGAAACACAGAAAATGCAGAAGCACTAATAATCACACAGAAAACTACTGCAAAGTTCTCATTCCAAGCAAATAGACATTTAAATCATTACCTGAGCCCAGAGACTACTCCCAAAGAGACTATAACACTTTTCTCTCCATTAGACTTCATTTTAAGAGGCATCAAGCAGTCTTATGGTCACAGTTTCTCTTTTCTCTCTAGTACTTGGAGAATAGAAGAGAAATACGCATATGCAATTTCTATCCCATTCCATCTAGAAGTTAATTCCTTTCTTGTCATGGTCCCAGGAAGATCTCCAAGCTCCCATACTTTCTTCACAGGTGCTACTTGTACATCCATGCAGCAGGGTACCTCATCCTCCCTTAAAAAGGAAACTAATTAATAACTTCTGTTTCCCATTTCTATTTGTTTTAATATGTGCACTCTCAAGAACCCAATTGCACAAATTCACTGTACTTACAGGAAGCATGTTCTGCTTGTTTCCTCATGCTGCCTCAAACTGAAAGTACAAGCAAGTAAGAAAATAAAATCACAATCAAAAAACCAAACCAAAACAAACCAGAAAAAACAAACAAAAAACTGAATAAAACCAAAACAAAAACAAACAAAAAACCCCATAAACCTGTGAAACCAAAAAACCGTTAAGAAGATGTAAAATGTGCAGGCATAGATTTACAGAGGAAATTTCCCTGGTATTTGAGAGATGTGAAAATTTTGCAAGCAAAAGGCACAATCTTGCTACCAGGTGCAAAAGAACTATAGAATGTTCTAGCCCTCGCTTTCTAATAAACAGCTCACACAACTAGTATAGAGCAGAAACGAGTCTTACAGCATGAATACAAAATTTTGTTCACTATACAAGAAACTAGAATATCAAATTTAAAGTTACCTAATGAATGAAATTATTAACCAAAGACTTAAGGACCAATAAAAAAAACCCCTCATTTACTTTTCTCAATAATTTATTATTGCATTCAGATGTCAGTAAATTTTGTCATTTCATGCAAAGATTATATTTTTACTCCCTCTATGCAAAAGAACAAACATCTGATTTTGAAATTTAAAAATGAAAATATTTCAATCAATATGCTAACTTTAGTTTTTTTAATTTAGAGTTCTTGCAGGTTTCTTTACACCATTATTCAAGAAAATTTAAGTGTAAATAGGAAAGTAATTTTAAATGCTGCCGTGTGGTTTGTAATGAAATCGATTCTGAAAACACTGGAGAATGCGGGCATCGATCCCGCTACCTCTCGCATGCTAAGCGAGCGCTCTACCATTTGAGCTAATTCCCCACCTGAAAAAAAAATTCTTGAAACTTGCAGATACACACTCCAAGCTTACAAAAAACTACAACACAAGTACGTTGGATTGTAAATTCGTTGCTTCCTGCGGAGTCATTCTTTCCATTCACTAACAACTGACTGCAGCTCACAGCTGGAATCGTGGGACGCGTCCTTCAGCATATACACTACCAGAATAATCTTAAACATCCTTTTAGAACACGAGTCTTTTGTTATTTAGCTGTTCTCATACAAGAAGCTCTCCAAAAGATCGAGTTACTTAAAAGAAACCAAATGTGTGTTTTCAGAAAGAAAAAAGCTGCTTTCATTGAAGAACTCTTCCAAATTCAAAACAGAAACCCCATGTTCTTTCCAACGTTCAGGGCATGCACATGTAAAGACTGGTTCGGGAAACGTTTAATGAAGAAAAAAAAATGTTATATGCTTGACTGAAACAGAGTTTTATGCGTGTGCATCGATACATACATATGAACACACACATCCTTTTATATAATTATATACATACACACACACATCTTTTTGGAAAGTGACTGGCTTCTCTGAGGTGAGAGAGTCAAGTGGAAATAAAACAGATCTGTATTTTTCTTTATGAAAATGCATTAAACCAAATGCACTTCTATATAATTAATACATTACTTTGAACAGTCTTAAAACACTGACTTTTTGAGAAACGAACACGCCCGTGCTCACGTGATTCCACACACAGCATAAAGCAGGGAACATGGTGGTGTCGGGCCCCTACAAACTGCGCGCCCAGGGCAGGGGAGCAGCGCTGGCACGGCCGCCCCGGAGCCGCGGTGCCCGGGCTGCTAGGGCCGCTCCGCTCACGGCCCCTGCAGCTCTGCTGCCTCGCGGACCTGTGCCAGGGCCTCGCCTCCTCGCGTTTGCTTCCCTGCTTCCTCGGGACAGCCCTCTCTCCTTGCACAAACCCTTTCCCTTGGAGTTCCAAAATACCCTGCCATCTGCTCCGTTCGCTTCCATCCCCTCCTTCCCCCAGCCTCCTTGCTTCTGCTTCACAGAATCTACAGGATCAATTAGGTTGGAAAAGACCTCAGAGATCAGCGAGTTTAACTTACGCTTCAACACCATGTTTACTAGATCATGGCACTAAGTGCCACGTCCAGTCTTTCCTTAAAAACCCCCAGGGACTGTGACTGCACCATCTCCCTGGGCAGCCCATTCCTATGTCTAATCGCCCATTTTGTGAAGAAATGCCTCCTGATGTCCAACTTAAACCTCCCCTGGTGCAGCTTAGGACTATATCTTCTTGTCTTGTCACATGTTCCCTGGGAAAAGGGGCTGATGCCCACCTTGCTACAATCTCTTTTCAGGTGGTTGTAGAGAGCAGTAGGATATCCCCTGATTCTCCTTTCCTCCAGGCTAAATAAACCTCAGCTCCCTCAGCTGCTGCTTAAGAGGATTTGAGCTCCAGACCCTTCACCAGCTCCACTGCCATTCTCTGGACATGCTCCAGCACTTCAATGCCTTTCTTGAAGTGAGGGGCCCAGAACTGAACATGACACTGAAGGTGTGGCCTCACCAGTACTGAGTACAGGGGGACAGTCACTGCCCTGGTCCTGCTGGCCACACTATTGCTGATACAAAAACGGCGTGAAGACACCTGTATCAACTTCCACATATGTAATTGATCAACCCTGGTATTTTGAGCTGAACCAAACCAAAGTGGCTAAGCTCCACTCTACATTTTTCCCCTAGTTATTTTAACCACAGAGGCCTCTCAGGTATCTCTGAAACATAAAGTGATATACCAAGCAAGAGAGCTGGGTTTGGCTCCAGTTCTCTGTAGGGTGAGAAGAGTTTACAAACTCCACCTGATTTGTCATGGCAGTGTGCACTTCTCCATAAGCTCACTCTGCTCTTGCACATACAGCCGAATTATATAGCTCATAATCTGCAGCCCAGTGACTTTCTGACTGTTGCTTGAACATCTTCATTTACAGAGGAGATTGTTCCTGCACTCTGTCGGCACGACATCAGACAATGGCTCCTTCCTAAGCCAGGCTGCATTTCTCACTCCACAGCAGAATTGGAGAAGTTATTCATCCATCAAGTTTAAGCCAGGCCAAGAAGAAATCAAATCAGAGCATGAGTAGAGGTAAGATTGCCACCTGACTGGTTTCTAACCAGCCTGGCTTGTTTTTACATCATTTACTGGCTTCTAGTGATGCTGAATCATTTTATGTACCTTAGCGCAGACGTGTGATGGATGGCTTGGAGCTACTGTACATGTACATCCAGTTGTTCCTGGAGCTGGATTCTTTGGCAGGTGGCAACACAGACTAGGAATAACTGAAACTAACCCACTGTCTTTATGTGGCAGTATTCACTTCGTGTTTGACAAGCTTCAGCATCGATTTGCTACAATTTTTTTACAGTGCCAACCACAAGAAAATAGGAAGGGGAAAAAAGAATAATGGTATTCAGAAAAAAATATAGCTGTCAGTTGTAGGAGCACTAATGGTCCAAGTGAGAGTTATAATCAGGTATAAAGTTGCTCTAGATTTATGGCCAGCTTTATGTTTAAGCTATACCTGAGG
>VZRN01003139.1:208628-322490 GCA_013397935.1 Dasyornis broadbenti | reverse complement strand
TTTTTTGGTTAGTGTTTTTTTGTTTGTTTTTTTAAAATACTAAAGCTAGTCCTGTCAGAGTTAAACGTAGGATTTTTGAAGGGAAGGAGAGAGTCATTGATTGTGTATAGTTTTTCAGTGTTTGTAAAATGTCTGGAAGATTAGAAAGTGTGAAAATTATGTAGTTGTAACATTTGTGAAGTAAGGAGAGATGTTTGCCATGTAAATAATTCAATTTTCTATGGCAGCTGCTAGAACATGCACAGGCACTTCAGCAGGTTTTCTGTTGAAAACACTAGGTGGAAAACTGTGATACAAAATCCAACCGAAATGACGCACTTTTTTTTCACATGATCTTATTTATGCAGCATGAACCAGCTTGGATGCTCATCAGGGCCTAAAAGCATCTGCTTACGAGGTCATCTCTAGGAATTTAGAGTGAGTTAAGTTAACCAACACTCATTATTCCTTATTTAGTAGTGACGACCAGGAACAGATTTAGACCAGGCATTCCTGAGTAACTTCCTGGTCAAGCATTTGGATTTAAAAAAAAAAAAGAAAAAACAAAAGAAAAAACAACTTTATTTTTGTCTTTATCTTCAGAGAAAATAAAGCTTTCCATCCAGGAAGTTGTTTAGAGATGGCTACTAACAATTCAAATGCTGCTATAATCCTAAATGACTGGTAAACAACTCAAGATTCTGCAATGATCTTGTTTCAAGCTGTCTAACAACATTAATATTTTTTCATAACCTTTTATTATTTGAGAAGTGTTGAGGTAGCTGTTATTTTACTAACAACAATTAGCAAAAGAACTCAAGTGATACACAAAAATAGCTCAGATTTTGCTGAAAGAAATCAATTAATTTCTGTTTTTTCCTTTTTCTACTTTTTTTTTCAGGAAAAGTATCTAGCAATACACTAAAATAGCAAGGTTACAAATGCACAGGAGAGATGCGTTACTGCCAAAATGTCAGAGACTCCAAGGAACTGAGGAAGATGGGTGTAAGCTGGAGCACCTTAGCCTATGCAGTTTCACCAAGCCTGCTGGCTGGATAAACCCAAAGGTGAGTTTTACCATTTACTGATAGAATTGCCTTTTCTTGCTAAGAGTTAATCTGATGTTTGGGTTAGGGGTTCAGAGGGTAAGATTGTTTTGCAAGACAGGAATAGCTTTTACAGTTGCAAATAATCCTTATGTTTTATAATCGAAAAAAAAAAATTACGGAGAAAGTATATTGTATATCCAAGTAATTCAGAAGTTGTGCTCTCAAGTGTTAGAAACTATCAGGAATGTGGTTGGAAAATGAAAATTGTGTTCTCCTGAAACGTATATTGATAAAATTTTTTTAATTGTTTTCCAACCTCCACCCTCAAAGCAATTCCTCGGAAAATGCAGGAGCATAAACCTAATTATGAATTTACATTATGAAAAAGATATTTAGGGTCGTTTAAAGGCATACACATTCAGTTGTTATTCTTGCAACTTACAGCCATTGCATTTGGGAAAACTAGGATAAAAATGTGCTCTTTCCAGCATTACTCTTTCCCCCTGATGATACACAAGTCAGCTTAGGGAGGGAACAGAAGAGCTGACCAACACACAGGCTGGTGGCTTTTCTTTTGAAGACTTACCTACCATCCCAACAGCTGCCTCATGTGTTAGGAGGAGACACAGCTACAGCATTCCCCTGTTCACAGGATGACAAACCTCTTCACCACTCCATCTATAAAGGAAAAAACAGAGGCAGTGGCTGCCCTGGAGGAGAGAGTTGCCATTGGGGTGGGTGGAAACACGCATCCATAGAAGGTTTTAGTACAGGGCAGGGCACACTTGGTGCCTGGGAAGGGCGGAGCAGAGGCCAGTAGAGGCCTGAGAGGCCAGGAAGGTGGGAACATGTGGGCAGGGGATCTGTGTCTGCTTACCGTCAACTGGAGTAAGTCAGGGGTGAGACCGTTGAAAGACAAAGCAGGTGGAGAAGGTTTGTGTGCAGCCTTTTACCCAGGGGCTTTCTGGTTGTGGTCTTTGTGGGTCTCACAGAATTTAGTTTTGGAGTCATGAGGTTGCTTGTTTGAAGGAGGAGGTGCAGTGGGCAGAGCTGCTCCTCAGCAGAGGGGATGGTTTTGTGGATTCTTGTGGGTGCTTCCTACTCCTGTGCTGTGCTGCCATGACTCAGGCTCCAGCACTCCTTCAATTGCTCTCAACAACTACAGCCACACTAATCCTACATTGTATTAGGAAATTTTAATAGCTGTTGTTTTCTTTACTTCTCATACTGCTCTTCCAGGGTTCACTTAGCGTGTAGCACTGAGCCCAAGAAAGAAGCAGAAGACTCAAATCAGAGGATAATGTGGGTTGAAGAACTTGTTGAAGTGGGTGCTGGTCTAAACTTTTTTGTGGTCTTAATTAAGCATAGTTGTGTTGTTTTGAATACACTGTAAGCAGGTAGCTTCGTCAGTGAATGCAGCTCCTATAATGTCTGGTTTCCCTGTTCTAGTTTAAAATTATTCTATATCATGGTGGTGTATAAATTTAAAGAAGAAAAGCTGTCAGTTTTTCATATGGACCTGAGTAATCAGGTGCTAAACATACACTGAACTTCAGTGAGTTCTGTGTATCTTAACCTTCTAGTCTTTGAACATTGCAGCCAAATATATTTTTCAGTTCATTCTATATAATCAGTTCCTCGGGGCTTTTTATAAATGGTTGGTTTATTTATTTGGATGAGGTTATTGTTCTTAAAACCACTCTATTATTCTGGATAAAATCTCACTTAGTGAGTACATAGTTCTGTTCCTTAGTAAAAACCACAGGATATAGGGATCTGAATCTTCTTAAGTCTTCTAAGCTATGAAAAATCTTCATTCTCACCCTTGTTAACTTTGGCACATAAAGTGAAAGATAGATAAATATCCAAAAGATAAAGAAATTGCCTGTGGAAATTGTTCTGTGGAAATCAATGGCCTGGAAGAGACATTAAATGAACATGAAGAAAATCTTGTATGTGCTGTTTAGTGTTAGCTGATTAGCCAGGTGGCTGAGGCATAACTGGCACTCATTCTTTCCTACATGGAGTTAGGGAATATTTAGGTTCTTACTGTGATGATTTACAAGACAAAGGTTGCAGTCCAGTGGGAGTCAGGCATAGTCAGCCCCACTACTTTTGTAACAACCTTGTTTGATTATTACTATTAAATAGTTTGTTTTGAAGGGCTAACTGGATAGTATGTAAAATTAGTAATACAATTCTTCTATATTGTCATCCTGTTTATTTCAAGGAGGGCATTGTACATGAGCTCTGTGATGTTGAAACTTCTTTAAACACTCAGTAAGTTAGTAGAGATACGGGGTCTTTCCAAAAAATTGGAGTAGGTCGTGATATAAGTGTAGCCATTTTCCTAGAAAAGAAATAGGAAAGAAATTTAAACACATGATTATGTTAATATATGACTTCCTGTTCCCCCATCTGAAAACAGATTGAAATCTTTACCAGTCTGGAATCCGTGTGATACCTAGATGGAAATTTAAAATCCATGGATCCTTTTAGAGAATGATAATTCATACGTATTGCTCAGTATTTCAACTCTCTGATGAAGTTTGAGATTTTACAGATTGAAATAATGAGGGTGATTTTTTCTTGGTCCCCAGGGAGATGACAGAGTAGCATAAAATGATCTTGCTCAGAGCTGTGCTCTAAGATCACTGTCTTCTTACTAGTGCACAGAGAGCACAGTGTTAACCTAAATGCTAATCTGGTAAATATACGCAAAGAACATTATGGTGTTGTACTTACAAAAGCAGTATATTTGATATGAATTCTTTTGGCCTTTGCAAGTTTCTGCTGTGGCTGCTAATGGTAACTGAAGTTACTTAGGATGTCTGCTAAGCTGATTCTTTGATCACTATTACAGAATTTTGCACTGGAACATTATCTCCCAGATGGACTATACTGATTTTCCTCAAACATGGTAACAGCAGCAGCAAATATTATTAAAAGTAGCAAATCATTCTAGGGTTTGTTTGTTTTGGTGGTTTCTTTTTGTTTGTTTTTGTTGTGTTTTCTCCTTTTGGTTGGTTTTTATGTTTTGGGATTTCTTTAGCATGTTTATGTCTTGTACTTTGAGTATGAATCAATGAATGATGGTAAAATGGAGGCATATTTTATGAATAAGCAACAATATCCTCAAAAAATCAAGTTTTATTCTCATTGTGGCCATTAAGAACAAAAATAGGGATTCTGGGAGGTTTCTTCTGACTCATGACATGTCTCCCGTGTTGCTTTTTATGTGATTTACAGTGCGTTTGGTGCGGTGCTCTCTGTTGGGGTTTGAGGTTTTTGTCTGTGGTTTTTTTTCCTCCAAAGGTGGATTTTGCTGTCCAATTCCATATTTTGATACTGCTTTTCAGTAAAATTATCTCTGAGGTCCAAAACACATTTCTTTCATTGCTTTAAATACAGCTTTTCCTTCAATGCTTTAAATATGGGATAAATACTGGATACAGAACTGGAGACGTACTTGTTTTATTTTAATGCTGTATCTGTCAACTTGAAGATTAGGCTATTTAACAGAATGAACAGAATATACTATACCTGTCCTTATTCATTTTGTCACTGCTGAATTTATAGTTGGTTCTGACTTTTGCTTGATTTTAAGTAAATTTTACCCTACCTGCTGTGTTAAAGCCTTAAGACTGTCAGTGCCTTGTCACAAATTAAAAGTTTTGGTTTGTGTGCAGTTGCAAGCCTGCTTGGAGATTCCTTTAATTAAACCATGTAGATGTGCTTTACCATTCAGAATCCGGCATGATGAAACCCTGATCCTGCCTGGGCTGTGTTCATACAAGCCTGATGCAGACACAACTAAAAGGGTTCTGTTTGCTTGCTTGTTTTATAGCGTAGGTGTTTTTGAGACTTTCATGTTTTTTATTCAGAAGGAATACTGAGAAAAGTGTGGAACATCACAGAGCAGGAGGAGCAGCAAGCTTCCTTTACTTTGCTGAACATTCTGACGTGTACGACTTTCAGTCAGCCAATTGCTTAAATGTCAGTGCTATTGGCTGCATAATTCCAGCAGTTAAGATCTTAATTTTCTCCTGCAAATTAATTTCAGATGCTTCTTTCCACATTGATTAGGTTTTAATAGGAGAGGGAGAAACATTTTTTTCCGAAGTCAGCTGTTTCAATCAGAGTGAGGGAGCAGGTAGCAAGACACTGTAGTTCTGTTAATGGAAGAATCCGCACAGGATTTTTGGTAGATGGCTTTAGGGTCAGACTAAAGACAAATTTGGTTAGTTTGCTTTCTGAAATCACTGAGTCATTGAAGAGGAGAGATTTAAAAGATCTTTATATGTCAGTGTGATTCATGTATCTTAAGGCATGTCAGGGAGCTCAAGAGCTGTTTGTGTAGTTATTTAATAAATTTAATTTCAGATACTCTTTTTTTTCCAGAAAGGCAGATGATTTAATATTGTTAGTGTAATAGAAGTTCACAACTCTCTCTTTTTTTTTTTTTGGTGAAGTCAAACCACTGAGCAGAATTTTCACTGCTGTTTCATTATAGTAAAGATTTATATTTTATGCATTTTAGTTCAGTGTTCTTGATTTTTATACGTATTTGTCTGTGTGAGTGTGCTTGTCTATCTGGTGATAGAGTCACAACTTAAAAATTCTTGAGAGATGTAAGCAAATCTATTACTTTGTGTCCCAGTGTTCCATTTGCCTTGGTGCAAATGGAAGGCGCCTTGCCTTTTTTACCCCCTTTTTATAATATGAACCCAGATTCTATTGCCACAAGAGAAAGAACTGGAAGAGCTCTACCTATTCAGTCATATATATTTTATATTGTAAAATGTGGAGAAGGGTAAAGTCATTTAGCCATTTGTCTTCCACCTAGGGATTACAAGAAGGAAAAATCTGTTTTAGAAAAATACAGTATTTAAATGTATCCAGACTTCTCTTAGGCAGTAATAATTGTTTGGTGTGAACATAAGTCTGCAATTGTTTGGAAGCACAGCCCGGATGTTATCCAGATGCAGCTCCACTGAACAAAACACTTGCTGTTGCCTCGAGGAGTCCAGATGTCCTGTTAGGCAAAATTCCCACAACGACTGTCAAAAGCAGTGTGCTTGCAGGAAGACCTAATTGTTTCTGCATTTCACTTGAAGACTGTGCTCTGTTACTGCCTACCAGTGCCTTCGGTAGGAGATTAGAAGGGCTAGGAGTGCCCAGCTACCGTGGTTTGGGGGAGGACGTTTTGTTCGGAGGCAGTGGCTCACATTTCAGTGCGCTTTGCAGTTACCCAGCCAGTGTAGAAAGTGGAAGCAGGAATGGTCAGTGAAAAGGGCGGGGTCCCTGTGGGGGGAATTAGCTCAAATGGTAGAGCGCTCGCTTAGCATGCGAGAGGTAGCGGGATCGATGCCCGCATTCTCCATTTTCTGTGCCGCTGTTTTAAATTTAGATGCATTTTCGTGTAGCAGTTTCGTACGGATTAAAATGAATTAATTTTAAGACACGTTTGCATGATATGAATGATTTAAGTTTTTAATGTTGATCAAAGGTGAGCTTTTTTCTTTTTTGTTTTTTTTTTTTTAAGGCGCAAATTATTTTCTTGTCGTGGCTAGAGGAAGAAATTAAGGGATACTGTGAGAGACCGAGTATCACTTGAAACTCATGTTAGGAACAAACGTGCCCTCCCCATTCTAAAATGGGTGCAAGGTAGCTGGAGAGACTAATCCTGTGGTGAGCTGATGATTTATATAGACAGCTACGAAGTTCTATGTCTTCGCAGAGACACTCATTAAAAAGTAGTAATAAATGTTCCTGTTCGGTGCAGTTGTAAGGGACGGAAGAGACTTTTTTCTTTCCTGTATTACAGGAACATTGAGTTAGTTCAGATGGGTGAAGAAATTGTTTTTCGGAGGGTGCACAAGTGTAATCTTGGTGATTGAAAGTTCCCTACTTGTGTTTGCCGTGTGAGATTGTCTGCATTTCCTGCTATTTTCTAACACGAACCTTGGCACAGCTTACGGAAGACACTCTTTTCCCAACGGGGCGCCACAGTCGATCAAAACGCTGGAGAATGCGGGCATCGATCCCGCTACCTCTCGCATGCTAAGCGAGCGCTCTACCATTTGAGCTAATTCCCCCTGCCGCGGGCGATCGGGAGCGCCTGCAGTTGTGCTGAATCACAGCGCGGCCGCTTTGGCTGAACTGCTGTGTCGAGTCACTCTGCTAAACAAAACCGAGTCACCTCTGTATTTATGTGGAAAGCCCGACGGCTGAAAAGTCAGGCCGCACACTTGACATACGAGGAGCATTTTCTACTATGTTTCTTGGATAAAACAACACATTTCCCTGAGCAGTGCATCCTCTAGCGTTTATTTAGGATGGAGAGGGAACTAATTTTTTTACATCTCTTACAGTGCAAATACAAAAAAAACTTGTAAATCTAGAAAGTTTACTCTTAAAAGTCAGTGAAGCACGGTGAGATTTTTCTTCTTTTTTTTTAACTCTTTAATTCCTTTTCCAGCTTTATTTTCTAATTAACCCTACATAAATGACAAATACAATGGTTTAAAATTTCATGTGTATCATAGTTTATGGAGAGAAAGAATTCATTTATTCCTATGTTATAGTCTAGGAATTATTTCTACGTTTATTTATTGACTTCGATAATTCTGTTAAAATAGTATTGCATATTAAATATATGGGGTTACTAAGAACATTTCCGAAATAGAAAAATTCACGTGTAGTGATACTAATTGAGTTTGCAGTAGGAAGCACATTGCTAAAGCTCTATTCAGAGGTTCTTAAATCAAAGAATGCTTTCTGGATTTCAAGAAGGAAAATGTAGTTTACAGGGAGAATGGATATACTGATATGTTCCATTTAAATGCAGAAAAGTAAGTCCTGCTAGTAAACTAGAGTGTGTGCAGTAACCCAACAATACATGTACTTGTGGTTTTCTCTGAAGGATTTAACTTACTGCATGACAGCATCCAGTCTAAAGAAAATAAATTACAAAATTGAGCATCATCAAGTTACAGCTTGTCCTTGGTAAGGTAGTACTCCAAATCTATTACAATCCAGATTCAGGTCAAGATGTGGAACTACGACTACAATGTCACTGCAAACATTCTCTTAAAATTCAAATATTTTCCTGCCTAACTTCAGTCTCTGCACAATAAAAAAATTAAAATTCGTCCTTAACACTTCTTGCATTATATTGCAGCTGATTTTATCTACCTCACTTGAGCAGACTTGAGGGGGAAAGCTAATATGCAAAAGCAGTTTTAGTCCTTCTCACAGGCACATGTGCATCTTAGGCTCACTGATGGCCCACTACATGCCTGTGGCCGGGATCTCTCCCATATCATGTCTCACGAGGTACAGCTCTATGAACATTTTTCTTTATCTACCTTGTGCAGTTCGAGTCATTATGAAAAAGGCAGATTACCTCTCCCTGTTTTTCACCACCACATCTCACTCTGCTGCCACTGAAAAGGCGTAAAGCGTCACCTCTTCGGATCACAGAAAACCAGTTTATTTAATGCTCAAGCCAGATACGGGTGAGGAAAGACCTCTGAACTATTTTCAGTCATTAAAACATGTATTTTATATAATTGACAAGATTGTTTTGTGATCTTGAATTTGTAGTGAGTGTTGTTAAGTTTTCATGTAAGATGGCAAATAAAATGTTTTAATTTCTTAACCGGGTTGGGAAAACTTCCTTACCTATGTCTGAAAAATAGTCCGACTTTCTTGTTCCGTTAAAAAAGAAAAAAAAATTAGGGTGTTTTGGTCTGAAGGCTTTGTGTCTGTGTATTTTCATTTAACACAGATCACTTCAATGCATCTTCTTGTCAATACTAATGGAAACTGATAGAAGTTAATTTAATCAGGCTTGAGTTTTGCTCTCTAGATGGTCTCCTGGGGGAACATCAGGGCAAATGTGAGTTTTGTATTATCCTCAAGCTGCTCCTCTGCATCGACTGTGATGTGATTTCCCTCCGTGTAGAAGGACAAATCTAGCGTGTGTCAGGTGGCACTGGAAGGCTGCAGGGCACGAGTTTGTCGTGCAAGTTAGCATGAAGTGCCTTATCCCATTAGTCCACCTTATCACGTTAGGGTTTTTGTCATCTTGGCTAAAACCACAGACAGCTCAAGGTCAGGCGGTAGTGAAATATTCTGAAGGCTGCTCTGGGGTTGCTCCCCGCGGTGAAAGAGCAGAGTAAGCTCAGGGGGCGCAATTTGTATTGTAGCTCTTAAAGTCTAATGTTACAGGATGTCACAGTTAGGCAGAGGGGGAATTAGCTCAAATGGTAGAGCGCTCGCTTAGCATGCGAGAGGTAGCGGGATCGATGCCCGCATTCTCCACTGTCGCTTTTGCTCATGGTTGGGAGCAAAAGCACCATTACTATGAAAACTTTAAAAATTATTTAGATAAAGTGTGACGTTGACAGAGAGAAAACGAATTGCCGCGATGCACTTTCTTCCGTGAATGGCAAGTAACAAACGTTTTTTTTAAAATTTCTATATACACAGAGCTGGAAAATATGTCGGTTCCAATTTGCCTTGTTTCTTGCTGCTTGATTTGGAAATGCTACATGAAATACTACAAATTTATTATTTTGGAATCGAAGTTGAACATGTTTTCGTTTGTGAACAGAGAGGCCAGAGCAAGAGAGAAAACTGCATTCGGCGTGTGCAACTGCGGTTTTTAAAGCAAGCAGAGAATCAGAGTTCTGTGATCCCCCAAAACGGCCTCACATAGGGGAATTAGCTCAAATGGTAGAGCGCTCGCTTAGCATGCGAGAGGTAGCGGGATCGATGCCCGCATTCTCCAGTGTTTTGCCAAACAGGAATTGATCCAAACAATTAAACAAAATGTGTAACTCTTCCGTTAAATTGTAATTTTGTTTTATTTGGAGTAGAACGGACTTTTTTCCTTCCTCTGTCCTTACTACCTAAATAAGGCTAATATAACTATAGGTCAATCCTCTGTTGTAATAGCTGATTTCCTGGACAATGTAAATTAAATTTAGCAGAAAGAGAATTCTGCAGTATGACCTTTTTCCATGTTTAATGAAAAACAATGTGTCGTGGTTTAACCCCAGCCAGCCACCAAGCTCCACACAGCTGCTCACTCACTTCCCCACCAGTGGGAACAGGGAGAGAATTGGAAGTGTAAAAGCTAGAGAGCTCAGTGGTTGAGATAAAGGCAGTTTAATAGGGAAAGCAAAAGCCAAGCACACAAGCAAAGCAAAGCAAAGCAAGGAATTAATTCACTGCTTCCCATGAGCAGGCAGGTGTTCAGCCATCACCAGGAGAGCCAGGTCCCAGCATGTGTAATGGTTACATGGGAAGACAAACACCATCACTCCAAATGTTCCCCTCTTCCTCCTTCTTCTTCCCACTTTATATACTGGGCATGATGTCACATGGTCTGGAATATCCCTTTGGTCAGTTGGGGTCACCTGTCCCAGCTGTCTCCTCCCAACCTCCCATGCCAACATGGCAGTTCAAGAAGCAGAAAAGGCCTTAGCTCTGTGTAAGCCCTGCTCAGCAATAGCAAAAGCATCTCTATATTATCAGCCCTGTGTTCAGCTGCTGTGTAGGCTTATTTTCAGCAAGGTTTCTCAGTGCACAATGTGTTGCTGCTGGGTTCTTCACCCCCTTACATCCTGTGGTAAACCTGTCCTATAAAAAACGATTTCTGATCATTATCTTCGTTATGTGATTTTTTTTTAATCTCATTGACTATAAGTGTGGACAATAACTTAGACATCTGTCTCAGGAATGTTTAATGATTAGAGAAAGACTCATCATTCTTTTACAATGAACACTGAGTATAATCCAAGATCACTTCAACTAAGTGAACAGATTGATTTTTTCCCTCTTCATGAAGTGAAGGCAGAGTAGAATTTGGAATATTTCTCAGTAATATCCATCTTCCAGGTTTTGCTGAAACAGTTATGCAAGCATTCTGACCTGCTTGTTGCACTTAAATAAAATAGACCATATAAAGCAGTTCTGCTGCTTTGTACAGCTGAGGAAGGTCGACATAGCATTGTGTTTTTCTATAAAAAAAATCACCAATACCAGGCACTTGGGAATATTACTGTAAACAGGACCTTGTTCTTTCAGGACTAATTATATGTCATTATGCCAAAGGTGGGTATCTTAATTTATACAGTCATACTTAAAATTGAAGTAAAGAAATGTGGTCTCAAGTAGAAGCTATCTGCCTTTTTTACATTGAGGATACTTCCACAGCACACTCAGGTCAAACAAAACAAACAAAAGCAAGATGCAAAGCTCCTTTCATGCTGTCACAAAGAACTTCCAAAAAATTGCAGAATTCTAGACTGAAAAGTGCTCAGCATGGGATATGCTGGTTTGTACTTAACATGAACACAAAAGAGTCCTTTTAAGTCAAATAATTTTATTTCAGCTTACAGCAATACTAACAGTAAAAATTACAGTTACTAAAAAGTCATTCAAGATGAATTTTTACAATTCAGATGGAAATACAGGCAATATTGTTAGCACGCTCTAAAAAATCTCACAAAAACACAGAGCCCTTGACATATTAATAATTACATTTAGCTAAAATGTAAATAGCATTATTGACAGGAGGACTTTTTAGGTATGTCATAATATCTTGTAATTGCAGAAGTGCCACTTAGTTGTGACTACCCTTGTCACAGCAAGTGATACCCCAAACCTTGAAAATCTTGCAGAGTGGCAATACAGTAAGGCAAAGGGAAGCCATTTGGCTGGCAAGGAAAGGCTATGCCTGTCATAGCAAATGAGAGTACCAAATCTCAAAGATCTTGCAGACTGACACTATCTTGAGTATGGCGAAGTACAAGTCGTGACAACAGGCTCTCAAGCACAGGGTAACTCACAGCAGCCTCACAGTCTTTCCAGTCACAGTCAAGAAGTCCTCATCAGCCAAGGAACGAAGCGCTTCTTCAAACATTTCCTTCGTGACAGCCTTAAAGAAAAGGAGCAAATCAAATAAAGATGGGGAAAATACTTCAAACATAGTAAAAATGCCATACTTTCTATCGATTTTCTAACATTTTTATTTGAAGTTTTCCTTTGTTCTGTGTGAAATTAGAAGCCTGGCCTGGAACTCTGAAGCTGAATTTGCTAATTCCAGAAGCCACAATAAACTAAGATACAGCAGATTCAACTCCTTTGTCTGTAACAGAATTGGCTTTCTAGTCATGCCAACGGAAAAAGTTCATGTTTCTTTTCCTTCTTTGATTTGAAGACAAGAATGTTCATTTGGAAAAAAATGCTTTTAAAAATAAACGGAAATGTAAAAACAAAGCAGGAAACTTACTGTATCAGACTGTGCTCGGAGATCATCCAAAAGCTGTTGGTACTTCAAAGATGGTGCTTTACCCTTTGATTGGATGAGCTTCCGTAAGGCTTGAACCAATTCCTCTTTCCGCTTACGAGCTGTTGCACTCATTCCTTATAAAAGGAAAGAAAAAAACTTTTTAGCAATCAGCTAAGGAGGACAGGTTAAGTTACATTTAAAAAAAACAACAAAATCCCAGCAGCAGCCTTGCTTTAACACTACAGAATCACAAACCCGTTGTGAGGATGGATATGTCCACAATTCCAGTCCTTGGATCAGTAGCAGATTGTTTCAGTGCTTCCCGATGGAGGCGTTTTGCTTCCTCTACATCAATTGTTTCAACCTTCTCAGAGAAGCGCACCTTGGCGTGCGCCTCCGCCAGCCGGATCAGAGACTCCAGCTGCCGGGGGTATGCGGAAACCATTCCCCTGCCACTGCCAATCTTCCTCATGTCCACGTACGCCTGAAGGGAACACAGTTGTTAAATATTTCAGAGTATCTTGCCATATTCATTCTTTTTCAGTCCCCTGCATCCCCCACCTTTTTTTTCAGAATATGAACAATTCTGGCAAGCCATTCCAAATGGTGTATTCCTGCTCATACATCTTCACAGTTCTTCTGCAGTGATGAATAACCACATCAGGTAACTTCTCATTTTTATAAAGAAATTAAATCATGGTAATGAATCAAGTTTTGAATCACTTCAAGAATTTTGAACTAGTCTTATATCGCAGTACTTGTGTCTATGATGGCACATCTATTTTGCTTCAGTAGAATTGAATATGTTTTATGTGATGGAACAAAACCAACATATCTGAAAGCTAAACATTAGAATGCAGAATGACTTCTCATCTGATCCCTCATTCCTTTAGAGACCTTCTCTTTTTTCAAGGATCTTACAGAAAGTTGTTATGTAGATAGAGTGTACATATGAGGGAATTTCACCACTTCTGACAAGTCAGGAAAGACTCTGAACATTCTTAGCAGCAATTCCTTTACCTCAATAAGGGCTTGACTTGCTTCTTCACCTAATCTGGGATTTACATAACCACGAGCATATGCAATGTAATCCCTCAATACTGCCATATCCATGTATTCCTCCTCCATCTGTTCTTCGGTTTGGTAGTACAGTGAAACCAAATGGCGAGCAAGGCGTCTGTCATAAGCTTCATCACGTGGATCCAACATCAAAAAGATCAAGTCAAATCTGAATGGGAAAGGATCCAGCATTAGTGTGCATACCTTCTTGTCATTTAGGTACTTGGTTTAGGGGGGTTTGACTTAACAAGTACAGGTAGGAGTTACGAGACTGTTAATTCCTACTCTAAGTAGAAATTGCTTTCTTAAACCAGAAAGAAATCTTTTCTAGAATTCTCAAGGTACAGAACAGCACAATGGATTTGTTTACATCCTATGGCATTGAAATTATGAAAGTGAGGTACATTCTGCAAAATTCAGAGATTCCATGTTCAAGGCTGACGTCTTCTGTTTTATTAAAAAAGCCGCCTACACAAAAAAAAAAAAGCATGCACCACAAACAAAAAATCCCACACACATAACAAATACATAGAACAAACTTGCTGCTAAAGATACTGCCCTGAAAGGCAACAGAAAAAAATATAAGTAAATAAACTATAAATTCAAAAAGCACTTGAAGTTTAATCCTGAAGAAAAATGGTTTATAATTTTACAAACAATATATTCAGCTAGCCTCAGCTATAAGCAGACATGGATAATGTATTTTTAGCCAGCCAATCATTTATTTTTCTAAGCTTACATCCAATAAATGGTGGAATTGAGGACTACTCAAACCTAGTTTCATCCAGTACACCTGCACTAAGGTACCATTTGATACTAAGTGTCTAAATTAAGCAGCCCTTAATTGTAATTTAAGCCATAAATGTTCTCAGGATATCTGCTCTACCATCAGTGTGTACTTCAAATTTCCACTTAGGGTGGGAATTCTTAACCATGATGCTACTTCATCACGTAGTCTAAGTTGCTGTCAGCAGACACTAAATGTGGTTTTAACAGCTATTGCCCAAACGACTGACTAGCCACTGCTGCCTCCCCAGCTAAACTTTACAGAGCAACATGAAGCAGGCAGATTTTAGGCTTCTTCCACCTTTGCTAAAAGTTCCCTGATCATCAGTGTTTCACTTCAAAAGCTTTATGGAGCTAAGAAAAGCATCCTGAATTTTTGTTAAAGTTAAAATACTCTAAGTTTCAGAACAGCTCTTTTCTAGGACATGACTATGAAACAAGATAGAATTAAATAAAAGAGATCCTGGAGATCTTACCACACCTGCTGTTCAAGGTCAACACGTAAATACTAAATAGCACTTCTCTCCTCACACAGAAATTGTAGGAACATCATTTGAAATAAGTGCTATAGAAGTTTTCCACTAGGCTGCAAGCAACACCGTTATTCTGTTCTACTATATTTAATCATTTTCAGAAGAGGAAGCGTAACATCTCCTAAAAATGACACATGCAGCACAGTTCTGTTGTACCTTGAGAGCAGCGTATGAGGAAGCTGAATGTTTTCAATAGTAGTCTTTTTCGGATTCCACTGTGATTCTATAGGATTAGCTGCTGCTAGGATAGATGTACGAGCATTCAATTGGCAAATAATTCCAGCCTATCAAAAGGAAAAAAAACATTTCCGAAACCAGAATGCAACTATGTGCCACCAAAACATTTTTCCCTCAAATTTCATGATATCACCAATGTTATTAGATGGGTTCTGTAGTAAAAAACTGCATTGCACAAGCCTTTCAGCAAAGCAAGAACAAAAGCATCTAGGAATACTTCACTTTGCTACAGGATATTTAAAAAGATGTTTACCTTTGCAATGGAGAGTGTCTGTTGTTCCATTACTTCATGTAGCACTGACCTTGTGCTTTCATTCATTTTATCAAACTCATCAATGCAGCAAATGCCATTGTCACTAAGTACCAGAGCACCTGTCTGAAGAACCAGCTGCCGTGTTTCTGGATCCTTCATCACGTATGCGGTAAGACCAACTGCACTTGAGCCTTTGCCAGAAGTATATTGGCCTCGAGGAACCAGGTTATACACATACTGGAGCAGCTGGGATTTGCTAGTACCAGGATCACCACAGAGAAGAATGTTGATCTCTGCACGAAAATTCCCTCTTCCTGTGTGAGTAAAATCCTTTCTTGAGCCCCCAAAAAGCTGAAGCAGAATACCCTATAAAAATGAAAACAACACTTATTGTATAGACGTAACAGAGCAAATCCAGCTGTTCAACTGAAACATCTAAAAAACAAACACTGCTAAAATTAACACAACTCAATGCATCTGAGTTTCAAACATATAAAATTTGTCTTTAATGCCATTGTAACCAGATTTTGGTTGGAATCTAAAGAATCTGAAGGGTCCTTAGCTTTTCTCAACTCCATCCCCTAGACACTGTGTGCCTTATTAGCATGTTGAGAAGGTTACAACAAATGAAATTGTCACTACTGGGTTTCCATTCCATAAGTAATAATTGTAGAGTTTTGACTTATACTTTCAGAAACCTCTGAACTATAATAATGTATAAAATCCATTAAAAACACCCCAAAGGAATATACTTGGAAGAGGAGTGTTTGGTGTCTAACAATACCGTGAGACCTGGCACTTACTGCATTTTTTTTCAATGTTGCAGTACCTCGCTTGACACTTTATTGGAACAGTTCTTTCTTGGATACATCTAAGTAAATGTTTTGATACTCCATAATTCAGAGTCAACCAAATGTCATTTTGAAACTTGTCTTTTGGATGCCTCTTTTCAGCAAGAATTTATTATGCTACAGCTTATTTTCCTTTGATAATTAGTAATCTGAACTTCCAAGAAATGTCCAAGATGCATCCTGCAATTAAGTTTTCCCAGTTCTGCTGCCTTCCTACCTTTTCAGTATCTTCCCTCTAATTAACACTCCTTAATAGCTTGAAAAGAATTATGACACACTTAAAACCAACTCCACTTTGACAAGACCATGACATTTTAAGACTGCTCAAGATACAGCTTTTTGAATTTTTAGGCTTCAAGATACTTCTACAACAGACAATAACTACAAATAAACTCACATATAAATACATGTCTTACAAGAGAAATACAGAACTTTTCACCTTTTTGATATCTTCATGCTCATAGATACTTGGAGCCAATGCTAAAGCAAGTCTCTCATATATGTCTGCTTTTTTAGAAAGCTCTTTGAGCATCTCCACACGTTCCTCTGTAAATCTCTTTTGCTCTGTTTCTTCATCAACACCATGAAGGCGTTTGGAGTCTGTCTTGCGATAGTGTATGACATCAATGTGGGTCTTATACACGGATTTTACACTGCTGAGCCGGGGATTCTCTCGAATGGGGACTGCCCTGTAGATACCTAAATACAAATTTCAATCACAGCATTAGATACAGAGAAACATGGTCATTCCAAACCCTAAAAATTTTACAAGTTCCCTGGAAGAGTAAGGCTTTTCTAAACAACCTAAATACTTTGTCATCTTATTTCTCACTATAAGTCATGTAGAAGTCATATATAAGTCATCAGAACCCTATTTTTGCAGATATACATATGTGTTTTACATTCCTACCACAAGTGTTCTCAACAATGAAAGCATTTGTGAAAAAAACCTAAGGCTTAATGGTTTCAAAATCCCCACTCCAGTTATCCTTTCCCCCTTTTTTTTAAGTGCCAAGTTTAATAACAGCTTTCTAACACATTTCAAACAGCTTGGGTTTTTTATAGCAGTTGTTTTAAAGCAAAGTGGTTTATAAAATGTTGTTGCAGTATCACAAGACTTACTTTACATTATCACTTCCCTGACTGCAGGCCCTATTTAAGATATTGTCTCTTCTTTAGCTACAGTATCAGAATGAAGGAATCAAGGTCTGACAACCTGGAGATTGTCTAGTCCAACCATGGGCTGAAACTGGAGTCTGCTGGAGTCCACTGCTTGCTAAAGGCTGTGTCCAATCAGGTTTTGGGTATCTCTAAGGACAAAGACTCCACACAGCCTTGACAGGCAACCTGTGATGCAGCTCAACCACATGAAAGTAAAAGAGTTACTTTTAACTGGAATTGCCTGTATCTCAGCTTGTGTTCTCTGTGTGCCACTGGGCATCACTAAAAAGAGTCTGGCTTTGTCTTCTTGGCACTACTATCCCTCCATCCACACCAAATTCTAAGATTTCCCCAAGCCTTCTCTTCCCCAGGCTGAGCAGTCCCAGCTTTCTCAGCCTTTCCATGTATGACTGAGGTTTCTGTTATCATCCTAGCCCTTTGGTGAATTCACTCCTTTATGTTCATGTATCCCTTGCCCTGGGAGACCCCACAACTGGACCCACTACTCCCTCAACCTGCTGGTAACACTTCTAATACAGCCCAGGAGAATGTTGGCACTACAGTCATGGTCTGTCAAGCACTGCTTCCTTCCAGTTTTGTTTTGTCTGCAAGTTTGCTGAGGGTGTACAACACTATCCCAATCAGAAAGGGTTTCCAGGATTATTGGCTCTATTACCTTTCCCAGGGGTGAAGACAAAGCTGACTGGCCTGCAGTTCCCCAGGTCTCCTCCTCACTCTAAGAAGTGGCATTGGCTTTTTTTTAGTATTTTAGCCAGTCACCAAGACTTTTCAAAGGTAACTAAGGAGCCTTGCAAAGAAAGAGTCCACTCTCACAGAACTTCCAAGTGCATCCTATCAGGTCCCTTTACACAAAGTTACGATCAATGGAAAAGAAGAATGGAAATACTCAACCCAAATCTTACCTGTGACATTAACTCTGTCACCTGGCTGGACTTTATCAACAAGGTCATTGTGAGCAAAGAGCACAACTGTATGTGGGGTCTGTCCAGCTGGCATGTCTTCAGGAGACTCCTGCAGTTTGATCTAGCAAAAATACCACTTTAAGTTTCAGTTGCAAAATAGCAAAGTTTTTCCACAGAGCATACAACAGAATTTTGCATTAACACTATCTTCAGTGTTGTTTTGAATCAGGAACATTACTCAGGAACAAAATCCACCCCACCCAAACAGCAAAACTGATTACTAATTAAAAGAGATGATGAAAATGAGAATTCTGCTGATTGCTAAAATCCTGCTGGCATGGCTAAAATGCTGGTACAAACAAGGCTCAGCTGTTCTAGACAGAAATTGACATACTGTATGTAAAGGGACTTCCATATAGAAGCCTTAAGACCTCTACATTTCACCCTCCTAACGCCTTTCTTCTCCAAAGTAGATTTACTGTTTCACTAAAGTGTTTCACCCATTTTCATGTTCCCAAATACTTTCCCTTTGCAAAGAGTTTGATCTCAGGATACAAAATTAATGCTACTGATGATTTTAGGGGGGTGGGGAAACAAAAACTAGCAACTGTTTCATTTTAGTCACTATTAGCTACTACCTAAGCCAACATACCATCTGTTTGTCAGAGAACATGGATCTATTGTGAATCAGTGCCATGCTGTGTGTTGTGTTACAGTTCTTGCACACTGATGGTTCAGAAATCCTGCCACGGTCGATTTCCACTCTGGTGGTGAAGGCGCAAACCTGGCATCTAAAGAATGCTTCCTGCATCTCAGGAATTAACTGGGAGCTTCTGATAACCATGCCACTGATGGTGATGAGTTGATCAATGTCTACAAAAATATAGAGACTCATGTAATGACCTCATACTCTTAAAATTTAAATAACCTCCAAAATTTCATGTTACAATAGTTTTTTAGGCAGGAGGCAGATACTCAGTTAGGTTACTACTATTTTGTTTGAGCAAAAAGAATCATAAATGCATAGTACAAATACTCTAATTTACAGGAGTATGTGTACAAAAGAAAGAATCCTTTGCACTTGTAGAACTAAGAACATGAGTAGCTGATAGGAGAGATTTCCTATATGGTTAGATTATTCTGCATTTGGGCTCTAAAGCGTTTGCTTCTTAAACAGACGTACAAATGGAAGACATTGGTCTGGATAGACCACAAGTACAGTTTTATATACTCTTAATGAAATTCTACATTAGTATTCACTGAGTTTATGAAAATCTTTAAGATTTTTTCCTAACTTGGTAAGCAAAGAGTTTACCTTCAGGGTTTAGATTTCTCATATTTCTGGTCTTCAGTGCGTTGTATGGCCTTACTTGAATCTGATGCTCTAGTATTGAATCAGGGTAACGATCAAAAAAGATCTCATTGGCAGCCATGTCGAATGTTGGGATAACTTCCTGTATATAATTGTTAGAAAAAACGAGTTAAATCACAGAATGAAGTAATTTTGTATTAAGCATTTCATGTGTGGCTGATCAGCTGGGAATGAGCATTTTCCTACATAACAGAAAACTTGCTGTTTGGATCATATTCACTCATTCAATTGAGTATTGCAAGGGGTGGGAGGGAAGTACAAGACTGAACATGGCAGTTCACCAGCTAACTTTGCATGCACGAGGTGCTCACTGAATCTATGACCATCTACTATGAAACATGATATTTTATATTCAGTAAAATACAGAAGCCACTGAGATTGCACCGAACACACAAAGTATGCACTGCATTTAAACAAGCATTTTAAAACCCAGAAATATGAAAGGGCCACCTGAAAGCCGGAAAACGATTGCGCTACTTCACCTGAGGATAGCAGATCAGTTGCCTGTAGAGATTTTCATCAAATGATCTTAGATGGTCACAATTGACGTTCAAGAATGGTTCCCCAACCATATTAATCTGCAAGGGAATTAGGAAATCTTTAGTTCAATGGCATGCCACGCAAGACGAAAAGAAAAGCTGAATTCACTGCATTACAAGCACCTCTTGAAGTCGTTGCATATATCGTGGCTCATTAAGATCCAGGCCAATGTCTTCATCCTCTTTATCCAGTGGATCGATAAAGCGCTGGAGGAATCTCTGAATATTAGAGGTAAAAGAAAGACAGGAAAAATGATCAGAATTTAGTAGTACAAACACCTACTTTGTATCAGATTCAACTAATACTTTTTAAAATCAAACTAGCTTTTCATTTAAAAAAAATGAAGAAACAAAACTCACCTGGAATTTTTCTTTGCACGAGGCCACATTAACATCTGTTCCCCAAATAACAAGCCTTTGTCCAAGAGATTGCTCAGTTGCTACTATATCCTCAGCCAGCTGCATAGAAACAAATTAAGCATATACAAATATATATATGTTTAAAAAGAAGTTGTCAAATACAAGAGGTGAGACATCTACCTACCCCATCTGAGTGTAAATCCACTTGTCTGGCTTTACGGGCAGACCCAAGGTCCGGCCTCTGCCTGACTGGAGTTCCTCGCACTCCACTTTGTGGGGTACCCTCTACCCTGGAGCTGGGTGTGCCGTAAGTTAAAGGTGAGCTGATGTCGAAGTCAAGAGGAATAGCTACAAAAGGAAATGTTTTGTAATGATTATCAAGACATTTTACATCTAGAGCAGACTAAAATTCTGCCTCTTCATTTGTCTCATCATTCCTTTACCGTGATAAAAATCAATAGTATCAGTCAAGTCCAGTGTTTTGTCAAAACACACAATAAAGATGTTGCCAGTCTACCTACAACTTTTCTTTACATTAACAGCTCTTCTCAAAGATCCCAAGTTCTAATAAAGCTTCCCTAGAAAACTTTGCAGCAGTACAGCATTTTAAAACTACTATGGATTTGAAGCATAAAAGCATGCAAAATTTTAGTTTAAACACATTTTCCAGTATTTTGGGGGCTGTAAAGCAAGTGACACAATTAACAGCAACTGGGATTAAGAACAATTCTGTATATAAAAGCAAAAAAGGCTTTCTATGGCAAACAACTTAGTTCTTTCCACGTTAGTAGTTTTATTACTTTATTCTTTCTATAAATCAATTTTAAAAGCTAAGGTATAATCCCCTACACATACTCCCACGCTAACTGGAAGCTACAATAGCGATCTGCACCCCAGACACTGACTGTGCTCATGCAGTGTTCACTATATTAAATTCAAATGAGAAACATGAGACAACGCTCATTTTTTCCTCGAGTGTTTTTCACTCGGATCCGTTCCCGGCGCTGGCTCGCCACACGGCGCTGCAGGCGGGCCCGCGAGCTGCATCCCCGGGGCCCGCACAGCCACGGAGCCGCCCCAGCCCCAGCGTACCGGAGTGGCGGAACTGCGGCGGGCTGGAGAAAAGCGCATCGGCGGCGCCGGGGCTCTGCACGTCGGCGGGCGGGGACGTGGGCATGGGCTGCAGGTCTCCGGTGGAGGTGGGGTCGTCTGTCCGACGCTTCTGGGAAGGCGGAGAGCGAGCATCTTGTGCTGCAAGACACAAGCGGAGCAGAGCCGGCGTTACAAATAGCCAGGCCGCCGCATCAGGCGGACCGAGGCGGGGGCTGGCAGAACGCTCCCGGGGCGGGCGGACCTACCCTGCCGGCCCCTTCCCGCCGCAGCACTTACGAGTCGGGGGGTTGCTGCCCCGGCCGCGCTTGCCCCGGCGGCGGCTGGGGGTGGAGGCTGGCGAAGACATGGCGCTGCTGTAGCTCCCGCGGCGGTCCTACGTGGGCGTAGAGGGTCGACGAGAAGAATGAGCGCGGCGGGCGCTCCGCCACCGGCCGAGCCCCGACCGGCGAGCTTCCCTTCCTTTCCTCTCCTCGCCAACCGCGACCCCCACCCGGCACACCCAGCCACCGGCGCGACCCCACAGACCCCGTCACACTCCGCGCCAAAGCCAGCGGCGTGCGCGCGCTTCCCGGGCTTTCTGGCCAATGGCGAGGCGCGGTCGTAATGGCAGCACCCAACGGAGGCAGAAGAGGGGGATGCGGAACCGAGTAGGAAAGGAAGAAGGAGATAAGTCCTCTGCACCCTGAGCTGAAGGTCGCACCCCGATCGACCTGATATCGTAGAGAAAGAATTATAATGCAGGTTACTACTTTTGGTACGAGACAGAGGCTTCCCTCAGTAATAGCACATTGGCTCCCCCCCCCGCAACCCAGAGTGGAACCGCCCGCGCATCACCGAATTTCGCGGCAAAACTAGGGCTGCAGGGAGGCGTGGGGATGTCGGAGCAGCCCATTTTGGGGGGGGGGGGAATGGATATAATACTGTATCCAGCATTACTGTGTCCAGTACTGAGCTCCTCAGTACAACAGAGACCTGAAGCTCCTGGAGAGGGTCTAGCGAAAGGCAATAAAGATGATTAAGGGACTGGAGCATCTCTGTGATGAGGAAAAGTTGAGGGAGCTGGGCCTGTACAGTCTCGAGAAGAGACGACCGAGAGGGAATCTCATCAATGTCTATAAGTATCTGAAGGGAGGGTGACAAGAGGGTGGACCAGGCTCCTTTCGGTGATGTCAAAGCAATAGCACAAGAGGCAACGGTCAGAAACTGATGCTCAGGAAGTTCCACCTGAATATGAGATAGAACCTCTTTACTGTGCAGTGACCGTGCATTGGAACAGATTGCCAAGAGAGGTGGTGGAGTCTCCCTCTCTGGAGATATTCAAGAACTGTCTGAGTGCAACCCTGTGCCATGTGCTGTAGGATGACCCTGCTTGGACAGGGACGTTGGACCAGATGGCCCACTGGGGTCCCTTCCAACCAGATCCATTCTGTGATTTTTATATATGCATATCCTGAGCCCATCCTGCGACGAGAGACATAAAAGCGTCCGAAACGCTCTTCCCTGCCACCAGCCCTTACTCCGCTGGGAACGGTCTGGCGGAGCGCTTCTCCTGGCCGAGCTCAGCAGTCCGTGTCCCCCGCGGCCGGCGTTGGATGCGGCGGGAGGCGGGGCCTTCCCGCCCCTTCCTTGCCCCGTTGCCGGCGGGGCCGGGGCAGCATGGCTGGTGTCCAGCAGTGTCTGCTGGAGCTGCACCGCTGCTTGCAGCCCGGCGATGCCGCCGGCAGCGCCCTGTACGGATACAGCTTGCTCCGCAGCCTGGCCGAGACCTGCGTGGCCAGCCTGGGCAGCGGCGAGCAGGGTGCGCCCACGGGCCCGGCCCCGGCGGGGGGGCGGCGAGGGGATCTCAGCGGGGCTCGGGGAGGGCTCGGTGGCGGCGGGAGACACACACCGAGCAGGTGCTCCTGCGGAGCGGCTCCCTCCGTGCTGCGCTGCACGCTTGGTGTCACTGGTGTGCCATAAAGGTGGATTCCGAGGGAGGGAGGGTCTCTTGCCCCAGATAACCTTTCACCGAGGCAAAAGCACTTCGGTGCGGGCCTCTCTGTGCTGAGCTGCCCCCAGGTTGGCTTTGCCTTGGCTCTGAGCAGGGACAGGCTCCGGTGCGAGGGCACAGGCACAGGCCCGGGCCCCGAGGCCATGGGGAGGTCAGTAACACCCACACGATGTTGTGGTTTGTCTAGTGACAAGCGTCAGTCATGCCCAAGGCGTCAGGGCACCCTACTGCACCAGGGATGGGCTGGGTGGTGTGCATGAAACCAACCACCTGATGGTTCCTTTGCCTCCCTGCAGCTCTGCACCTGTCTCTGGTGTTTTCCCAGGAGCATGGCTTACTCGTCTTTATCCACAGATCCCTCACCATCGAGGAGGTAAGTTGGCAAACTTTAAAGTAGTTGTTAGATAGTGCTATATGAACAAAATGTTGCATACTTCAAATTATTTTTTTTTAACTTTTCAGTTTCGAGATTGCAGGGAAGAAGCACTGAAGTTTCTTTGTGTCTTTATGGAAAAAGTGGGTGACAAAATTCATCCTTATGCCTGTAACATTAAGGTAGGTAAATGAAAATTATTTCCTAAATGTGTGTTTGCCAGATGGTTGAAACAAGTTTGGTGGGTGTCATGTCATAACATTCATAGCTCTACTTCACCCCTCCCAGTCAGCCTTGCCCATCTCTAGTGCTCTTGTTAGAGCTGAAATAATTTGTTTGGCATAAAGAAATAATTTGTTTGGCATAAAGTGTAATTCATACCACAGAGCAGTGTGGAATTGTTTGTTCAGCTACAGACTTAATTTTATTAACTTTTCTTTATAGAACATGGTAGGTATTGGTTCTGAAAATTAGTTATTTTCTTTGGAAGTGATAGTTGTAACTTCTTATTTATATAAACTAAAGCTGTAATTTAAGTGTAAAATTTTAGATGTTTCTGTAGGTAGTGGTTAAATACCAGTTTTTAAAAAATTAATCCTGAGAAGCTGTTACTTTCACAATATATACACATTGGTGGTAACTACAATACCTGAGGTTACTGGAGTCTAGCTTGTTGAATAGCTCTATGCTGCTTTGCATAGAAATGCTCGACTGCATTACTTAAGTTTCTGATCTCATATTACTAGCTACTTACTGTAAGGACTGATAGTACTGAGGTAGAAAATTTGCACTGTGTGCATTTTACTGCAGAAACTGCAATTTCTTTGCTTGAGCTGGGATTTGTTATTATGTTGGACAGTGCTGCAGTGTTGTTAGTGGAGCCACTTCCAGAACTAGTTATTGTCTTAGTCTTTTTAAAAAGGAGGTGGAGGAATGTCGTTATCTTTGAATGTCTGTCTTTACGTGTAAGTATTGTAATCTTAATTTTCTTTATAGCAAACTTGTCTTAGTGTCTATACAAAAGAGAGAGCAGCAAAATGTAAAATCTCAGCACTGGAACTTCTGATTAAGGTAAAAGGCATTTTATTAATCTCTCCTGTTTCTAGAAAAGAAGAAGAAAATCTGTTGTGTTACTATAGTTACACTATATCATGCAGAAAATCTGTATCACAGAGTCACAGAATATGCTGAGGTGGAAGGGATCCACAAGGGTCATAGAGTCCAACTCCTGGTCCTGCACAGCACCATCCCCAAAAGTCACACCATGTGCCTGAGAGCATTGTTCAAATGTTTCCTGAACCCTTGTCAGGCTTGGTCCTGTGACCACTACCCTGAGGAGCCTGTTCCAGTGCCCAACAACCCTCTGGGTGAAGAACTGTTTTCTCATATCCAACCTAAACCTCCTCTGACACAATTTCAGGCCGTTCCTTTGGGTCCTGTCGCTGGGCATCAGAGAGAAGAGATCAGTGTCTGCCCCTCCTCTTCCCCTCATGAGGAAGTTGTAGTCTGCAGTAGCAAGATCGTGGAAAGTTTAAGTGTTAGAAAAAAACGTCTTAACAACAGATTGTCTTCAATCCAGTAGGTTGCTTAGATGTGAGCATGTCATTCCTTCATCTATTAGAACAAGACACAATTGTTTTGGGGACAGATGCAGATCTCTCTCTCAGTTTATTACAGTTACTTAAGGAGAAATTTTGCTGTTCAATTGCAATCTTGCTTTAGAATACTGTGTCTTATATATAATATATGATATCCTATTTGAATGGTGTGGAGGAGGAGGACTTTTTTGCAGAAATTTAGTTGGTATGTGAGACAGTAGTCCCTTTGAATGCATTTAGACCCTTCATATGTAAATGCTTTTGTGGCTACTTGGTTTTGTTTATCAGAAACAAACCTCCCTTCAAAGTTATTCTGAGTCAGTTCTGTGTATTGGATTGGGTTTATTTCAGCAGGGAGAGAAACAGAATATGATGAAAGCTACTGCAGACTTGCTAAGCCTGTGCTCTTGTGGTGTTTATGTGTGCATATGTTTAAATCATACCACTATAAGTTTTATGTAGGTGATCTATGTATAATATATATGCTATAAATTAAAAGTTGTAAATTTTGTATTTATGCATATACAGGAAGGTACTTTGTTATTAAAGCAGATTGCATGCCATTACTCTTTTTTGGACAAGTCACCTTAGATCTCTTTCATTGAATAGCATATTTGCTTACTTAAGCTGAAGTTACATGTATGAACTGTGTTTTCATTTAGACCAAGTAGTATCGTGGGATTGATCCTAATGTCTTGATTTTTTTTTTTTTTTTAATCTCTCTTAGTTGCTTCACAGTTTACGACGTTCCTGTCTGATGGAAGAAATGAAAGTTAGAGAGATATTTAATAAATTTTATGGAGAGCTTGCTGCAAAAAGTAAAATTCCTGATACAGGTAGGCTTTAGTTTTTCTTAGATTGTCCACCTGTACTCGGCACTGCTGAGGCCACACCTTGAATCCTGTGTTCAGTTCTGGGCCCCTCACTCCAAGAAGGACACTGAGGTGCTGGAGCATGTCCAGAGAAGGGCAATGGAGCTGGTGAAGGGTCTGGAGCACAAGTCCTGTGATAAGTAGCTGAGTGGGCTTGGGTTGTTTATCCTGTAGAAAATGAGGCTCAGGGGAGAACTTACTGATCTCTCCAACCACCTGAAAGGAGGGTATAGCCAGTTGCGGGTCGGTCTCTTCTCCCAGGTACCAAGTAACAGGACAAGAGGAAATGGCTTCAAATTGCATCAGGGAAGGTTTAGATTGGATATTAGGAACAATTTCTTCACATAAGATGTCAATTTATTGGAAACGATTGCTGTCAGTCATTGGAACAGGCTTCCAGGGAAGTGATGGAGTTGCCATCGCTGGACATGTTTAAAAGATGTGCAGATGCGGCACTTGGGGACAGGGTTCAGTGAGGAGACTTGGCAGTGTTGGGTTAATGGTTGAGCTTGATGATCTTAAAATTCTGTTCCAATCTAAATGATTCTATGATTCTAAAGCTCTTTGTAATCTTATTCTAACCCTGGCTAGTGTTATCCTCAAAGCTTCAGTTTTAGTGTGGTGACCTGCATGGGCCACCCCTAATGTGAGCTCATGCATTTCTGCCTTGCTTGATTATATTATTTATGGCATATTACTATGAGCTCCAGTTTGATCATCTTGGCTAGTTACAGCTGAAATCGTGGCTTGACAGGTCTACCCCTCAGAAAACCTTTTGTGCCTGCATACAATCCTTCCATTTGAATTCAAGCCTAGAAACTTCTGCTAGCTGTTGGCTGTAATAAGTGCTTCCTCAGTGTGTATGGCCTTTAAATCAGTTTTCTGAACCCTGTTTAAAAACAGTAAATGTGTTTAACTAGTTGGTGTGAGAGGAGGATGCATCTCACATTGTAGTTTGTGGCTATATATATATGTGTGTGTGTTCATCAAAACATGTCTGTCCCATATTTTAATCACCAATTAAACTATCAGGGATGGTTTTCTTATGGTTGCAAGTTAATAGGAATTGTGCTGAAAATGTCAAAGCAATGATTTTATTAATTAAGATGCAACAGTATTAAAAATTGTTTTCTAGTATTGGAAAAGATTTATGAGCTTTTGGGAGTTTTGGGAGAAGTCCAGCCTAGTGACATGATTAACAACTCTGAAAAACTATTCCGAGCTTATTTGGGAGAGCTTAGAACACAGGTATGATTGGAATTTCTTTTCATTCTTTGGGGTTTTTTGTATTGCTTTGTTTTTGGTTTTTTTTTCCTTTGAAGTGTATAGCACTACTATTGTAGCTAGTACAATTTATAGGAATCTAACTGGACAATCATAAATGCTTCCTTAACGACTGTTTAAGTTTGTATTCTCTGGTTCTGAGAAGCTTTCAAAGTAAAAATTCATCAGTACCAGCAAATTAACCAATTTACTGTGTGAAAAGATGGCATGTGATGATCATTCCCCAAGAAATGTTATATTGTCATGCACTGGTAGTTTCTGATTTGTTCTCTACTGGCTGCAAAGTCCTTGCACTTGAGGTAAACATCACATTCCTGCTGAACTTTCTTGCATATATTCTGCATTTTTAAGTACTTTTAAGACATTAGTGTGGGTTATCTAAGTCTTGCTATGGTTATCTTGGTGGAACATTTCCATGCTTTTCAAAGGACTTCTTATGCTTCCCTCCAAATTATATGACACTTACAAGTAGGAGATGTTTCTGTGGAGTTGTGTTCATAGAGTTGGGTGCTAATGTAATTATCAAGTTGAAGTAAATTGTTTTATCTACATTTCCAGGAAGTGGGAAGCCTTGATGTAAATTTATCTTAGCTTGAGGATATTTTATTTTTTCCAGATGACATCTGCTACGAGGGGACCCAAGCTGCCTCTTGTAGCAGGATGTCTGAGGGGACTGGTTGCCCTCATGTACAACTTCACCAAATCTGTGGATGAAGGTATGGTTTTTTCCTGTGTGAAAGGCGGTTACACATTTTAATATAGTTTTACAGGCAATTAAACATTTAATTATTATATATAGCCAAAAAGTTTCTGTATGTAAACTCAGAGCAAAAAATTCCCTGCTGGTAAGATGGTTTATGCAAAATATACAGTCCTTGTTGTCTGGCTTTGTGTGAAGTGGCTTCATCAGTGTTTTTCTATATCTAAATGTTTGAAGTGCTGTTTTCTGACCACCTATTGGGCAGCTGTGAGAACCACATTGAAGCTGGAATGCAGTTTGTATGAAGATGTGTTTGTCTTAAGAGTCTGTTAAAGCACGGGTATTCAGAAAAATCAGTTAATATAGTTGTACAATTTTTTTTTCAAATTCAAGAGTATTTCAGGAAAAAAAGTCTCTCTCTCTTAAAATGAGATATATAAGGCTTTCCAATATCACTTCTTCATATCAAGCTTTGATAAAAATATCTTTGTCTTCCCTCTACCTACTGTATGTCAGTAGTGAAATATCACCTTTGGATTGTTTCACAGATCCTCAGACTGCAAAGGAGATTTTTGATTTTGCAGTGAAGGCAATCAACCCACAGGTAAATCTGCCACGCATTAATTGTTCTGCATAACTGAATTAGCCCTGGTGAAGAGTAAATCACATGTCTTTCTGATATTACAGGTTGATCAGAAGCGATACGCAGTACCTCTAGGTAAGATGTACTTTTTCATTCCATCTATTTCCATTCATGCTGAGGTGGATACTGTATTCTGTCTGGAGTTGTTTATTTTTTATTGGCTGTGTTCAGATGGCCACAATCTTCTGGTTTGGGGGTGAAGCTGCTGTACTTTAAGGTGGAATCTAAAGAGTTTTAACATGTATTTGGTTAAACTAGTCATGGTCTAATCAGCTTGTGAGTAGCAGTATTACACTTCATACCCTTTGCCCGTCTGCAGTAGTACAAAACCGTGGTGTGAGAAAGGAATGGTAGGAGTAGAAATAAGAGGAGTGTAGCTAATAAGGAGAAAAGAGAAGACAGTGGATTGAGTTAAAAGAAAAGATAAGGAGAGAAATTTCACTGGAAGGAGGATAAAAATAATGGGGAAAAAAATTGAAAGGTTAGAAATTGGCTTGTGAAATGTGAGTGCAAAAATGCAAGGTTTGAGTACTAGGCCCATGGTAACTGTGAGGGTTAAAACCCTCTTTAAAGGGTCTTTCCTCCCTGCAGTTAGTTCGTTAAGGTTCTTGGAACTTCATTTATGCTTATATTTGGTATAGTGATGTTACCTATAATCTGAAGGTCAAGACAAATTTGTTATTTGTCTGCATCGCAGTTTGGCAGAGGAGGGGACTTCTGCATGTGTCCTGACAACAGAAATCAGATCCTTCTGAATCGTGCAATCAAGTATTCTTACTTATAATCACTGAAGTCCCTTTCTTTTTAAATTAGTTCAGAACACAGCTGTGCTCTCCATAAAGGTGTGCATTTATAAAGAAGATTTGGGGGGGTTGTTTCTATGCTTAAATTCGTAATGTTTAGATACTGATACTGTAATGGCTAGAGAAACACATTTTATACCCTCCAGTCTTGGTAGATCTACCTACCTAAAGCCCTAATGTGGTCTTTCATAGTCTGGGCTGATTGGGTAAAGTGCAATGTAAGTCTGGTTTTTAATGAGAAATGTTTTTAAATTGCAGCTGGTTTACAACTGTTCAGCTGGCACGCTGCTCAGTTTGGAGCCTTGCTCCTGGACAACTATGTGTCCCTCTATGAAGCAATGTGCAGATGGTGTGGCCACACGCATCAGGAGCTGAAGAAAACCAGTTATTCTGCACTAGATTCATTCCTCAAGCAGGTGTGGTAACTTCACTGGGGTCTCTAAGCCTAAAGCAAAGTTAAATTTCTTGAAGTAGTGGGAGTATTTGGCACTTGGAAGTTCAATGAATGTATTAAAGAAATAATTACTTAGTTTGAAGTGCTTTGTATTGTTATTGTAAGTTAGATATCTTCTAAGACATACTGTAAATTTTTTATGAAATGCTGAAATGTTTGTATCTGTTTTACAGATTTCTTTAATGGTGGCTAAAGATGCTGAACTACACAAGAGCAAGTTGCAGTTCTTCATGGAGCAGTTCTATGGAATCATCAGAAGAATGGATTCGA
Source organism: Dasyornis broadbenti (assembly GCA_013397935.1). Lineage (NCBI taxonomy): Eukaryota > Metazoa > Chordata > Aves > Passeriformes > Dasyornithidae > Dasyornis > Dasyornis broadbenti. Next base: position 291,983 of record VZRN01003139.1, on the reverse strand, counting down.
GCAGCAAAGAATTGTCCATTGCCATTCGCGGATATGGACTTTTTGCAGCAGTATGTGCAGAAAAGTTATTCTGATAAAGGAGTTTACTGAATGGATGTAAAGCTAGGATTCATATACCATGCATTTTACAATTTTACACAGCCCATTTAATAGAGAATGCTCCTGTTTCTGGACTAAGTGTTGGATTTAATTAACTACACTGTAAAATACCTTGTGGATGAAAATTTTTGAAACATATGCTGAATCTCATGGAAGCACTTGCAATAGTGAAGGTTGTAGTAACTCCTTGTGCACACGTTCTGAAGTGGAAAAACAGGAGCTTCATGTACAGCTGTCACAATACTTTAAGATATGCTTCATTTCTTAGGTACAGGCAATACCTTGTTCTCTCTCTCTGCATTTAAATGGTAGAATCCAGGCCAGCTTTGCTCTGAAAGTACAGAGTGGGAATGTCACTCAAACAGCTAAAAGGCACTGCTGGCTGCAGGACAGTCAGAGGTGAGTCGGGAAACAACCACAGACAAAAATACAACAACAAACAACACCATACTTACATACCAATGTGGATGGCAGGTATGTTTGTCAGGAAGCACCATTTGGAACCAACTTCTGATTTTTGTCAGCAGTCAATTAAAATGATAATATAGCAATGAAGTTCGATAAAGAAAGGGTGGTATTTGTGTATGTGCAGCCTCTGTGCTTGATGGTGGTACCACAACTTTTATGTAACTATTCTAAACTGACTTTTTTTCTCTCTCAAAGCAAAAATTAGGTTAGATAATCTCAAAGATTAGTTAGAGAATGTTAGGAAGTGTGATAGAACAGAACAGCTGGTTACTAGCTGAATCCTTCCTATTTTGCCAACTTTTGAGCAGAGAGCATTTTTTTGTAGAAATTTCCAAGTGCTTTGTTCAAACCTAGTCTTCCTCTTCTGTGATATGAGGTAGAAGAGGATTGAGTTCAAGGTATTGTTTCCAGAAAAAAATTATTTCAAATTACTGAGTTAAAAGAACCCTCTTAAAAAACATCTATTTTGGAACTCAAGAAGTTAAAATTATATAATGTAAATACAGACATAGGATATTACTGCAAATTTTAACAAATGTAATGCTCCAGTACCTATAAATCTTTATTATATTAAGACACCTTAATAGTTGTTAGTGTGTTTAGATTAAATCTTGGACAAGAATCAGATACTGGGTGGTGGGAGTCTTGGTGCTACTGCAAGTGGTGACTGTAGCACCGAACTTACATTCCCGCTTGATTCAGTTTCAAGGCAGAATATTTCTTTAACTGCTAAAATAATCTCCAAATAATACTTGAAGTTCTACAAATGATAAATAGTCTTAAGTTTATCAGCATGTTTTTAGACTGACTAGATTCAACCTTTAGGCTAACTCCCATATTTCACTGTTATTTAAATCAGTCCATTCTTTTCCATGGTCAATTCCCTACTAAAGTTCTTGCCTGTGACCTGGTTTCTTCCCACGAAGACTGCTTTTTGACCTAGTTCATGCTGTGATTTACAAATCATTCTATAGAAATTTGTAAGCTTTATTGCAAACCTTCTCTTACTCTTTGGGATTCTTTCCATTTGTTCATTAGTTTAGGAATAGTCTTTAGTCTCTGTTTGCACAGAACCTGTAACAATAAAAGTTCAGAATTTGGACTGCTAGGTTAAGTGTTTAATAGTAGTAACCTGTCAGTGATAATCAGGTAAGCTACATTAAGGTAAGCCACTTACTACTTCAATGAGCTATTTCAAAATACAAGTGAATCTTAGCATCCATAATGCCATATTTAAGATATTACGCCCAAATTCCATGTTTTTGAGGCTGAATATGAAATCGTGTAACTGAAAGTTCAAGTACTTTTATAGTAAATTGCACTGCATTAGTCAACTATTATTACAGTCCACTTCAGGTACTGTGTTTCTCATACGTGTATCAAGTAGAATACTTAAAGTTAGTTTATTCAGATGGGTTGAGTTTCTGGAAGAACTTCCAATATTATTCCTGTTATGGTTCAGTGAAAGCATGGCTGGATTTTAGTGCTACAGCATACATTTGCTCAGCTCTACAAAATTGCCAAACCAGGTTTTTATTTTCTCTCTGTAAGCCCTGTAAAGCTATACATTCTGAGGATGTGGACAACATGTACATGGAGCTCCTTCAGCGTTGTAAGCAAATGTTCCTCACAGAAGCAGAAACAATAGATGACCATCTGTATCAGTTACCAAGTTTCCTCCAGTCCATTGCAAGTGTGATATTCCATATAGATACAGTAAGTGGATTATTTAAAGTATCAGCCAATTCTTTTATGCAGTTACAGATGAATAAGGCGGTAATAGCTGTGAACTTACCTATGGTAAAACGTGTTTCTTTAAATTAAATGTGGTGTCGTCTAGCCCTTAGGGGATGGGAAGAATATCAGGAAGATGCTCTATTGGATTTTATTTGAATAAAGAAAATGCACTGAATATGCTAAATAAAATGCTGCAGTGCACTGAAATGAAAACCATGGTAGCAAAATGTGAATACATTTTTATTTATTTTAGGTTCTTTATTTGGACGTAGCCATATCCTTTATGTGTTTATACCACTCTGCTGCTGCTTTATCTTTTGATACTGATATTTAGCGTGTTCTCTGAGGCTGATACTTTGATTCTCCTATGATTTTATGCTGTCTATTTAAATGAGGGCTTTCTGGATCTTACCTGGAGCTGTGAAGTAAGATTTGGGCATACATTTTGTATTCAGGGGGTTAAGGATGAACAGATTATAATGCTGTTATTGTTGTTTAATGAAATTGGTACTTTTCTAGTAATCTTAAGAATAGATTAACTGAAGCACTAATCTCATCAGGAGCTACTTTCCATAATGTGGTCCCGGAAACTTTCTTACTCTGTTTGTTTCGTTTTATTTGAGGGGGGATTTTGTTGTTGCTTTTCGGTTGGTTTTTGTTTGGGTTTTTTCTCTGTCTAAGATGAATGCATGTGCTAAGTTTCTTCTTGTTCTCAGAGCAGATCATGATGCAAACTCCTGTAACAAAGTATCTTGATGAAATAATTTCACATAATTTGCATGATGGATCTTTTGTTTTTCTTTATTCTAGGTTCCTGAAGTATACACTCCAGTTCTTGAACATCTAGTTGTGCTGCAGATCGACAGCTTTCCACAGTACAGTGAAAAAATGCAGCCAGTCTGTTGTAGATCTATAATAAAGGTGTTTCTGTCCCTCTCAGGAAAAGGTCCAGTTCTCTGGAGCTTTATTAGCACTGTGGGTGAGTCTGTGATACTAACTTAGTTGAAATTTTTTGGGATCATGTTTTTTTTCCTTTGGTTGTTTTTCTTTTTTCCCTCTAAATTGCTTAACTGATTCTAGGAGAGGAATAGCCATTTAGGATCAAAAATGGAGCTTGTCCTGTTCTCTAGTAATGGAGATTGAGTGTTTTCATGGCGTTATTTTTCAATATCCACTGTTAAGTAACTTCAAGAATGCATTTAACAACTGTTTTGGATAACAAAGTGGATATGATTAAGGGCAGGAGAATACATGTTTGTGATAAGACTTGCATTCCTGCGCTGAAGGATTATGGGAAGAAAGGGATTTCATAGAAAAGTGTACAAAAATTTATTCAATGTCCTTTCAGTTACCCTTACAAAATAGCACAGAAAATAAGGGTGAGCGTTGTCTCTATTAGAAATGCAATTCTTTTCATCCTTTGAAACTTCTAAATAGTAAAAGCTAAAATTCCAAATATGCAGTTAGTCAGGTTAGCTTTGGTAACTGACAGCTGTAGTAGTCTCGAGCATGCTGACATTTCCTTTTAATGATTTTCAGAAATTATTTTTCATTTTCTTTCAATTATTTATCATGGCTTTTCTCTATTACTGGGGCGTTTTCATTGTTTCCAGTGTTCTTGAGTTGGGAAGTGGTGCACCCAAGCACCATGGAGATCATAAGTCCATGAGAGTCATTGGGAGTTGTTGCCTTTTCAATGAGGTCTTTATGGGCAATGTCTTGGTCTTCATTCAGAATCAGGAAAAAGTCAAAGCAGTATTGAGAAAAAGTAGTAAGAAGCAAGTTTAGGGTTGGTTCCTTGTGAAACATCTAAAAGTCAAGGCTCTGATTTGGGCTATATTGTTCTTTAACAGAAAAAAAGCTGTGCTCTTTTGCCTCTCTGTTACCATGACAGAATATAGAGAAAAGACTGATTTGTTTTGTTATTAATGTAATGCATGATATAGATACTGTGCCTATTTTAATCTATTCAGACAATTTGGTTTTTTGTTTGTTTCAGTGCATCAGGGATTGATCAGAATTTTCTCCAAGCCGATCACATTTTCAAAGGTAAAATAACTGTTTAAACATATTTATTTCGTTTGGATTCCTAGAGTGTACATTCCAGTTCTTGACAACCTAACCCAGTAAACAAGGGAAGGCCCAAAGAAGCAAAAACAGAACTATCCATTTTGTTATTAGTCCATTATTGTTATTAGTTATTTACTCATTTGTTCTTAGTCTTTCATTCCCACCTCTGCTGAGCATAATGTGGATGTTCCTCTTGTACTAAATAAAAAAAATTACAGAAATAGACTTTTGTTTGGTCAGGTTGTCTGTAATAAAGTAGGTTGTAATTGAAGTCATCCAACTTTCTTCGAGGTTAACAAATTTTGGGCATTTAAAGTTTTACTGAATTCTTGTGTTAAGCAAGCATATACAAGCTTTTAAATCCTGTTTAGCAGAATAACTATAGAATTTCTCAAATAACTGAGCACTAGAAGCTCTTCAGAGACTTTTTTTTTGAAAGGAGGTGATTGTTTTGTGCGCTTTTCAGATTGATGGAGAAACGAAACATTTCATGTTTCTACCTGCAACAGTAATGTTACATTGTGTTTTAGCATGCCTTAGGTAGTTACATAGTCAAGTCCCAGTACTACTGCCTGAGATGGAGTTAACTTTTCCCATAGCAGCCCTCAAGGAGCTGTGCTTGTACTTGTAACTGGATATGTGTTGATAACACACCAGTGTTTTGGCTGCTGCTGAGCAGCGCTGGCACAGCATCAAGGCTGGCTCTCCAACATTACCCCCTCACCAATAGGCTGGAAGGACAAGATCTTGGGAGGGGACATAGCCAGGATTGCTGACCCAAAGTGACCAAAGGGATAGTCCATACCATATGGCATCTGGTCAGCAATAAAAGCTGAGAAAAAGGAGGGGATGGGCAGCACTCGTTAAGATGTTTGTCTTCTGGAACATCTGCCCCATGTACCAAAACCCTACTTCCAAGGAAGTGGATGGGCATTGCCTGCTGATGGGAAGCAGAGATTAAATCTTTTGTCATGCTTTGCTATTGAACTGCTTTTATCTTGACCCATGAGGTTTTTCCATCTTATTTTCCCCTTCCCCATCCTGCCAAGGAGCGGACTGATAGAGGGGCTTGGGGGGTACCTGCCATACAGCCAAGGTCAAACCACCACAGCAGTGTTTCTGAAAAACATCGTGTCCCTTCAGGATTATTTTGGAAAAGAAACTTCTGGATCTGAAGAATCCTTTGAAACTGGAGAAATTGGGAAGCGAAGATCAAAAGTACCGACTTATAAGGATTATCTTTATCTCTTTAGAAGTCTACTGAGCTGTGACACAATGAAGGTAAAAGCAAAGTTAATATGGAAATACAAAAGGAAACTCAGTCCTGAGTCGTACCGTCTTATCGCTGCTTTTCTAACCTTAGACTTTTTCCAAATGTCATGCTGTAGAAGGACTGTTCTCTGGTTTTGGTTGGATTTTATGGCTGATAAATGAATTAAACAGGGATTAATTTATGCTTTTGTAGCTGAGAAACATCTAAAACTGGATTCTCTGGATCATTTAACTATTAGCTTCTAAATTAAAGAAATAGTTTTCATTTGTGTTTTGAAATATGAACATTTTTGTCCTACAAAGGAATGTGGTTTTGAAGATGCCAACTTTCTTACTGAGAATGCCCAACTGCAATCCCTGAGTCGCTTGCTGTATGATGAACTTGTAAAATCTGTTTTGAAGATTATTGAGAAATTGGACCTGACTGTTCAGAAACTGGATGTTAGTGAACAGGTGAGACCTGAGGACCTATCCATAAACTCCTGCTTTTGTTGGGGAAACCAAAACTATATTCCCTGTTTTCTTTTCCTTATACCTAGATAGCACCGTTTAGTGTCCTTGAAGTAACATTTATCCTAGATAAAATATTTTACATAATATTTCTGAATGTTGCATTGCAGTGTTAGGAGATAGAAACAACAGAATCAGTAGAAGTTCACAGAATCTGTTATTTTAGACTTTCTTCTCTGGAATCTATTGATTTTCATTTTTTGACTTGCTTTCTCCTTAGAAGCAGGCATCTCTTATTTTTCCTTTCAATTACTGATGTGTCAATTGTATAGTCCTTTATCTGTCAGACTACCTAGTAACAACTAGAAAAAGACAGACTGTTTATGTGGGAAAAAAGGTGTAAAAGCTTTCTGTGTTGTTTCAGTGTTCTTCCTTCAATATTTATTTTCAGGATGAAAATGAAAGTGACAGTGCTTTGGTTGGGCCTTCTTCTGACCCTGCTTCAAACCTTCAGCCAGCAAAGCCAATAGATTTTATTGCCTTTATAAATCTAGTGGAATTCTGCAGGTATTGATATGTTTTTATGTAATTTGAAAGTTATAAAGTGGTTGGAAGAAGTTTGAAGTGAGATGTATTTAAGATGCTTGTTTCTGAGTTAATTTGTTAGATTATATTTCAAAATGCACAAGATGATTAGCAGGGAGACAGGAAGGTGTTTTCAGACATCTGGGCCATAGGTAAACACATACAAGCTCATCAGCTCAGGTTTTTTTAAAGAGTACAAGAGACATTCATTAGCATTCACTTTCATTATTTGGGTGTAATTGTCTTTCAGTATATGCTGTAACTTTCAGTACTATACTGACCATATATCTTAAATACTTCAGAGACTAGAAGTATAGTCTTCATAGTCTAGTAAGGGGAATTAAGTGAAAGGTACAGCATTAGTTGCCTGTGGAGGTCCAGTAATGAAATGTGATATGTGAGCATGTGTGTTTGTATACATTCAATAATGAGATATAATAAGGAAGAAATGGCTTTGCACTCTAAAAAAAAAAAAAAATAAAATCTTCCCATGCTTGCCTCAGAAGGCAGCATGCATTTATTCTCTGTCTTTGGAGCTGCTCTGTTACAGCAATATTTCTTTCCTGTACTGAGATGAATATTTTTAAAAATAAAACATTTGATTTTTTTCCCTATTTTTTCTGTGCATCTGTTTTAGAGAGATACTTCCAGAGAAACATGTGGAATACTTTCACCCTTGGGTGTATTCCTTTGGTTACGAGCTTATTATACATTCTACAAGACTACCTCTTATTAGTGGATTCTACAAACTGCTCTCTGTTACAATGAAAATTGCCAAGAGGATAAAATACTTTGAGGTGAGATCTTTTACCCAGTGGAGGGGTAACATGTTGTATTAGTGAATGTGCAGTTCTTTATGTGTAGTATTTTATGCACTGTGGAAAATAGTTCTATGAAACTGTTACTGGGTTGTTTCAAATGTTTATAGTTTCCTATGCCTCCATAGTTAGAAAGTCAAAATTTAAACTATAAGCCCAGTTTCCAAGAGACACCATCCTTACATAATCACAGAATCTCAGAATTGTTAGGGTTGGAAGGGACTTCTGGAATTCATCCAGTCCAACCCCTCTGCCAAGGTAGTGTCGCCTAGAGCAGGTGACACAGGAACTCATGTAGGGGGTTTGGAATGTTTTCAGGGAGGGAGAGTCCATGACCTCCCTGAGCAGCCTGTTCCAGTGCTCTGCCACGCTCCATGCTCTTTCCAAAATCCTGAGCTGGGTGAACAGAGAGATGGGAGGTACCTTTGCAGTGCAGGTGGTATAAAAGCTATTTTGGATAGAAACAATCTACCCAGAACAGCAGAGACGTGTATGGGTTAATTACTCAACTTCTGGGGTATACTCCCATTCCGCTTACTGATTTCCACAGGGAATATTTTGCCCTATTGGTGGATGCACTATTTGTGGTATGGAAGCTATTGGGCTAAAACATGTGGGTGTGTAGCCCTACACAGGGCCCAGAGCTGTCCTTGCCACTGCTGCTGATGGCACCAGGTGAAGCACATTTGGGAACTCACTGGTGTAGATGCTTGTACTGTGGATGCTGTTGCAAATTGTTTTCTTACTACACCAGCATTCTTGCCACCTAGACATCTACTGTTAGGGAAGTTTGAGTTTTTATGGTTTGTTAGGTGGGTGGAGAAAATTAAACCATTGGAAAGTTACTTTTCAGTCATACATCTCTTGTTTATTTGCATAATATTTAGTGTATTCCAAAAAGTTGACCCTCAGTGTACCATATTAATGTTAATTTCTAACCTTTGAAAGATGAAAGATACATTTCAAGTTATCAGTGACACTGGTTTCTTATTGGACAGTGATGTATTCTGAGTCGAACTTGTGGTTCGATTTGGGCTATGTACTATGTGCTTTTTAATACCATTGACTTATGGTTTGTTTGGCAGGGTGTCAGTCCAAGGAGCCTCAGAAGATGTCCTGAAGACCCAGAAAAGAGCTCTTGCTTTGCACTGTTTGTAAAGTTTGGAAAAGAGGTAAGGAATTTCACTCCCTAACTTTCTTAGTCTGAAAAAAAGCATATGTGATTCAATCAAAATTTTGTCTTCTGAGGAATCTTATATATACAGTAGAAATATGCGTGCTTCTTGAGCTATGCAACATAGTGAGGTTTTGAGATCTTTTCCTGTCTGCTTTTTTACTTAATCTCAGAAGAGTGGCATTGGTCATCAATTCATATACAATTGAGAAATAACTGTATAAATACTTCTGGTAACTCTCTGCACGTGAATGAAATGCCAATATTGGTTTTGGCGTGTTTATTTTACATGTTTAAGCTAAGTTAAGATCTTAAAAGGTTTGTGTTTGTTCTCTATCTATTTATCTGACTTTTAGGTTGCAGCAAAAATGAAACAGTATAAGGATGAGTTGTTGGCATCTTGTCTGATTTTTTTGCTCTCTTTACCACATGACATCATCATGCTTGATATCAAAGTATATATTCCTGCACTACAGGTGAGTCAAAGTGATGTACAGCTAACACTTTTTTTTCTGTAAGATAAGTACAAACATTCTATAGCAAAGTCAGTATCCTTTTGAGCTATTAAGGTAACTATTAAGCTCTCTACAATATTCAGTGAGATAGAATACAAATAATTTGACTCTTTGGATAAACAAGTAAATTGATGGAAATTGCTTCTTCACTAAGCAGACTCGCTTAGTGTCTGTGTTGCAGTATAAATGGATCTCCTGTGCTGATCTTGAGTGACAAGCTAAACAGACAAAAACTATTACAAAGGGAGGTGTATTGTATGCTAAATGCATTTAAATTGGTTTCTTTTACCATTAAGTAATGCTGATCAATAAATGTTAAAGGCTGATAGTTTTGTATTTGACACTTAGAATGCATTTAAACTGGGCCTTAGCTGTACCCCAATGGCTGATCTGGGCCTGGATGCTTTGGAAGACTGGTCCGCTCACATCCCCAGACATACGATGCAGCCCTACTACAAGGATGTTCTGCCTCTTCTTGATGGTTATTTGAAAAGCTCTACATCTTCAGGTACACACATGCAGAAATTTGCTAATATTAAGGAAGAGTAAAATAACTTATTTATAAAAATGTGGATGTGACATACCTTTTATTTATATTGTGCATTTTCTGTGATTGGAACAATACAACTTCCCTCACACCCCAAAATGTATTTTTTTCTTAAACTAGGATTTACTTGCTTCTGCTGAACAATCCATAATTGTTGCCATTTTATTTGTTACTTCTCTGTGATATGTCCTTTGCTTAAATTACCTTAGTTTTCACTAAGAGACTTATTTTCCTTGAAGATTTTAAATGAAAGAGTAATTGTCATATCTTAAAAATAAAAATGGGCAAAACAAGAGTGGGGTTTTTTTTTAATGAAATTATGAGCAGGTGCATATGATGCTGGTACAATAAACTGACATTGATATGCTGTTTTTTTTGTTCATCAGTTGAAGCTCAGAATAACTGGGAAGTAAGGAAACTTTCTCAAGCAGCCCAGAAAGGACGTAATAAAGTTGTGATACAGCGTATAAGAAAAGCAAAGACATTTTCAGTGGTAAGAACCCTCTTTCTTTTTAGAGATAAATGTTAATCATTCCTTCCCACGGCTTCTTTTCCTTTCGTGCATGCATACTTTTTTTTTTTAATGAGGGCTAATTCTGCCTTAAATGAGTTTAACGAATTCCATTCTACAGTGTGGCTCAAGAAGCTGTTACATCAACATGGCTGGAAAGATGTCTTATTCCAGGGTGAGGATGGGAATTAAGCAGGGAAAGGGGACTGAAGAAATCCTGTAAGTCAGTATGGTTGCTAGACTGATACGTTATGGCAACAAAAATTTAACTCCAACACCCAAAATCAGGTCCCATCTTAGCAGCTTTGCAGAATGCAATACAATTTTGTGAATGTGTAAGTGTTTGGGTTTTTTTTTATTATCTCGTGGATAGGCTTATAGTCTTTAGAGGCCAATATACATATTGCTTTGATCAGTGGCCTCTCAAGTATAAGTGTAGTTTTATTTGTACATTCCAGTGCAAAAACTTAGGAATAAACCTATTTGTAGACATGAAACTGTTAGTTACTCCTGTATATAGAACTCTCCAACCTGGTTGTCTGTAAACATCATGCTCCTGGAGTGAGTCCAGTGGAGAGCAACAAAGATGATGAGAGGACTGGAGCATCTCTTATGAGGAAAGGCTGAGTGTACTCAGCCCGTTTAACCTGGAGAAGAGATGACTGAGAGGGGACCTCACCAGTGCCTGTAAGTATCTGAAGGGAGGGTGTCAAGAGGATGGAACCAGGCTCTTCTTGGTGGTGTCAACCAATAGGACAAGAGGTTGCAGGCAGAACTTCTTTACTGTGTGGGTGACTGAGCACCGAGAGTGCACAGAGAAGTTGTGGAGTCTCCCTCACTGGAGATACTCATGAACCATCTGAATGCAGTCCTGTGCCCTGTGCTCTAGGATGATCCTGCTTGAGCAGGGAGGTTGGAGCAGATGACCTCCAGCAGCCCCTTCCAACCTTAATCGTTCTGTGATTCTGTGAAACAAAATGAGTTAATTTTATATTCCATACAGGCTGCTTCTGAAAATCAGTTGCCTGAGAGAGGCACTGTTTAGTCTGGAGAAAGGAGGCTCAGGGGAGACCTTCCTGCTCCTTACAACTATCTGAAAGGAGGCTGTAGCCAGGTGGGGGTCAGTCTCCCAGGTAACAAGTGACAGGACAAGAGGAAGTGGCCTCAGGTTGTGCCAGGGGACGTTTAGATTGGCAATTTGGAAAAATTTCTTCACAAAAAAGGTTGTCATGCATTGGAATAGGCTACCCAGGTAAGTGGTAGAATTGCCATTCCTGAAGTGTTCAAAAAACATGTGTGTGTGGCAATTGAGGGCATGGTTTAGTGATGAGCATAGCAGTGCTGGGTTAATGGTTGGACTTGATGACTTTAGAGGTCTTTTCTAATGCAAATGATTCCATGATTCTGTATAGGTACAGGATCTAAACTTTAAGTTCTGGATTTAAAGCTAATGAAAAGAGCAATTTTTGATTCAGATTTGTTTTTGCTTTTTACACTGTTATGTTGTTCTGTAGGTGTGTGTTACCTGTGATAATAAAATTTTGCTTGAGAAATGGTAACTAACAACTCACAAAATGCGATGAAAATGCTTTCCAGTCTTGCCCTCTTTTGCTTACTAAACCAGAGTTCTTCTCTTGTTTGATGCAATTCTTCACCTCATGGGTTCTTCATTTTACCATCTTCATCTGTATTCAATAAAAGCCATAAAACCTTCATCTACTCTGTAAACCAAGTTACTTCTATACAGAAGTAACTGTTCTTTCATAATATTAATCTGTTGAATTATTTAGGATAGTAGTCCCTCCTTGGAAGCAGTAAGGACTAGAGTGGCACGCCTTCTTGGCTCTTTGGGAGGCCAGATTAACCACAACTTAATTACAGGTGAGTATCCTATTGAAAATATTTATTTGCTTCTGCTGTCTCTCTTGAAAGTAGGTTTGATTAAGGCCTCAACATCACTTTATGAGAATGAATGAGCTTTTCAAGGATATCTGGGTTTTGTTGCACTTATTTAAATAAAATTACTTTTATTCGGTTCTGGAGTTTAGTAGACCAAAAGTATGCGCCAACTTAATATGGAGTACAGAAAGCATTTAGGAAACTGCAGGTAAAAGCCAAAAACTATGCATCTGAGTATATGGTTTGATCTATTCCCCTCTTCATCCTCTGACTCCAAAGCCATTTCAGAACTTTGGCCTAGTTTGTAAATCCTTGGTACTTGTTTCCACCTTTTCACTAGAGTTCTCACTTTATTCAGTATTTAAGAACTGCAGTCACAAATTGTGTAAATCTCAGCAAGCTTACTTTTTCACTTGTGAGTTTAAGGTACATCATGCCTTTAGTATGTGCAGGACATAGAGTTCCATTTGGGTGCTTCTCAAAAAAAAGCCCCTTTCGCTGTCCAGTCTATGAATAAGCTTTATAATTTAAATACTAAATACCATACACTCTAATAAAAACAAAAATGGAAAACTATAATGTAAGTACCTGACTATGAGATTCAAGAATTAAATTCAGCACAAAATCTAGTTAGTGTAAAAATTAATGTGGTTGTATAGAAATTTTTTTCCTTCCTTTTTATGCTTAATTTAGTTTTTTCTGCCTTTATAATCGATTGTCTTTCTGCCAAATACTTCTCTGTTATTTACTCAAAAATACTGTGGGAAAGTAGCCTTATTCTCTGGAAATCAAATACAAAGGGTGGTCAGAATTTGTTAACCAAATTAACAAATATGGAAATATGAGGAGAGAAGGGAGTAAGTAAGCCAGTTTTCCTTGGAGGAGATAGCTATAAATGGCTGTAAGTGTAGTCATTTTCTGTGCAATTGCAGGAGTCAGTATGTTGGATCTTCTTGTCTGATTGACCTTCAAGAATTTTCTGTAACATCAGAAGACGAAAGTAGTACATTGGATGTCTTACAGAAGTATTTTAAATCAAGTGTGATTCAGTGCTTTTTGTATTTATTTGTCTCCAAACTCGACCTGTATTAAAACTGGAGACTGCTGCAGTTCTCAACTGAATCGTTGGCTACAGCTTTTTCAGTAATTTATAAAGCATTAACATTGCATGGCAATCTACCTGAAGCTGGGAGGTTACAGACTTTTTGACTGAGCTAAGTAAATACTTGCTCTATGTATATTGTATTAAGCTTGTTTTCATCTTTTTTCAAATGCATCAGCTACCTCTGCAGAAGAGATGATGAAGAAGTGTGTATCCTGGGACACTGAGAAGCGCCTGAGCTTTGCTGTACCGTTTGCAGATATGAAGCCTGTCATCTACTTGGACTTATTTTTGCCTCGTGTGACTGAACTGGCTCTTTCTGCAAGTGACAGGCAAACAAAAGTATTGATGGTTTTTTCTACATCTTGTTTTATGCTAGCTGATAAAATTGCATAAAATAATGTCTTCCTTACTACTGAAGACCTGTTTTAATTAATTCATAGGTAGCAATGTGCTTCTTCAGTGCTTTTTTATGATGACACTATTGTGCTTCTTTGGTGCTCTTTCATGATGACACCATTCTGAGTGTTTAGAAACTAAGAAGCAGCAGTTGCTCTAAGTTCTGTCAGACAGGCATTGTGCTTTGGGAGTTAGACTTAACATAAAACCGAATATGTTAAACTAGTGAATCTTCAGTGTTGTTCAGCCTCCTTCACTTGCCCAAGCCTATGAACCTGTGGACACAGTCCAGCAGAGCACTTAAGCAAATATTTTGGTGCTGTGTGGGATTGGGATTTTGATACTCAAAGAAAGTCCAGACCAGAAGTATCCTTGAAAACACGATGATGAGTGATTTATCTGACGGTGAATTTTCTCCAGCTGAAATGTGACTGCCCATGACAGAGACTAAAACTATTAGGAAAAAGGCCAATTAGAATGTGTGTGAATTATTTCCATGGTCATGATCTGTGGAACAATGATTTAGCACAGATTGATTTCTCAAGTACACTCTTTCATGTGACTCATTCTCTCATGCACACAGTTTTGTCGTTTCTGTGAAAGTAATGGATGCATAACCAAAGGAATTTTAAAATTTCAGGTTGCAGCATGTGAGCTGCTACATGGCATAGTCACGTATATGTTGGGGAAAGCTGCTCAGATGCCAGAAGGATGTCAGGGTCCCCCACCTATGTATCATTTACATAAGCGAGTATTTCCAGTGCTACTTCGTCTTGCTTGTGACATAGACCAGGTAAACAGATTTATTTTAATGAATTCTAGCTTATTCAAATACCTTTAAATGTGAGAATGAATTAATAATTTTATTTAGAAGTTTTCCTGTTAGAAGTTTTCCTAACATGTTGGTTTGGGGTTTTTTTTCCCAAAAGGCAGTGTATTTTGTAAGCTGAAATTCTATTCTAGGCATGGATTGTCTGGATTTCAGGAGTGGGGTCGAAGCCTTTTCAAATACTGGTTTCAAATACTTCTATAATGACGTGTAGTTCAGAGTACCTCAGAGGAGTGAGTGTACAAGAGAGATTCAAGTTTAAAGGTTCACTCAGAGAGTTTGTGGCAGTAACACTCTTTATCACCACACTTAATTTCTATAGTTTTTCAGTAATAAGTTATTTGGAGGTGAAGTAGATTATTTTGACATTGAATGAGAGCAAAGCTACAGTCATAAGAAAAGCATTTGGGAGAAAATTTGTAGCTGCCTCTTTGATACCTGCAGATGGTATATTTAATTCAGACATTTGAACTTGATATTTCTGCTCCTTTGCGCAAAACGGAACAGACACGTGGGTTCATCTCCACTGAAATTACAGGTCTTGTGCCTTTTGAGACTGCTGTTTGGACCCTGGCATCCATATCTAATCCTAGATCTAAATATATATTAAGAAACAAACTTCCCTGTTTTCCTGACTGTGTATTGACTTATCAGTCTGGGGCATGCAATGTTCTTTGTCTCAGAGGATATTACTGAAAGTAAGCTTGGAGGTCATTGAGACTAGCTGAACAGAAAGCATCTAACCCATTGTAATTATTTGGGGTTTTTTTGATCCTTGATATGGGAATGTAATATGAAATTGGTTATTCATTTTATAGACCCTTTTTCAAAGTACTGGTTTTTATTCTTATATATTTTGAACAGCAAAGTGTCATAGAAATGTATTAATCCTAGAAATGTAGTTAACATTCGCTGTTTTCAGGTAGCAAGACAGTTGTACGAGCCTTTAGTCATGCAACTCATTCACTGGTTTACCAACAACAAAAAATTTGAGAGTCAAGATACAGTGGCATTCCTGGAAGCTATCCTGGTAGGTCAAAGTCTTTCCTCTCTCTTTTCTGTGCCATGTGACTTTATTTTTTATTAGCATCATTCTGCTACTGAAGCAACCAGGAACACATAAACAGATAAAATAGCCCCTAAGTATTTGAAAGAAAGAAAATGGTTGATTTGTTTACTTATTTTCCAATAACTATTTAATGTTTCTTAACTGAGATTTTGATGATGGATTTCTCTTTCTTTGGCATTCTCAAAATGCAGGTATATCATCTTCAGATAAATGAAACACTCCTTATCATCAGTATATACTAGGAACAACTGAAGAACATCACCATTGATCCCCCTGAATGCCTTTGTTGCGTGCCTTATTTTCCTCTGAGTATCTTTGCCTTCACCAGTTGCAAAAGTTTTACATTTAAAACTAGCTTTTGCACTGAACAGAAGTGTTTGGAGGCAAGGTAGATCGAGAGGTTTGGAGTACTTTTTTAAATGAAAGTCGTTGTCACACCACTTCTTAAGCAGGGGAAACTCACCCATCAGAAAAATGAAGTGACCTAGACAAGACTCCTACACTCCTAGCTGAGACAGGAGTAGAAATCCAGATCTTTGAGGTGTAATTCACCCCTGTGAGGGCTGAAAGTTCTGACCTTCCCTTGGACAGTAGCAATTTTGATCTTTGTTAATTTCTGGTAAACTGTGAGTACTGTTTTTAAATTTACAAATAATGCAGTGTAGATAAGCTGCTCTAATACTGCATTGAGACAATGGCAGGATTTTTCTTATCGTTGAGATGAAATAATCTTGTGTAATTTCAGAGTGGCATAGTGGATCCAGTTGACAGCACTTTGAGAGATTTCTGTGGTCAGTGCATACGAGAATTTTTGAAATGGTCTATCAAGCAGACAACACCCAGACAGCAGGAGGAAAGCCCAGCAAACACCAAGTCTCTTTTTAAACGGCTGTATAGCCTTGCTCTTCACCCCAGTGCTTTCAAGAGACTGGGTGCAGCACTTGCTTTTAACAGTATCTACAGAGAATTTAGGTGAGCAAACAGAGCTTGAAACAGTAACTAACTTAAAAAGTAGTAATTATAGAACTCAAATAGTCATCCATTGGCATGCATTCTATTAATGTATATGATAGATGTAAAATTCAGTTACTCAGCTTATCAATTTTTAATAATAATTTTGTAGTTTGAGCTTTCTGCCAGTGGGAAGTGTATAAAAATAAATTTTCGTCATAAGATTATGGGAAGTTTTTTATGCCTTTTCAGGATGGTCAGCAAATTTCACTGCAATTTTTTTAAACTGGTTTAGATGTACTTTTTTGTGCAAATATCTTGTGCAGTTTATCTTTACAGTATTTAATTTGGTGGGTTTTAGTTCGAATTTTACTCTTGGTGCTTCTTCTACTGAAGTTTCTAATGAATTTATTTCCTGATTTTTTAAAGGGAAGAAAATTCTCTGGTGGAGCAGTTTGTATTTGAAGCCCTGGTTGTTTTTCTGGAAAGTCTGGCTTTAGCCCATACAGATGAGAAGTCATTAGGTGAGGTATAGTTAATTAACTACGGAATGAAGCAAAAAGTTACCTTGGTGAATCTTGGGTTAAAAAAAAAAGACTACAACTGTGAGGAAAGTACATTCGCCTACTTTTACAACAAAGGAAGAATTATTTTTCATTATTGATAGGTCATTTGATATCAAATTCTTGCAATGTATAAAGGTGGAATATTTTGAGCTCAGGAGAAAGAACCTTTTCGTATTTACGATGATTCACAGTTTTGAAATAACACTAAAAATGCTGGTGGTGCTTCAGATTTGAGTCATGGTTTTGCAGTTACACAGTGTAAAAATGTAGCTTGATGAGAATCAGTCTACTCTTTTATAACAAACAAAATGGTCCAAAAATTGTCATTTCAATATATTCTATGAAATATTTCCATGATTTTGTGATACCTTTTCCTCATTGCCTTGTCATTCTTTACAACAGTATGTAGTTGTGTGAAGAATCTATGACTCTTTCACAGTACTAATGTTTCTTCAGTAAACCTACATTTCTCTCTTTTCTTTTTTCCTATGCTCTGACTTTCATCAATTATTAGTAATTAGAACATAAACCCAAAAGTTGGTGTAATAAAACTTAATTAATTTCAGAGGAACAATTCAGGATATGATAGAAGTGTCCCCAGAAGAATTACTCACATGGGAAAATTTTACAGTTTCTCTAAGCGTGATCATAGAAAGTAAAATGCACAGTTTTACACCAGAGGCCTCAGACTTGGCTCAGGCTGTGCTGGCCTGTCTGGTATTTTGTGATTTTGTTCTGCAGTCTTGAAAAATTTACTGTAGAAGCAGAGTAATGGAGCTGGTAGACATTATCCTCTGTGTAAGTCTCTTGCACCATGTCTGTAGTGCTAATGTCTTAATTCATTTAACCAAATTACAGGCATTTACTTATAGATGTTGATTCTCTCCTTCTAACAGGTACTGCCCAACAATGCTGTGATGCTATTAATCACCTGAAGCGCATAATCAAGCATAAAGCACCTTCTCTGAACAAGGAAGGAAAACGGCGAGTACCACGGTCAGCAATTCGCCTTTTTTAATTATTTTTTTTAAGATTGTATTTTAATTAAGGTTGTCAGGAGTTCCATTAAATGCTTGGGGTTCTGAATGAGGATTTCATCCTATGACAATTGCTGATACAGACCTCCTGATATGTCTGTTAAACCACTGGTAGGAAAATGCTGGACGTAGTATGAGAGGAGCATGTTGGTTGTTCTTTATTCCAGCATGGTTAACTTGATTTAGTTTAGCAAGGACAGGCAGAAGAGAAAAGCATGTTTCCCTCACAACAGTTTTTATAACATCAGCACTGGTGCTACAAAGCCCTTGGAGGAGACTCCTCCACAAAGCCTTTCTTATGGTTGTTAAATGGTAGCAGAAGCATGACAAGCTGCAACAGGATGATCAGCAATTAAAGAGGGGTAGCAAAGGTAAAAGAAACAAAAATGGATTCAGCATCAGGATGGATGAAGCTCTGAGTCACCTAGCTGACCCTGCTTTGAGCTGATTGCATACCTGACCCTGCTTTGAGCAGGAGCTTGGTCTAGAGACCTCCTTAGTTCCCTTTACACCCAAATTATCAAGTGATGTTAAAGAAACTGGCAAGTGAAGTCTGTATTTCAGTCACTGGTGTGGCATTTTATAAGCTATGAGACTGGGTAATTCTGGGGACAGAGTAAAACTGTGCAGGTTTATTTAAACTTTAATCTCCATTTTTGCCTCTTTGAGTTACAGAGAGAGGGGAAGATACCTGCATTTTAAATTGTTTTCCACAAGGACTGTGCTCTGGGCATCCCAAGTAAAGTGAAGAGAATGGAAAGCAGTATAAGACATGCTTGTGGAAGAATTCTTTCTTGTAGTTGTGGTTAGATAGATAAAAGGGATTCATAGTGCTCATGGAACATTTTGATTTTATTCAACTGGAAGACTATGACTTCTTGGTAGATGTCAAGAGGACTGTTAATCCCTAATATTTTTGTGCAGAGGATTTCCAGCTACTAAATCAGTATGTCTTCAGGACATTGTCATGTGGCTCTTAGTGCAGTGTGGACGACCTCAGACGGAGTGCCGGCATAAGGCCATGGAGCTCTTCTATGAATTTGTTCCTTTATTACCAGGTATTTTAAGTTACAGTGCACTATTATACATGCTTTCTGTATTCTGTGCATGCCTTCCTTCTGTGTTTTCTATGCAAGCTATTAATTACAAGTAAATACCTGTTCACTCAGCATTGTTAAATAGAAACTGAGTAGTTGCTTTTATTGCAGATCAGGTACTATGAGAACCTCAGGGTTTGTGGGATGCTTTTAGGCGTAGAAGAGGCTTTTATTGCAGACTTCCAGGCAGGAAGGAGAACTTCCAGGCCCAGAACTGCTGTTGCATCCAGCTGAAAAAAAAACCCAAAATTTGTTGATTCACTAGTGTGAATGTCTTAAAAACTGGCTTCTTCCTTAAGGGTAGTTTTAGGAATGTGACGAAGGCTAAACCAGAACCAATACCTTCTCTGCTAGAAGACACAGTTTAAAACACGAAGTTTGAGCATGTTAGTTCATTTGCCTCTAGTTCCTTGCTAGTTTGAAATGTGTTTTTGCTAGAGAATTTATACTTCTGTTTCTATTTCTATCAGGAAACAAGTCTCCATCTTCTTGGCTGGCTGATGCTCTAAAAAACAGAGATGTTTCTTTCCTCATTAACAAATTCGAAGGAGGTGGCACCGATGCCAAAAGTTCATCTGGGATCCTTTCTCAGCCAACTCTCCTTGGTATGCAGGAGCCCTTCAGTTTACAGGCTGTCATGCAGTGGATGGACATGTTCTTAGCAGCACTGGATTGCTACAATACGTTCTTTGAGCTGCACATGATCAAACCTGATGAAGTACTGGGTGAGTGATTAACTGTTGCATTAGGTTCATTTATGTGTTTTACACAAAGCCCACGCAAGATGAGTTCTTAACTTGGACTCTGAGCTCTGTTCATAAATGCAGACTAGATGGTTTTACAAACTCTTCCAAAGTTTTCCAATGACAGCTGTAATGGGATGTTTTTTTTTTTTAATGAAGTACTATGTATCTTAAAATATTTCCTTTTAGTCTGACAAATACATCTTTGCATTTCCAGCTCTGAATCATCCACTTATCAGCAACTTCTTTTACTCTATCTCATCTTCAAAAATTGTTCTGTACAGCTAATTTCCCACTACTCAGAAGAGCAATAGATTTTTTTTATATTTTTCTTTAAATCCTTCTTTTTAAAAAACTTTTTACCTGCTCTTTGTTAATATCTGGAGGAAGCAATCAGAAAGTCACTTTTTCACTTTAAGCCCTGTACATGTTACCTTTCTTCAGTTCCTGATGCATCAGCTGCATCAGGTCCAAAAGCCCTGTGTTTGAATTTTGATTGGGTAAAATAATAATACCTTTTGTAGCCATTGGGTCTCCCAAAAGGTTTTTCTTTTCATTATTCTTGCAAGTCTAAACAAAATGCTTTTGTTCACTGATAGTACAGTTTCATAGTACTGTACAAGTTTCAGGTTGTCTGTTTGTCAGTGTTATGTCTGTCTTGGTTTAAAACAATACCATAAGATCATTGTTGGATGCAGCTAGCTAGGCTAAGTCATTCAAAACTAGGGATTTAAAATTTTTATCCATTTTATTACATATGCCTATATCAGCATCATCATTAATAAGTGCAGTCAGCTCTTGTAGTAATCACTATGTACAACCCTGCCTTGCCTGGAATGATAATATTTATATTCATATAGAACTGTAATACAGAACTGGCACAGAGCTTTCAGAAAACACTGGTGTGAGATGTGCATCTTTCTGTTTGTCATCTCAGTTTGACAGTTTTTTTCCAAACATGAAACAATACATTTTTAAGTTGAGAGCTGCTGTATCATTTCAACTTAGTGTGGTTCTTTCTAGGTGTAAATGAAAGTTCCTCGTTCTTGGAAGCTGTGCAGTTCTTCCTTGATACTATTGCTTTGCATGATATCCATGCAGCAGAGCAGTGCTTTGATTGCACTTCAAAAGGCAGCATGTTCAGTCCACAGGAGAGAGACATATACAACTACAGCAAGTGTACCATTATTGTCCGAATCATGGAGTTTGTCACCATGATCCTGGAAACGTGCCAGCAGGATTTCTGGAAGGTAGGCTCCAAAATCAATAGTGGATAAAAAATATAAATTTTGTATGTAGTTAAATATATGTGTGCTGTATGTGGAGTACTTGCAATAAATGTTTTCTGTATGATTCCTGGTGGCATTAAATGTGTGGAGGTAGTAGCTGCTTAAAAGACAGAAAGAATTCCCACATTCTGCCTTTCTTGAATTCAGTATGGATATTCAGGCCTCTCTATTTGCCTAGCTTTGATGCAATATAAACCATATTTAACTATCTAAACAATAGTATTTATGAGTCCCTTAGGAAATTGACACTGCCAAGTCTGAGACTGTGATTGTCTCTTCAGTAAGTTCTGATAGTGTGTACAGAGGTGTCCATCAGGATTTACAAGTATATAGTCAAGACTGAACCAGGCCTATGTGATTTAGAAGATCTTACTTGCAGTTTGATGAGATAGCATATATCCTGTGTTTATTTTTACAGACACCTAATTGCTGTGCATTAGCATAACTGGTTGAAAATCAGACATTTCAATAGAGAAAATTAGTGAGAATAAGTACTGTTTCATGTTTGGTTTCATTTTAGGTAGGATTAATGGTAAGTTATGAAGAATTAAATAGAGAAATTTAAATTAATTTTTTAAGTTTTTATTTAATGTTTTTTTTTCCTTCTAGCTGCTTGAGAAGGAGCTGCTAAATGCCAGCTTTATAGAGCTTGTGGTGATGACAGTGTGTGATCCATCACATGTAGGCTTTAACACAGCTGATGTGCAAGTCATGAAAAACCTCCCAGATATCACAGTAAGACTCATGAAAGCTCTGATGAAATCTCCCTATCAGGGACCTTTGAAACTGTGCATAAAAAAGAGAATCACACCACAGAGGTAAGTAGGGGCTTTCTGGTAAGCATGAGTCCAGAACAAATGCCATTCACCATGAGAAATGGAAAGTAAATAATGTTGTCTATGGATGCACTAATGTAACATTATTGCTCCTCTTTCCTCTCCAGCCTTGAGGACCTTTGTTCTGTTGATCTGTTTAATTCAGAAGCACGTTTTGATCAAGTTAAGTTTAGTTCTGTACTTTCTGCCTGCAAGCAACTCCAGAAATCTGACCTGCTTCATTCTGTTCTTCATGGTCAGGTAATTGCTAATACAGAAAATAGTAGTGAACATTTGCATATAGTAAAGAGCTTTCCCTGTGTAAAAGGCCAGGATGAAACCAGAGAACAGATCAGATGAAATTGTTTAAAATGAGATTAACAGTGAAGAGCTGGTGTTGAATGGGATCAGAAATAAATGGTTTATGGTTATTCTTGAGTAGCAAAATACTGAGGCTTGAACAACCTTTATAATTATGTTAGTGTTTCTCTGATTGGCTCCAGACTGTGGAAATCAGAATGTAGATTCTAGAACTTCCTTTTAGTGAGCTTTGCAAGACCGAAAGCTCAAAAAATCAGGAATAATTATCCTGTAAAGGAGGCATTTTTTTAACAACTTTTACACAGATACCATTCAAAGTGATGAGAGAAATTAGAAAAAGAATATTTCCTGACAGATCAGAAACAATATAGTGGGTCTGAATTGCAGGAAAATAGAATAGAGACCTCTGAAGTGTGGGGATGTAGGCTATATTACTCAAATGCCTTCTACTAAGTTTCTGATTGCAGTAAATCTCTACTTTGGGCAACTGATGGAAATCAGGTTATGCAACAGCCACAAAGACTTGAGAATTTGTGAATAAGGCTGTTACAAGGCTCAGCGAAGTAACAAATAACAAAATGTTTAATTTCTGTGTGCCATCCATCCTCTGTATGAACAAAATCTAGACTGGTGACTGCAGTATGGTGATAATCAAGAAGCTGCATGGTTTACCATTTGTGTCCCACCCATCCTGACTTAGCAGTTCATTTTGCTTCTGTAGTCAAGTACACCTGAGAAAATGGAGGAGGATCAGAATATTTGGAATATTTTCAAGTGCTTTATAAAAAATGGTTCAAATCTGGAGTTCAAATGCTTTGGTTAACTATACAGATGGATTGGAAGGCCTTTTTTCAGCTTATTGTCACTTATTTGTTGGTTTCCTTAGGATGAAGGGCGTAATTTCTCAGTTGGCTCCAAGCTCCTTTCAGTCGTTTATAAAGGCATTGCCCCTGGGGGTGAAAGGATATCTCTTGCATCATTAGACATCAGCAGTACGCGATTAGCTGATAGACTTCTGCAGCTGGCCTTTGCTATTGATGAGCAGGTAGGATGTGGTTCTCCAGTTTCAATACTCAAAATAAAATAAACCAAATTTAAAAGTTTGGGATGGGAGCTTAAAAACAAAATCATATTCTTTTCTAAGAAATGTTTAGGTGAAATATAATGTCCTTGAGATAACTCTTTCTATACCTTGATTTTCACAGTGTGAGGAGCTAGTAAGTCTGCTGTTGAACACAGTAGTGTTATCTGTGCCACTCTCAGGAGCATCCCAGAACCACCTGATGAATTTCTCTCATGGACAATATTTCTACAGCCTGTTCTCAGAAACCATCAATCAACAGCTGCTGAAAAACCTGGATGTGATCATAGTCCAGCTTATGGAATCATCTGTCAGCTATCCTCAAATGGTATTGGACTTACTCTTCAAAAGGACAAAGTCAAAAGGGAATGTTGGAAGTAACAATTTTATTATTGTTGTTAGAGGTGGAGTGTATAGTGGGGGGAAAAGTGCATTGGGTTGAATTTCAGACAGCAGTGCATTGATAGTTTTTGGTTTGGGTTGTTTGTTTTTTTTTTTTTTTGTCTTCACCTACTGGTACTACCTTCGTGATCTCTGGCAACCTGACACTACTCTGTCATCTCACATCAAACTGAGTGGAGAGTGCTTACCTATTACCTGTCCTAAAATCTATGTATTTCAGGATGTCTTTGCATAGTACTTCAGATCAAAAATATCCTTTCAAAGGAGGGATCCATTTACTGTGCATTTTTCATTGCAGAGAGGTCCCCGAGCATGTAGCTTGGATCTGTTTTGAATAAAACCAAACTGAATAACAAACTCCAACTACTAATGGGCATTTAGTCCACAGGACTAGGGTAGAGCTAGATCAGAGTATTAAAAAGAGAGACATACACATGCACAACCCTTCTGACTTAAAATAAATAAGGGGTCGTTTGTCATGTACTCAGTCTCAGCACTGCTTGTTTGGCTCAACAGACTTTTTCCTGTTTGTCTACAGCACTTACAGAACTCAGATTCAGTGCCATGAAGGAAACTTGGAACTGAGAAGCCTTCCTTCAGTGCTTCTGACAAACAGAAGGGTCAAAAAGATAGATCAAAAGTCTGCTTTGCTTTTTGATTTAAAAGATGCTCAGCAAAGTAGAATCATCCTTTTAAAATAATTTGCACTTCTATAATTATAAATGTTATGCTTAGAGGTGCTGCATCCAAGTAGTAGTTTAAAACACTTAAAGCATAATTTTTGGTGATACCAAAAATTGTTCAATTAAATTGTAGAGGAAGCTGTATGTTTTAAAAGGCTGTTTCTTGTGATAATTATCTAATGTTTCCTGTTCTGAGTGTGCCTCAATACATTAATTCTTTTAAGTGTATCTGATAATAGTGACTATTCGTTTTTGAAGAAAAGAGAGTTCAAGCATACTTAGTTCATACCTGCTATGCAAGGGTTATTTTTCTTTTCGAAATGGATGCAAATAATTTAGCATGTGTGCTATTTCTCAACTTCACACTAACTAGAATTATCAAGTATTGTTCTTTATTCTGGAGTATTATTTATTTCCTCATATTCACACAAAAGGTGTGTGAAGGAATTGCTGCATTGTACTCTGATTGAAACAGGAATAAATTGGACAGAAGTTTTTTTTTGAGAAGGGTATGCTTTTAATTTGCTGCAGATACCCTTCTCCTGCATCCTTTTGAGATTTATATCTAGCATTGCTTTGTGATGCTTCTTTTTTATGACTGCCCATACCTCTGAAGTGATCCTATCATCCTTTCATTTGGGATGCAAGAATCTTACCTGTTGCTTTTCCTTCCAGGTTGCTAGCATTTTGAATGGCATGTTAGATCAGAGTTTTAGGGACCGTGCTGTGCGCAAGCAGCAAGGACCAAAACTGGTGACAGCTGTACTAAGAAACTGGGAGAAACTGGACAGCTGGTGGGCCAAAGGTTCATCTGCTGAGAGCAAAATGGCAATCTTGACCCTGCTGGCAAAAGTTCTGCAGGTATACAGTGCTTTATAAAATCTAGGTTACCTTTCTAGTTCTGTAGGAATTGCAGCGTGTTTTCAAGAAATGCTGTGTAAGTCAAATGTTTTATATTTGGGAAGAAAAAAGGAAAAAGTTGGACAATATTAAAATCTGGGTGTTTTTATTAACAAAATACAAAAAATATTTGGGAGAGGCAGAAATTACTAGATATTGCTCTTCTTCCCCCTACCACCTTTTTATTATTATTATTAATAATAATAATAATAATAATTGTTCTCATGTTTCAGCTGCCTCTTTTCCTTTTGGAGAATTGGTAGAAGTGCAGAGAGTGAACTTTGAGCAGCCTCTGATAACATTCTTTGTCGTGTTGGCATCCAGAAAGTCACAGTGCAGGAGTTCTACCCCTATTAGCAGACTGCAGAATTATCTTGATTTTAAAGACCTTTAATTTCCGTGACATGGAGATTTTGGTCTTTGTTTTTTCTGTTCTGAAAATATAATTATCTACTTATCCTAGTCGGGTTTTTTAGGAACTTTTAAAGTAACTGTACACAGATATACTCAAAGATAAACTACTGAGAACTTGTTTTATTTTTATAATTAATTCTTTTAAATTTGAATTGTTTTAAAAGTATGTATTAGGACACAGAATGTGAACTGTATTGCTGTGTTAGCTGGCATTGAATTGACCAGTAGGAAATCTCGGTTTGAGAGGGAGCTTAAGATTTTTTTGTACTGAAAATATCCAGCATTATGATTTTGTTTATACTATGTAGGAGCTTTTAGAATTCTTCTTTTAAAACCAAAATCACTCTGTATGTGCTTTCTGTTAATTCAGTGTATTTTTGGAAATGAATTATTTTATAGCTCAAGGGGTTTTTATTGTTCATTATTACTAGTCTCAGACTAGTTAAAAAACCCCAAACTAATTTTTTATTTCTTCTGTCTTTACAGATAGACTCTTCAGTTTCTTTCAATATCAATCATGAAGCGTTTACAGCCGTTTTTAATACCTATACCAGTCTACTTATTGATCAGAATTTAGGCTTAAATCTTAAGGTAAATTGCTCACTTCAACAGCTTCCCTACCCTCCCCAGATTAGAATGTTAAGTTGTTAATGGAATTCCCTGTTATTTGGTTTAATTTTTATCAAGGTCTTCTGGGTTTATTCTTCTGTTCAACATCCTAAAACTTGTAAATCATCCTTTTTGTTCTTTAGACAGAAGGCACTATCACAGATGCCATGCTTTGGTTTAAGATACTCTCTTTTTTTCCCCTTGCTCAGAAGAAAGGAATGTAACTTTTAGGGAAAAAAAAATCACCATCAGTTGCAAGTTGTCTTGAACTCCCAAGTGTTCATTTGAGAAATGACAGCTAATCAGGCTTTTAGCAAGGAGTGGCATTTCCTACAGGTCAAATTATGAACATTTGTAATGATTTTAACGTCCATGTCTGAAAGTATGAGACCAGTACTAATGGAGAAGCTGCTATATGCAACTTGGTCAGGAGAGGGAGATAAAGTACTGCAGACTGAAAGTGGGCGTTATAAAAGATGCTGGAGCATGAAGCTTGGGCTACAGTAATAAAAAATTTTGTGCTTATGAAAGTTTTGCATAGTTGCTTCTCAGCCAGCCTGCCTTTAATTAGACAGAGTTTTGTGCTTTTCTATCCATTCAAAATGAATAAAGTTTGGGATCTTGCTTTAGCTGCAAGGCGGTGCATTAAATCAGTGACTTGTGTGAGAATGAATGCTTGCTTAAAAGAACAAGGAGATGTTATTCATAACCATGTCAGCCATGAGATATTAATTAGCATTTAACTCTCACTCAGCAGTCACCAAAGCTGTTTTCTGAACCAGCATCTGGAAAGATGAGCAGCTACATAACATATTTTTTTTAGTACACTGAGCCATTGAATGAGCAAAAATAGCCACTGCTGCTGTTTTGTGGTCCTATTAAGCTGGCTTCATTATTAGGGAATAACTTCTTTTTAGTGTGAAACTGAATCTTTTTTATGTTTGTTTTATTTTTTTTCTTCAGGGCCAAGCAGTGATAATTCTGCCATTCTTCACTAACTTGACAGGAGAAAAGCTTAATGACATTAAGAATGCTCTTGATCAACTTGTTGCTTTCAATTTTCCCATGAGGTCTGATGAGTTTCCCAAAGGAAGCTTGAAGTACAATAACTATGTAGATTGCACTAAGAAGGTCAGTATTTTTAACAAATACATAATTAGAAGCCAAAGTGAACTATGTCTAGAAACAGCATTTCACAGGATCTGGCATTAAAGAGAGGAATTCTCGGTTCACATGAGGAGATCATCTTTCCTGTTTCTGGGTTATGTCTTTATGTAGAAATTTAATCTAGAGAAGCACATCAAATAAGCAGACATTTTTGTGCATCTGCTTCTCATCAGTATTAAAAAATAATTACACCATTAGATTGAAGTGCTTTGATCCAGTGTGGCTCTTAATGTTACATGTTGCTTCTTCAGTTTTTAGATGCATTAGAATTGTCTCAGAGTCCAATGTTGTTGCAACTGATGACAGAAATCCTCTGTAGGGACCATAGACATTTCATGGAGGACTTATTTCAAGCCAGCTTCAAAAGAATTTCCAGAAGGTGAGTTTAGTCCATTGGATTTTGTGCTTGTTCTCATTGAACTTTTGCTGAAGCAAATGTGCTTCTTATGTCTTATTGTCCTTATAATAGTGATGATTTACACTATGAAGTTTCACATTACAGTTTTAATTCAGATTTTGCTTTTGTCTTCACATTTTCAAAGTATTTCCGAAGTGTGAACAAGTGACACCAGTTTCCAGATTTCACTTCCAGTGCCTGTGCAAATTTGGAAAGCCTTCTGTAAACAAGCTTGTTCAGGGACAATCCAGTTGACAATAGTACTTGTTTGTTATATATTTGCTATGCCTGTATAACCACATGATCTCTTAAGCTGATAGTACTTAAATTGACAATGGATTAATTTGTTCAACCCCTTTGAAAATACAACAATACACTTATTTAATTGAATATTTCCAGGGTGGTATATTGTAGACTCAAACATGATCTGTCCACAGAAGAGATATTTAGTATCTCTTCCAAAACCAACATTTCAGTTTCTGATGGGCTGTTGAGTAGAGACTATTGTGGAGCATCTAATTTCCTGGACAAAGTCATTTACCCGAATGCCCCAATGTACCATTTACCCAAATTTACCCCAATGCCCAAATCCCATTTTTGAAATTTTAGCTTTAATAAAATTATTCAGAACAGCAGATTGTCTAGTAGTGGAACACTTTGTAGCCACAGCTCTTTTTTTCCTTTGGTTTGCCTACATCCTTCACATGTACCAGATAATTTTTTTTTTTTTAGGTTGTCAGTAAAAAGGAACTGAAAAAGTTAATGTTTGCTTTAGGATTAAATTATTAAAGATACACAAACAAGTTTACCATCTGTTGCAGACTAAGAAGCTGAGGTGGGTTTTTTTGAGAGCTTATAATGTGTAGTGATTCAACCTGATCTTGCATGTCTTGTAGGATAACCCTATAGGTTATGAGGATATGAATGGAGACAGTAAAAAATTTAAATGTCCTAAGAATTTGAGAAATAAATGAAGTCTGCTAAAAGAGTTTTCATCTTGAGATTTCCATATCGTTTAGGAGCACCACTGACAAGCAAGTGGTACTGTTGGAGACTGTTCATAAAATGTTCCAAAGTGAAGAACTTCTTTCAAATACCGCTCGCCAAGCGTTTGTAGATCGGTCCCTCCTCACTCTCTTGTGGCACTGCAGCTTGGATGCACTGAGAGAATTCTATGGCAAGATTATAGTAGAGGCTATGGGTACACTTAATTCCAGGTTTACAAAGGTATGAATTACCTTTTTTTTTTTTAAAGGATTAGGGAAGGTATGAAGTGTTGGTATGTACGTTTTGCTTAATTTTAAATGAAACACTGGTAAAAAATATTTGCTTTCTAGTTTTCTGTATCCTGGAAAGTTTATGTCCGTTATATAATTTCATTATTATTGATAAACTTTTCTTTATTCCTCAATACACTGTTCCTTTGGAGTTAATGTATGTTTGCATATCTACTAGGTATTAAAACTGAAGTTGGAATGTTATCTGTATCTATCTAAAGGGGTCTAAAGTTCTGTCAAAAGCAAAAACCTATTCTAACTTTGAAATATAGAAGCGGTATAAAGTTGTAACCTATTATTACGTTGTAGGAGAGGTGTTCAACCTCCATAAGAAAAGCTCTGAAATTAGGTACATAACTTCTAGAGAAAGAAATATGTCTGTAATCATTGCAAAGTTTCTTCAGCATAGGATTAGGAGCACAGATCTTTTTTTCTCTATTTACAGCCTGTCTTCCAATTTAAGAGTCCAGTTGCATGCAATGATCTTGTTGCCAGTGGAGGTCTTTGTTCTTGCTGTAGTTCTTCACTCCCATGGTTTTGCTGGTGCAGAAGTTCAAAGGCAGCAGGACAAGCAAGATTCTGAAATGATGCAATTTTAGTAATACACATTGAAACAAAATACTGTAACTAAGACCTATGTAGAGTCACCCCTACCATGTTTCTGTTGCTGTAAATGTTGGCACCAAAATGAGGTGCATTAAGAAACTCGTGAATGACACTAAGGATGGTGACAGGTGTGTATGTTTTGCTTACATGTGCTGTGAGTCTGAGCTGTCACTTGGTGCTGTTCTTATTTTCCTCTAATATCCTTATAATAATTTAGGTCATCTGTACTTAAGAGAGCTTACTGGACAAACATGGATCAACACAGTCTTTAATAACTTTAATAACTGTACTACACAGGAACTCAGAATCTATCAGTCTTTCATTATCATCAGCTCTTTTCTCAGTTTTGAAAGGTAGAAGGAAGCAGAAGGCTGTCTAAGAGAAACTTAAAGTAACTGTGGAACTATTTAGAAAGGGCAGGATCCAGGAAATTTCTTTCTGAGATTTTACTTATTTGTTTCCAGTCCCATGAATATGCTTTTGATACACAAGTCACCAAGAAAATGGGTTATTACAAGCTGCTAGAAGTGATGTATGTGCGTCTTTCAAAAGAGGAAGTTTATTCCAAGGACTCTAAAATTAACCAAGCTTACCATGGCTCCATGAGTGTAGAAGGAAATGAACTTACCAAGACACTAATAAAGTAAGACTATTAATTATTTTACTTACGTTTTATTTCTAATTAGGTTTTGACCAAATATGCTTTTTAAGTAGGCCGTATGAAGCAAAAGATGGATTTGTTCAAGGGTAAATGTAATCTCTTATACAGCTTTTTATTTTAAATTAAATATGCAATATTGAATTTGCATTGATAGAATGATCTGTAGCATAAATTACAATCCTATGTCAGGATAACTTTTGCCTCCTGCTTTTGTACTTTTTATATGTTTGTTAAGCTTAAGCATTTATTTTACCTTTTCAGTATGATTCTTGGCCTTTAATTTGTGTTTTCACAACTTCAGTTTCAGTATACTTACATTTCTATGTGGAGTATGGTTCTGTGTTGCAAAATTAGTATTTATATGATTGATGAGAAGAAGGGATGGATTTTCATTTACATTTCATAATACAGCAGCACACCCAGTAGATGTAATTTGGCTTAATCATCACTGCAAAGGGGGGCAAAAGAGAAATACTGGTTATATATGTTAATCAGTATTGTTTAGTTTGTTTAATACTCAGACAGAGAAGAACAGAAGATGTCTGAATTGTTGTTTGTTTTGTTTTGTTTTAATTTTATTATACAATACTATGTCCTGTGAAGACTTCAAAAAATTTCTTGACTATGATTTGCAGATCTATAAATGGCTTTTCGCCAAAGACATCTAAAAATCTCATCTAAACTAGTTTTCTTCAGTCAATCCATAAATACTTTTGCATGCATGTCCATTCATAATTTCCTGGCAAAGGACCATGAGAGAAATTTATGTATGCATAGAAACATGTATTAATCTTACCTGAACATTACCTGTCATCACATTCCTGATATTAAGGACTCCTGTGTAAATCCTTGGGGAAGTTTTCTTTGTCATTGCTGAACGGTTCCATTTTAGTTCCATTTACCTGCAGAATACTTGAACGAGTCTGAGGTGATTTAATATGATACTGCTACCTTGAAATTCTGTTGATTCACTGGTCTCTGATTGGGACCCTTCCTGTACTGCTTAATAAAAGACTCCTGATGATATTTTCTTGCCTGTTTGTATTTTAAGGTCATGCTATGATGCATTT
This sequence comes from Dasyornis broadbenti, assembly GCA_013397935.1. Classification (NCBI taxonomy): domain Eukaryota; kingdom Metazoa; phylum Chordata; class Aves; order Passeriformes; family Dasyornithidae; genus Dasyornis; species Dasyornis broadbenti. The sequence continues at coordinate 260,353 of VZRN01003139.1, read as the reverse complement.
ACAGAAAACATGGCAGGAGAGAGTCAACTGTTGGAGAAGAGGAGACAGTACCACTGTGCAGCATATAATTGTGCTATCGCTGTCATTAGTTGTGTCTTCACTGAAAGTAAATTTTATCAAGGCTTTCTTTTTGCAGAAAAATCAGAAAAGGTGAGAAGCTGCTGTTGCTGTTAAAAGGCTTCCAGAGCATGAGACACGAAATGATTTTACCTGATTGCAATAAATCAAAGAATGAAACCTGAATGATGTGCAATTTTACTATCAAATTACCCAGTGAGGCAATAGAAGGAGTGGTAGCTGATGAAAGTCTTACCAGCTGTTTGGGAATGAGTGAAGTAGTGATACTGTTTTCTTTCCACTCCCAATCAGTTTTCTAAAATTTGAGGAAAACCCCCCTATTATTTAAGTTCTCCAGTGCTTGGAGTATACTTGGATAAGAGAGACCTTTTTTACAGAGCACATTCTGTGCTGTGAGTTTTTGAGTAGTTGAATAGCAAAATTCTTTTTAGAGTACTGATTTAGAAGAGAAAACATGCCGTACTTTCTATGTTGTACATTGATCTGTTGAATTTTTTTAAAGAGGAAATAAAATACATTCAAAGCAATTGTTACTGTGTGCAGCATTATAATTTTGCCATTTCCAAACATGCTTTGGTTTGCAGAACTTGCTGATTTTTGAAAATTTGATAGACCTGAAGCGTCAGTATACATTTCCTGTCGAAATTGAGGTGAGTGAAATTTCTGGCCTTTAGTGCTTGTAAGTTAAAAAAGAGTATGGCTTGAACAGTGTAGTTACTGAAGAACAGGTCAGTTCTCACATATGGAGAAAGAGGGTTCTGTAGCAGATACAAAAAAATGAGTATTCCTCTAATGATTTAAAATACATTTTTCTGAGAGAAATCTAGACCTGAAATTTGGAACGCACCTGCAATGCACAGAACTTTTAACATGCTTTTTAGTGTACTTACTTTGATAATGAACTGCTGTAGGTATAAGTAATCCAGTTGTTTTACTGTAGCATTAATAATAATAACTTACAACATGAGATTGCCATTCAAGTTAAATGGTTTTAATAATTTTTTGGTATCTTTGTAAATAAATAAGTGTAAATAATCTGGTGGTTTTTTTAATGAATTAACTACTTTTTTAGAAGTTAAGTAATTAGAACTTTATTTCTTGCTGTTTAGGTGCCTCTGGAAAGGAAGAAGCGGTACATTGCTATTAGGAAGGAAGCCAGGGATGCAGGGAATAGCAGCCAGGGTATGAAAGTCATTTATGGTGATGAAAAAAATGCTTTCTTACCTTTTATACAGTGTTTCTTGATGTGTTTTTCATTGACTTCTATAGTAGCAGGAACAAATAAAAGCATTCAATGTATTTCATCTAACAATCAATTCCCACCCATCCTCAAGTATTAGCGGTCAATAAAAGCTTGTTTCTTGTAATTATCTTGATTAATGGACTGTTCTTCTTTCCTGTCTAGATGAACCCAAGTATTTAGCTTCTTCATCATACATGATGGATAGCAGTTTGAGTGAGGAAATGAGTCAGTTTGATTTTTCTACTGGAGTCCAAGGTTTTTCTTATAGCTCCCAAGATGTTACAGCTAGCAGCACTCGTTTCAGGAGAAAGGTAATTTAGTGACTTGTGTGCTGTGAGAAAGAAAAGTTTTATGCTTTTGAACAATTGCATACATTTATTGGGGTTGAGAAAGAGAAATTTCTAGTCTTCTATATTCTACCTGGCTAAGAATGGGTTCCTCCAGAAGATGAGGGAGGGAACTTGAGCTGTTTTCTGTCAGTCACTTTTCTTTTTTTCCTTTCTTCACTACCTACAGCTGGAGAAAAGCAATGCCCTGCCTTGGGTTTCTAAAGCTGAGTAGTGTGAGTGAAGTCCAGCCTGAGCTGTAAAAAGATGGCTTGTGACTACACTCAGGCACATGCTCTGATGGTTGTGTTTTGCTGTTAGGCATCTGGTTTCATTTCCCTCTTCTTTTGGTCTATGACAGAACTGGTTGTATCAATTACATTGAATGAATAATCAAACGCTTTATTATTTTGGGGTTTCTGTTGTAGCACCTTGTATTTAACTGTTGCTCTTGGGAGATATTAAATCTTCCAAGATTTGAAGTAGTGTTCCTTCTGCAATCAAAATGTGTCTCACCAGCAGTAATGCTGATAGAATAGATAGCTGCTATGAAGCTTGTAAAAGTCTCATAGACACTGAAGACACAAGCTGTCAAAATAGCTGTTAACATTGGTGAAGATAAACTGTTTCCATGTTTTGGAACACGGAGGTGTTTTAGCTGCAGGGAAGTTAAGCAAGATAGAAAGTATGCTTCTAGTTTGCCTAGTAATGTTGTAATTTCTAACTAAACCATTTTCTTTTGTGATTTACTCTGTTTAGTAAGAGAGCTGCTGCAGATGCTAGTTAGTGTGAAACAACACATCCATAAAAATAGAGCTTGCTGTCGTGTGTTAACGCATTCTTTGAGCTACGAAATGAAATAATTTCTGTGAGGTTCAGTTAAACTCCTCCTGCTTTCAGCATTTGCCACACCTGTCCTGGCAGGTAGTAAAGTCAGAGTAACATGAACTTGGCATCTGTTGGCACAAAAAGTAAAGGATGTGCAGATCTGGTGCATGCATTTGGGAGGCGTCTGTTTGAGCAACACATTTGATGTATTCCCTGTTGCACACACTGAGTGTGTAGTCAAATCTAAACATAGATAAGATCAGTATGACTCATGGCATGATGGAGATTTAAAAGAAAATACAGTGTTGTTATTAATCTTAGTAACACCTTTTTTTTTTCTTTTTCTTTTAGGAGCCCACAGAATACAAGGTTTTAAATGATGAGATGGAACTGGAAATGGATGAATTCAACCAACATGAATGTATGGCTTCTATGACCACTCTGATTAAACATATGCAGAGGAACCAGATCACACCCAAAGTGGAGGAGGCCAGTATTAACTAAAAAGTTGGCATTTTTCCGTTAACGCTACCAAGAAAAGAGAATCATGATTGAATCCCTTCATTTATTAATTTTCTTGGCTATATTATAGTGAAATCTGTGTGGTTTGAACTTGGGGCTTTTTGGCTTGGTAAGCCTGTTTGGTGCAAGAACTGATTTGATTTTTGCTCATCTCTTCTAAATTTCAGGGGACAGTTCCAGTAGATCTTCCTCTTTGGATGAAATTTCTTCATGGCAAATTAGGAAACCCATCAGTACCATTAAATATTCGCCTCTTCATAGCAAAACTTATTGTTAATACTGAGGATGTGAGTAATTTATCTTCATAATATCAACTGTGTAACTCTTGCAGGGTAAAATATTTCATCAGTCAGGACTTTTGGGGCATTCAAATTGAGTAGTTTTCAGTAATAAAAGGGAGTGCATTTATGGCCCAAAATTCCAGATAGTGCAAGTATTTTGAATGTATTACTAATACGTTTTCTCCCATACACTACTTCTATAAGTAGAGGGTGTCCACAATATGTGTCTTCTGGAAACGACAAGTAGTGTATTGATTGATACTAGGCAGGAGGTGTGGCTGATTATACTTTCCATCTTCACAGAAGCCAATACAATGTTTTATTAATGGTCACAGATGAGTCTTATAGAAACATTTTGAGCTAAAGGTTGTTCTTGTTGCAGAACGATACTAAGATTTAAAAGAAAAAGTTGAAATAATGGATCTTTGCTTGAGAAGAAACATTTTCTAACTCTCATTCTTGGGTAAAACATTGTCAACCTATTTCATACAACGATTTTAAAGTATAATGGTTCTGTCTGGAATATTCCAAATCCAAAAATGCTGAATATCAGAATTAATTCAAGAAACTTTATACCCATGTAATGCAACTTTATTAGTAAAGCTGCATGAAATGTAAGGGCCTACTCTGTCAAATCCTTTACTGACAGATTTTCTGTGTGAGAGCCATACAGTCTGTGCCCTAGTGAAATAACTAACTTACTGTGGTTAAAGATTTTTAAGCAAAAGTGAGAAATGTAGTTATGGGTACTTTTTATTTCAAAATTTTTATGGTTGTTGCCATGGGACTTGAGCAAAGTGCTAACGGGGTTGGTTTAGCAGTCTTACCTGTAATGTTTACTGAATGGGAGCTTCCTGAATAGTTGGGTAATTTGTACTTTATCATTGATTTTTCCTGTTTTCCATAGGTATTCCGGCCTTATGCGAAGCACTGGCTAGGTCCACTGCTGCAACTTGTTGTTTCTGGAAATAATGGAGGTGAAGGGATTCATTACATGGTAGTGGAAATAGTAGTTACAATCCTTTCCTGGACAAGTGTAGCCACTCCCAAAGTAAGGAAATATGAAATCCATTTTTATTATTATTGTGACTAGTTAAGAATGACTGCATTTATTTTTATGCTCTTAAATAGTTTCATATATCAGTCCACTTTTATATTTTACAATTCTTTTACATACTAACTCCAAACATAACTTGTTTACTTACTTGCTTTCATAAAACAATATATGTCTTGGAATCACTATGTTTATTTTTGGTCCTGGTCTTTGTAGGGGAATATTAAGGATGAGATTTTAGCTAACAGATTGCTTGAATTCTTGATGAAGAATGCCTTTCACCCAAAAAGAGCTGTTTTCCGACACAATCTGGAAATCATAAAGACAGTTATAGAGTGTTGGAAGAACTGTCTTTCCATACCTTACAGGTAAACATTTGGACAATTGTATTCTTTTATCAATATTTCAAAAATATAAGTGACGGGTATCAAAGGACATGGGAAGGTAAATTCAGCTGCAATAGTAAACTTTTTGTCCCTAGAGTGGACAGTAGAACTTCAGAACCAAACTCTCCAAAGATTGTAAATTATTTTGAAAAACAAGGAGAGAGATGGGTTAACATGTAAAGGATCATAACAGCAACAAAAAAACCAGGGGTAATCTTTGCAAAGGCCTTTTTTATTTGAAGTTTTGGATATTATCACTGAATATTGGTGCCCTTGTAGACAGACTTATGCCATATGCCATGCTCCAGAACTTGTCATGCATTTGTGTGGGCTTACAATCTCTTTTTAGTTGTTTTGGGGTGGATTTCTTTGCAAAGACTGCTTCATTGAAGCTAAATATTTACTAGTTTCTGACAATATCCCTTTGGTGGGTTGTACGTGTGCATATATAGCCCTGTATACAAAGACAGTGTCATGTCTATCATTGGTTTTGTGTTTTTATGCAACAGTTTAATATTTGAAAAGTTTTCCAGTGGAAACCCTGATACAAAGGACAATTCAGTGGGAATTCAGCTGCTGGGAATTGTTCTTGCTAACAATTTGCCACCCTTTGACCCGAAGTGTGAAATAGATCGTGTCAGGTGAGAAACGCAGTTTTTTGTGAATGATTTTGAGAAACTCTTAAGCCAAAGTGAGCAAGTCTAATTTGTCAGCATGAAGTATGGGAACTTGTTCTTTGGAATCCTTTGTCCCATCATCCCTTTGCTATCATCTGTCAGATGTAATACTTTTCTAGCTACAAATTGCAGACCACATTTTTGTGGAAAATATCTAGAAAGATGTAAGCTTTTTTACAGTGGGCCCCAGGGTTGCAGTTTTGTGGAAATTAATAACAGTCAGAAATTGCCAAAGCAAGTATTTGAGACATTGCAAGTGGAAAATCCATGTTGTACTGTATTCAGGTCTTCTGAAAGCAGTCATTATTCCCCAAGGTAGCTTAGGTGAGTTTTTTGTTTCAGCCTAAATTTCCTTGATGGAGTAGTGGCTTACAGCACATCTACCTTTTGTGCTAGGTATTTTCAGGCTTTGTCCAGCAACATGGGCTTACTAAGGTATAGAGAAGTTTATGCAGCTGCAGCAGAGGTGCTGGGACTTGCTCTTCAATACATTGCTGAGAGAGAAAATGTAAGTGAACTGTATTTTGTGTTTGACTATTCCTGTTTTAAATTTATATTCATCTTTTATTTGACTACTCAATTCAGATCCAAAAATGAATGTATTCAAAACTCAACAGTCTTTGTCCAAGAGACTGATTCAAGATTTCAACTACTAACTCAACAAGGAAAGAATCTGAGGGCAGTTTAAGTGCAGAGTTTTTGCCTTGCTGCTTTGGAGCTGACAGTGAGTGATTTCTTTCTGAGGCTTTGTTCAGCTTTTGCCAGCCAGCAACACTAGCACGGTATGTTTTAAAGTTGGAGGATTCTTAAGAGCTGAAAAAAAGCAAGTTGGAAGGTTTGCAACTACCTTTTGAATAACTGTATCCAGTTGTTTTATAGGTAGTGAATAAGGTGAGTACAAAACTGTTACTCATCAAATCCTACAGTACTACAACTAGAGGATTGTGTTTGATGATCACAGAAATCAGTTTGAGATACGTGCTAGAAGTACTTTGCTGGAAGTACTCTTTACACAATAATTAGTAAACTTCTAGAGTTTGGTGCCAGAAGAGGTTCTAAGAGTAAGTAGATCAGCAGGTTCAAAGGGAAATTGCACAAAGAAATGTCATGGACAGGTTCTCAATACAACAGACAACAATGTACATTTGAAGATCTTTAATCTAATGACAAATGCATGTTGGGGTCTATAAGAGAAAAAGAGGACAAAATGCAGCCAGGATCACGTGTTCCCCCTAGATATAATTCTACAACTGCTGTTCAAGACAAAAATACCAAGTTGTTGGCTAAGTGTAGTTAGCCTGACCTTGTAGTTTATTCTTCCTTCACTCTTTATTATCCTTACTTCTTATCCCACTTAATTGCATTCTGTTTGTTCTTTCACAGTTTGTTGAGCATATTTCATAAATCTTCGTAAGTCTTTTGTAGTCTTCCAAGTTACATTATAAGCAGTATTTTGAATAAATGAGCAAAGATGGTGTGAATTTTACCCTGAACAAAGCTTATTTCTTTGATGTTAATTGCAGGTTGCTGGTTATTTTTTACCTTTTTACTAAAAATGCCTAATTTTTTTACATTCATTGATTGGAAATCTTGTATACTGAATGAGAAGCTGCTTAACATTTATATAAGCACACTAAGGAACTTGTACTTCAGAACTAAGGTGTTGTTTCCAAATCAATCAAAGGAAGTTCAAAAATGTATTTTTTAAGCAGCAGTCACATGTTTCAGCCAGGCAGATCCGTACAAGATCCATGAAGCACCATAAAGGTTGAGTTGGATGGATCTTGCTCAGTGAAATGCACTAGAATCAAACAGTATAGCAGCAGAACTATGTGTCATTAAGGTGGTTATGAGTTTCATGAGTATCCTTGTCTTACTGTCTTTCTCATTTTCAGATACTTGAAGATCCAGTTTATGATTGTGTCATAAAACAATTAAAACATCATCAGAACACCCAACATGATAAGTTTATTCAGTGCTTGAACAAAGTTGTTAAGAATTTTCCACCTCTTGCTGACAGGTATGTCATGATGATATTTTGACTGTAAATCTAGAGGAGTAATAGAAAATAACTTGCTTTTCTTTGTGGGCTTCTGTTTATGTTAAGGTTTATGAATGCAGTATTCTTTTTGATACCCAAACTTCATGGTGTGATGAAAACCTATTGTCTGGAAGTAATAATGTGCCGGGCTGAAGAAATTCCTGATCTCTACTTGCAGTTAAAGAGTAAAGACTTTATCCAGATCATGAATCATAGGTGAGTAGTCGTGATTATGATGGGTAGTTCAAGTTTCTTGATAACATTTTCTATGCTGCCCACCACATTTTTACATTCAGGAGCATTTATAATTCGCCTTCATTTTTTGGTCATTGCTTCCCTAATTTGAGCTAATGTAATCTGGGAGTTTAGGTGGTTAGCTCTTGTGAAAAACAAACAAAACCCCTAAAATAGCCTTAGGGTGAAACACCAGTGGAATGTCAATTTCTGTAGTTTGTATTAGTTTAGTTATATTCTTACTCTTACGTTGAATCCAAAAGTATTTACCTAAATATCAAAACCAAATATCATTACTAAAACATAAACTGATCTTCTGGTTCCATGTGTAGCAGTGAAAAGAAAAGCAATGTATCTGTTTTTATTTTCCCTCTCCTTTTAGGGATGATGAAAGACAAAGGGTTTGTTTGGATATAGTGTACAAGATGCTGTCGAAATTAAAACCAGTAGAACTTAAAGAACTTCTTCCTGGAGTGACAGGGTTCATTGCTCACCCTTCTGCAATATGTCGACAGCGCATGTATGATATCCTGATGTGGATTTATGATAATTACAGGTGTGTGTTCACTGCAGATGTTGTCTTTCAGTGGTTTGTCACAGGCACAGTGAAAGTGTTGGTAACAGTCTTCCAAATCCGTGTCCCTCTGTGCAGGATTTTTCCAGTTGTCAGAAAAATAGAGCCTGTGATTTGTCTAAGTGGCTCTGGCCTTTGGTGGCAATTTTGTCACTTACACTAAGAGATAAATACTTGGACCAGTGCTAGGGTGTTGTATCACCACAGCATGATGGCATAAGAGGTCTTAACTTTGATGCTCCTGCTTTTTTTCTTGTTGCTGGAATTTGTAGCTAGTGAAAATTACACATTAAAGAAAGTGGCTTTTAGGTAGAAGATGTATTAAGGCATATGTACATGATCTGGATCCCTTCAATCTGATGGTATAAAGACGGTCTTTCTGTTTGACCCCTTAGAATAGGGAATGGGCCCATACTCAGTGTGACAAGTGGGTTGCTGTTGAATTGTCTAACTTAGTTGGGTTTTATGTGCTTTTTCCCAAGATAACTATTTGAATGGACAGTTAAGAAAAAGTACAGGCAATTTTTATTCTATCACTTTTGAAAAGCACTCTCTGCCTGTTTTTTCAGATTCAATCTTGCAAACTTCATAATAAATACCCAACATATTACTTAGCTTATTAGATTATTTCTTTTATAAGTAGTGGAGACACAAGGCATTTTTTGCAAGGAAGCGCTCGTGTAATGTTGTCATGCCAAGTTGAGATTTTTATCAGAGGGCATATTCCTCCTTTTTGTCCCACCATCCTCATCCTCTGCTTTTGAGAGAAATCATTAAAAGATATTTTTCTCTTACCATCAGTGATCCAGAAAGTCAAGCAGATGATGATTCTCGGGAGATACTCAAAGTGGCAAAAGAAATGCTGCTTCAAGGACTAATTGATGAGAATGCTGAACTGCAGTGAGTAAAGAATATTGTGATAACTGTTTAAATAAAAATACCTACATTTCTCTTACTTTGTTTATAGCAAAAGAGTTGATCCTCAGAGATTTTTTAAGCATTTCAATATAAAAGAGTAACATTGAGATAATACTATTTCCTTTTCTTGCAATAAGTTAATTTATAAAATTGTGTCCCATGGTGTTACATCAAATGTAAGTGAAGCATTTGAATGAACTTCTAAGCCGTGGGAAGGTTGTTTCACTATGTTAAACCTAATTCTGCATCAATGTTCTAGGGTTTTTGAGCAAGGAGGACCCTGCTATACACAACCACACAACAGTAGATTAAATGTTGGAAGATGGTGGATTTTTAGAATTTCTTTTGGTGAAGCAAAAGATGGAAGTGGAGACCTTGGTACTTATCCATCCGTTGCACTTCTCAAGAGGAAAAAACTTCACAGAAATATTTTGTTCAGAGTAAACCTTTAATACCAGGCACAGAACATGGTAGACGAATGAGGACTTTGGTGTAATTCAATAATTACGTGCCATTTAATGGAAGATTAATGACATGAAAGTGTTAGTTGAAGGCTTTAAAAATTTATTGGTTTGGAGCTTTTTTGCTGTCTTTTTTTTCTTATTTCCTTTTTAACTTGGCTTTTTAAAAAGTGTTTTTCTTTCTGTTTGCAGATAACCAGGAATAACTTTATTCTTTGCCTTTACAGACTAATTGCTAGAAATTTTTGGAGTCATGAGACAAGATTGCCCACAAATACTCTTGATCGTATGCTGTTATTGTTAAATTCTTTATATTCCACCAAGATTGAAACACAGTACTTGAGTCTAATCACAAATTTTCTGCTTGAAATGACTAGCAAGAGCCCGGATTATTCCAGAAAAATATTTGAGCATCCACTGTCTGAATGCAAATTTCAGGTGAATTGTAATGTGTTGTCCTGTATGCTACTATGTGTCAAATTCTGTTCGGTAATGTAGTTACCACTTAGGAAAGAGTGGCATAACAAAGGACATTTTTCAATGTGTTTTGTGCTCCATAGTTAACAGCTGCAGCAGTTACGAGTTATGCACAGTATCAGAAATTTTATCTTTTTGTGAGGGTAATAATTTTACTTTCTTTTCAAAAAGGAAATATTTAATTAAAATAGTTATACCAAGTATAGCTGATTTTTAGTATTTCAGTACTCTACAAAAGAGGGTAGTGGAGAGAAGCACCATCAACTGAAGAAATACCGTGAAGAAACAGGAATACTGGTGCAAGGGCTGTAATCAGTCCTCAGCTGACCAGTGTAAATTAGTGAGCTGCTTTTACTGAGCTATGGAGAACTTCTACATGTTTGTGCTTTGTTGGGGTTTTTTATTATATATAGTCAAGTTCTGCCCCTATACCTGAGAGGGTGTTTTGATTTCTGGACTCCAATTTCTGCTGTCCTGTCTCAATGAAGGAATGCAGAAAGTCTCCATCTTTATTGTTCCACTTAAAATCTTTCTTTGTTCATAGGACTTTGTAGTTGATTCCAGCTGGCGTTATCGAAGCACTGTGCTCACACCAATGTTTGTGGAGACTCAGGCTCCTCAGAGCATCCGCAGGAATTTGTCGCAGGAAAGATCCCTTTCTCCTTCTGGGTCAGTCAGTGGACAAGTCAGGGCTACCCAAAGGCAATATGAATTCACACCTACACAGCATGGCAGTAAGTCCAGACCAGTGTCTTCTGAAATATTGTTTGCTGTAGGAATGATGCCATTTGTGTTGCATATGATTTTTTAATGTAAAAGTGTAAATATGTTTAGTATTTTGTTTTCAAGGGCTTATTTTGTGTGTTACGAGAAAAAAACATCACATTTTCATTAGTCTCATACATGTTTTATGTTCTGCCTAATGTAAAAGAAGCACTGTCTTATGTAACAGCTTAAAATCTGTTCTGCTTGTATACACTAGGAAATTATATTTTTGGGAGAGAAAAAATATCTGCTTCATAGATGTTTTCACTTTATTTATCTGTGAATATGTTACAGCTTTTTTGCAATTTATTTTTACAGGTGGTAGAAGTTCTTTCAATTGGCTAACTGGAAGTAGCATTGACACACTGGCAGAGTATGCAGTTCCTTCATCCTCTGAATCTTTGTCTTCATCTATGCTGTTGGTTAGCAAACGGAGAGAAAAATTTAAACAAGCAACCTATAAACCAGTGGGGCCAGATTTTGGGAAAAGAAGGTTGGGTTTGCCTGGAGATGAAGTGGACAGCAAAACTAAAGGTCTGTAAGCCTTACTGTGCAATTTCTATGTAATTAGTACACTTTTATAAACCATCCTTGTCAGTCATTTGGCTGGCTGTCTGTTATCTTTGACACAGTCTAATTGAGGTTCACCTTGAAAGATTTTGTTTCCAGGAGTGTGTGATAATACATAACATGTGACAGAAAGCTCATCAATGTGTTGTGCTAGGAATTGTAAAATTATATGTTGTTCATTGAAAGAACTGACTGGATAAGAAACCAGTTGGTGTGATCTCTGCATTCCTACCTCTCCCTAAGATAATCAGAGCATGAATGTCAGACAGTCCTGTCTCTTCTGTTTTAAATTTAACTCTTTAAAGAAGATATCTCTTTAAACATATTTTCTAAACCATTTCAGCTGTGCTAACACGATCTACAACATTTTGCAATGTGTCATTACAAGTCCTTGCTTTTTTTCTGAGAATGCTCCTTCATCCACCCAGTCAATAAGTGAAAAATATCAGTACTGCTCTGAAATGACTTCTTCTCCTTGTTTAATCCTTGTCTACTTTGTCATTAAAATTTTGATCAAAAAGATGAGATTAGGAATTCAGGCATAGAGCTATAAAGATCAACCTTTTCAATACCTGAGAGGTGTTTCAGGACAGTTATGAATGGACTGTAGTTCATGCAGAACTACAGAAATAGACAGGTCAGTCTACCTTTCAGTTAGTCCCTGGTCTTCTACCCAGGAAAATACCAGTTACAGTGGGATGTTTTTGTTTGCTCACTCTCCTTTTCTAGGAAATGGACTGAACTGACAGTCTGTTAAGTGGCCTTTCCCCATGACTGTACTGAGCAGGAGCTTATCCGGTGACAGTTCTGTAATCCTAACTTAATAAATACAGTACAATATTCTTACTACACAATATTTGAATATGTTTTAGCACCACTTTTATGTAGGGAGTTGTATACTTTCTGCATTATAATGGAAATGCCATACATGCCTTTGAGAAATTAAAAAAAATCTGGCATATGCAGCATATTTGTTCATGAGTTTTAGTGTCTTTCCCAGTACAATAGTTTGATCTTTATACCTCATCCATACACTTGAAGTTTCTTTATAAATGCTTATTACCTCTTGTTCTAAGAGCAACTTAATTGTTGTCATTGGCTATCTTGTTGAAAGGCCTTGCATGGAGTCGTTTGCTAGGAAATTTAGGAGACTAGCTGGTAAGCTAGTAAATACAAAGATGATGTTTGTTTTTATGTGATGCTTTTGCCTTAAATCTGAAGTTTGCTTGGGAAAGGGAAAGCTGTGGACACGATCATGTGTTCCCTAGGTATAGAAGAACGAGCAGAAATCCTAAGACTGCGGAGACGTTTCTTGAAGGACCAAGACAAACTCAGTTTGATTTATGCTAGAAAAAGTCTGGCTGAACAGAAAAGAGAAAAGGTTTGTCAATCCAAATGGTTTAAAACCCTAACTCTCGATGCTATTTGCCTCTTGTACTTCATCTCTCATGGTAACTTTATGAAGAAAGGGTAGGTGTAACGTACTGGTTGCTACTTTAGGAGCTTTAGAAGGTTTAATTAGGAAATAATGCTATTTATGGCCTTGAAGTTAAATTATGTTACTTAGCTTGGGTGAGAAAAGAGCTGGATGATAACACTTCCAGTCTACCACTTCCAGTGCATGAAGTGATTTTATGTGATGGAGTCCCTAACAGCTATGGGAACCCCTTTACAGTTGTCATTCTGGAAACTAGGAGCCTTGGAGCTGCAATACACTGCAGAAACCCTTGGAGAACATTATCCAGTGTCTGAAGGTGAACTCAAAATGGTGCAGCTGGTGGACTAACCAGAACTGGTTTGAACTTTTAACCTGGAGTAATGTCAGTAATAATCATTTGCTGAGTGTTTATCCAGGCCAGAAACTTACTACTTTGTGAGTTTCCTGGTTATGTTATGTAGTTACAATAAATCTAAGTATTTTTAAGCTCTGTAGCAGTTTTTCAGAGGTTTCTGTTGCTAAAAATAACATACATTATCGTCAAAAAACTATAGCATTTAGTCCCAAGAGCAAAGGAACCCAGAGTTGAGAGCTACCAGTTTGAGACACTCCTGTAATACTCTGCAGATGCAGACAACTGTGTAAACAGAACTTATGTCTGGAAGAACCACACAAACACCTATTTTAGCCCATTTATGTTTACTTGCAGGCTAAAGCTACCATTTCCTCCCAACCTACAACAGAGAACCTGTAAATGCATTCTGTATGGCAGTCCAAAATACAACCAACAAAATCCCCTGTCTTTTAGCACTTCCAGTGATGGTGTTTCCACTTCTGTGGGAGGCTTGTTCCAATGCTTGAGCACTCCTTCAGTGAAAAATTTTTCATAATACCTAATTTAAACCTCTCCTGGCATAGCTTGAGGCCATTTCTTTACTATTTTTTAACACGGTTAATGTGTTTCAGGAGATGCAATCTGAGCTGAAGATGAAGTATGATGCCCAGGTTACTTTGTACAGAAGTTACCGAGTGGGAGACCTTCCTGACATCCAGATTGAATACTGCAGTCTCATTGCTCCTCTGCAGGGCCTTGCCCAGGTCTGTCTGCTTTTCAAAGGTCATTTATGAAGTTTTCTGGTCCTGTAGGGAAAATGCCATGCAGCTGGGCAACAACTTTGAAAATTGATTTGTTATTCTGCAGTCAGCTGCTGTGATACACATTTAAAGAGTCTGTTTTGAGGGAATGTTTCTCCTACCCCTGTGCTGGTGCAGTGATGAGAGAAAAGGCTTGGCTGCTTGCCTCACCTAAGCAGTTGAAGACTGGATACATCAGCTGTTGTCTATTTCCTCCAGCTTCCTCTGCTCAAGAAACAGATGGTGGTGGTATTTGTAGACATTACTGCAAAGGACATTTCACTGCACAGTAACAAAACAACCATTTCTCTTCTATTATATGGCTGTAATAGACTTGTAAAAATACAAACTAACATAATGTGACTAAGACTGGACTCAGACTAATCAGTAAAGCTGATCTAATATTCCTTTTCCTATGGGAGAGTGGTAGAAACTGTAGATTGGACTGAACAGTAGACTGAATCCCGTTTTAGTCTTTGCGAAGTCACAGTCTTCCTGATTACCTTTGTATTTCATTACTTTTGATAGTCCCTTATCTCTCTGTAAAGGAAGGAAGTAGCACACTCATGAGTTATCTAAATAGCATTAGATAAAGAGTTAGACCAAATTCCAGACCATGATAGACCAATATGCATAGTATTATGTTGCACACACAAATGTGTTTCTGGATTGAAAAAATGCCTTTAAATCTCATATGAAACTGTCTGTCTGTGCAGACATTCTGTCTCTCTGTTAGCTGCCTCAGTTTTTAGGATCAAGTCTCCTCACACATTGATTCTTCTTTTTTTTTCTTGAAATTCTCTTCATGGACTGTGGTGTCCCTAACATGATATTGGGTGTCTGGTTCCTGTAATGGGAGTTGTGAGTATGTGGAAATTGTAAATTCCACCCTCTCCACTAACACTCTGGCCTGAAACCTGCATTGTCTTGGAGTTTCTTTAAGTAGAAGAATTAGAATGGGATTTGAATGGGTAGTACGGTAATTCCCAGCACAGGTGAGATGCATGCCAGACTAAATAGTCCACTCCCAAAGAGTGTCTAGGGATTAGGTACAGGGTGGGTCATCTCTTTTAATTTTATTTATTAGTCTATTTAGTCCCAGCAAAATTCAGTGACCTTACTGCTTTTGTTGTAATTTACAGAAAGATCCAACATTTGCCAAGCAACTTTTCAGCAGTTTGTTTAGTGGAATTTTTCATGAGGTAAAGAAGTCTAAAAACCCTTCCGAGAAAAACATCATTGTCCAGAAGCTGCTGAACGACTTCAATAATTTCCTCAGTATGAGTCTGTCATACTTTCCACCATTCATTGCATGCATCCAGGTAAATCCTGATATATGGCATGAAAGTAACTGGATATAATGTCTTTGTCTAAATGTGTGATAAACCCAGTGGTAGTGAAGGTCAAATACTGTCATTGAAGTTTAGACAGAGATGGAAGGAGAATTGTTAACCAAATGGGTATTTAAGTGACACTTGTTAAGGTGAACAAGGTAATTCATGCCTCTGAACTGATTTTTCAAGGTTTCTAGGATTTCTGATCTCTAGAGTTTGAGTCACCTTTTAATGTTTTAATTGCATCAGTAACAAGAAGAGGTTTGATTACAAATGAAAGCTGTTTCAATTGAAGTGGCAATTGAGAACAATTGAAAGGGTTATGTGGGTGTCATGCGCTTATCTTCCTGTTTCTGGGAAGTGCTTACTGAGGAATTCTTTGATGTCTTGAGGGTATCAGTAGCTGTCAGACTTTGTTGTTAGCCTCTCTTGTTTATTTTTTAAAATTAGTCCCCTGAAGTAGTTGTCTGGGGATTTTCAGTAATGAGGGAAGGGCTCACCAAAGGATGAGTGGGTGCACCACAGTTGTTTCACTGGAAAGGAAACACAAGCCTTTCTGTTATGAGAATATATTGACCTGGAATAGATTGTGAATTTCATCTTTTAACCCACTTTTCAGGGAGATTAAAAAAACCTTGTCTCAGCACCTTTTACATACCTTTTGTCACTGTATTTAATGATTCTTACCAACTGTATAGATCTTGATGTTGTGTCTGATCCCTACCTCTCAAAATAATCTTTTTTTGAGTGGCAGCTAAGAGCTTTTTTTTTTGTGATGGAAATTTAAACACTCTGGGACAATAGGTGTCATTCCAAATACAGGAGAACCATCTAGTTTGGACTAGCTTTGTAAATAGTGACCAATTTTGATTCTTGGTACTTGTAATTACACATCTGAAAAAATGTAATTTCTTGTTTACTTTTTTCTGTGCAGCTGCATAAAAGGTCAAATACTATGGGGATTTTTCTGGGCTGTCTTGGTATTTTTTGAGCCAACGTCTCACAATAGCTATCTGTTAATATTCCCTCTTGACATTGCATTTGTTGGTTCTCTGTCTTGATATTATTTGTGTTGAATTATGCAGTCTAGACCCTGCTAATAACATTGCTGCATTAGGCTACCTTTTTTATTTTTCTGAATAGCCATTAAATGAAGACTCAAAAAGTAAATAAGTTAAAATTCATCAAAAATACAGAGTTTGTAAGAGAAATAAGAGCATCTGATTGCCATCCTCATCAATAAGAAAAGTACGATAGCATGAAGTACAAACAGCCTGCAAGCAGTGAGAGGAAGTTTTTTCCCAGCAGGGAATTGAGTTCACATTGATCAAGAGAGCAAGCTGGGAGAGTGTGTGCTGAGAGCATAGCAGTGTCAAGGCTTTCATTTGGCTCACAAAGACTATCCTAGTGGCTTGCTCATTTGGAAATACAGCTTCTCTTTCCTGTATACCAACAGCATAATAAATACTGGCTGGTTTCAGAAAGGCTTCCTACTTCACTGCTGTTTCCTTCTGGTTGTTTAACTTTTTAATCTTCTGCAGGTTCACATCCCATCAGGAGAGTAACTTAGTGGGTAAAAAGAGCTGGTTTTGTCTACAAATATAATATTGAAATTGACTATGAAGCTCTGGGATTCACTTTCAGGGCAGATTAAGAACTAGCTGAAATAGTAAAAGAGGTTAACTCCATGACAAAGGTTTATATAGCCTCCGAAGAGATTATTGGTCTCTGAAGAACATATAATTGCCTTAAAAATATTTTAGCTTCCAGGCTAGCTTGGATGCCATTCTCCCTAATCTTTGAACATGTGGTGCTTGTTGCATATGGAGCAGGGAACATTCCCTCTGCTTTCAGAAGTGGTCAAATAGTCACCAAAATGCACTAAATAGAAAGATACTTCCTTTGATGTGGATGTCTTTAAATTTCATGTTTGGGAGGGTATTCATTCTTGGGACATACCATTGTATTTGCACAGTTCTTACACTTTTTCCTGTGCTATGAGAAAGGCCTTTTGGTCTTAGCTTAGCAAAATCATTCTTAAGGTTTTAGATCATGCAGTTTTTACTGTGTTCCTGACATAACCCCTAAAAGCTGGCAGTCAAGGAATGCGTCTGGGGCGTATGTGTAGCTAGTTGATATTGCCTTAATAGTAGTTGAAATATATATGCTAACCCTTCATTGGGATCTGCCTGGTCTGTAACTCAGGAAGCTACGAGAGCCTGTGTTTTTTCCTCTTTCTTTATTGAGCACAAATCTATTAGTATGAGTGTGTACAAATTGTGTCATGAGTTTGCTTATCCAGGTGCCTCCTTTGTAGTTTTTGTGGTGGTTTGTCATTTATCGAAGAAGTGTAGCTTGGTTATTTTCAGTCTTCTGTTGCAATTTCCAAATAGTGGTTTCTTTTCACATAGTATTCTTGAAAATACTGTGTTGCGAGAAGAATCAGACTTTTATGTTTTGTTTGATAATGTGGTGCTGTTTCTTGTAATGAAAGCTATACTGAACCTCTTCCATGTTGTGAATTTTTTTCTTCTGTTTGTTTAAGATCCTATTGCAACTTTTCTTTAGGAGAAAAGAAAACAAAATAAAAAACCAACACTGGCTTTAATAAACATGTCGCTTTCATGATATATTTACCTGTATTTAGAATAGTGATTTAAGTATTTAAAAAAACCTTCAAGTAAACAAGAACGTTTATCTCTGAAGAAGGGATTATTCTGTGGTTGAATTTATGTTAAATATGATAAAGAGAAATGTTGTTACATCCTTAAATCAGGCAGGAGTAGATGAGTACAGTACTAGAGGAGTCTTAACAGGAATCTGTGATGTGCTAAAACTGGCTGAGTGTGTGGATAAAAAGCCTGCAGCTCAGAGAAGACATTGTGGTAAATCATGCCTTTGGCTCATGGCAGGAATGCACCACTGAACAGGTTAAGTGAAGCACAGCTGCTCTGTAGCAGGCAAAATCCTGCCAATAAACAGAAGGAAAAGTTCAGGCTGTCAATGTGTCCATCTACCTCTCCCCCACTTTCCTCGTGATTTTGTCCAGAGAGTTGTCCCATGTCCTGGAGCCAAAGTATATGGGCTTATTCTGTCCTGTTCTCTGTCCAAAGAGCAACAGCGCAGAAGGAAAAGATTGCAGTTTTCACAAAGTTGGGAGCTTCTGGAGACCTAATGGCTTATTTCCAAAGCTTGCACTATAAGAAAAGGGATAGCAAATAAGTAATCTGTGTAGTTTTACACCAAGTAGACACCTGTTGTTTTGTTTAATTTTACAGGAAATGAGTTACCAGCACAGAGAGCTATTGGAACTAGACTCAGCTAATGTAAGCACAAGCTGTCTTGCAAGTTTGCAGCAGCCTGTGGGCATCCTTCTTCTGGAGCATGCCCTGACGGCTCTGTCCCCTGTGGAGGAGCCCCCGTCCAAGAAGATGCGTGGGAGGACAGAGCTGCCCCCAGATGTGATCAGATGGATTGAACTTGCTAAGTAAATTCCTGTTTGAGACAATTTACTTCCACTTAAGTTTGCCTTGGGAAGAGCTCTGCTTTTATGGCTCGTGGGATTTCTTTTTTAGTCTTTCTGTCTTGTAGAATTAGATATACTTTTGATATCTTCTCAGTCAGTGTCAGCAGTTAGACTTAAAAACTGTGCACTCTGATGTTGCTGTCAGGCTGCTGAAAATCATCTTGTTCATAGCTTTTGAACTGAAGGAGTTTCCACTTCCATGTTGTTCAGATATTATCCTACAAGATGAAGTTTATGAAGTTAATTATGTATTTCTGATCTTACATGTGAAATATTTTCTAAGCCAGTAGCATTACTGCTTATTGAATTACTGTTTTTTAAATAGCTTCTGTTTGCATTGGTGTACATCTGCTGAACTATTTAAAAGATTTCTCTTTTCAATTTTACTAGGCTCTACCGATCCCTTGGGGATTATGATGCCCTTCGTGGCATTTTCAGTGGTAAGATCGGGACTAAGGAAATTACACGGAAAGCTTTGTTGGCTGAAGCAAGGAACGATTATGCTGAAGCAGCTCAATATTATGATAAGGTAAAATGACAGCAAGTAATTTTTGTTCCATAAATCTTTCATGACTTCAAACTAATAAAATTTTAAAAACTTAAACATTTTGAAAGGCAGCAGATTGTCTGAAATGTCCTTGTGCTTTATTTGATGGTTCATTGTGTAAAGACACTGGGAATAGATGAGCCAACAGTAAGCATGATGCTTTCCTTACTGTTTGTTACAAAGCTTCACAAGTGAAATTATTTAGTCAGAATTTGCACAATTCTGCACAATTTGCTCCAAGAGAGCAAATTGCATGTGTTCATGGCATGAGATACAGTGGGTAAAAATGAAGAAGGATTTCTAACCTTCTTTTAAAATGTTCGCTCTTTAGAAATGCAGGTTTACTGAAGACAGCTACCTGAAAGTAATTTATGTATAAACACTGCCAAGCTTGAATTTTCTGCATTTAATGTTGTTGCCACACTCTGGTAAATGGAGACATATTTTAATGAGACAGTGAATTACAGTTAAGTTGCTGGTGCCTTAAAATTGAAACAGGTTCTTGGCTGGAATCTGGCACTATTCTCACCTCCAAATTAATTTCTTAGGCACTCTCCCAAGAAGACTGGCAAGACGGAGAGCCAACAGAAGCAGAGAAGGACTTCTGGGAACTTGCATCTTTGGAATGCTATGACCACCTCACAATGTGGAAGTCTCTGGAGTATTGTGCTACTGTTAATATTGATAGTGGAAAACCCCCAGACCTAAGCAAAACATGGAATGATCCATTTTTTCAGGTTTTTAGAAATTATTTCATTGATACTGAACCATTTTTAGCTCTGTAGGGATATCCTACAGTAATGAGGTTATGGGTGAAAATCAATTGCATTGTTTGGGTTACTTTATTATGGAAATAAGCAGAGAGTCTGATATATAAAAAAAATTGAAGCAATTACTTCTAGTTGTTCTTTTTGATGTTTAATTTTTACCTTAAGTCTTTGGCAGATACTATAGGACCAGCTTTATTGTCACCGTCTTCCTTTTGCAAGTCTTTTGTTGCTTTTCTCGCTTTTATTTGTCTTCTGTTATAAGAGTTACCAAACCATGGGTTTAGAAATTGGAAGAATTTACAAACAACTTTTTGAGCTATAGGAAAAGGCTGCTGGTGATTTATTAGCCAATTGGAATTTGTCTGAAGGGAAAATACTTTAAAAAAAAACATTCAGAATGTTTTTGTATTTATTTGATCTGCCACTGATAACAAAAAATTTTGTCATCTATATTCCATTCCTAGAAATAAAGACTATGTTTTCACCCTGTAGGAGACATATCTGCCCTATATAATACGCAGTAAGTTGAAGTTACTGCTCAGTGGGGAGAATGACCAGACATTGCTAACCTTTATTGATGAGGCAATGAAGACAGAACAGAAGAAAGCCATTATAGAAATGCACTACAGCCAAGAACTTAGTCTCCTGTACATCCTGCAAGATGATTTTGACAGAGCCAAATATTACATTAGCAATGGCATGCAGATCTTCATGCAGGTAACAATCTCTTCTATCTCTGGTATGGTTTTTCTGTATAAACTCCTGGAACAATGAAACTGCTGTTGCTATTACTGCGACTAGATTATACTCTCAAGAGAAACACTCACTCAAATACAATGAAATTTAGGTGCCTTCCATGTCATATGACAAAACTTCTTTTGAAGTCACAGCTTGCAATGATGAAAGGTGAGTGAGCCAGTGGAGTGCATCCTCCCATTTTAGTTTGTTGTGTTCTGCTGACTTAATCTTTTATACATTTCTCAGAGGCATCGTTTGTGGAGATAATAAAACTTTTATTTCATTCATCTTTTCAGGGGCCTCCTGTCCCCAGAACAAGCTTACGAAGAGTATTGCATTGAGAAGTTAAAAATTTCATCCATTACCAAGTTTTGATTAGACTGTAGGACTTTGCTAAAACCTAGGATAGGAATTGCAGCTAGAATATGCCTCTATGCTTGTCCAAAGCAGAATTGCTCTCTGATTATGGGCTATTAAATTACTTGTGAGAGACTGGTTCTAAAGTATAATATATAGCAGCATCAGATCAATAGTTGTAGAGCACTGAATAGAACCATGCTTTAAAGTCTGTCTATGAAATCTTTGATTCTCTCCCTTTCTTTTCAGAGCTACTCCAGTATTGATTCTTTGTTATATCAAAGTCGAATGACCAAACTGCAGTCTGTACAAGCTTTGACAGAAATACAGGATTTCATCAATTTTATGACCAAGAGAAGTAAAGATTTTTTTTCTCAAGCAATTTTCCTTTCATTGTATTCAGTAATTGTGGTTTCCTGAACTTTGAATTTCTGAACTGCTGTTTGAAGGAGCATAAATCTGGAATTACTTCATACTGTCTTCTTGACAGTAAGATCTATTACAATTTTGTAAGATAGACTTAAAGATAATTCTGTGTTCTATTGCAAAGTTTATTTAGCATAGCTCTTGTGATAGGAGTTAAGCATCTCTATTAAAAGTGTAAGTGTAGTTTTAAACTAAGCTTTTTTTGTTGGAGCAGCTTTTGGTAGTAAATAGAAATAAAAAATGGTTGTTGTATATAAGTTGTAGCTACTGATGTAGGCCTGAAGTACAAGTTTATGTGCCTAAACCAAATCAGATATTAAATTTAGGTAACAGTTCCACTATATTCCAGCATGTTCCTATATGGAAAGAAAACTCCCAGTGGTGATCCCCAGTGGCAGTTGACATAGATATCCTTATGGAATCTCCTGTGCTTCAGCAGTAAACAAAAATAATGTGATGATCATTAAATAGTGCTTATAGTGCAAGCCCAGAAATCCAAGTAGGTTGCTTAATTGCAGTTTTCTGGTTTGAATGTTAGGCTGTATTTTGTTTAGCCCATTTTGATGCTATTTGACTTTAGATGCATTTGAAATGTTCTTAATTGATTTCTAGGTAACTTAGCTTCAGAAGTTTCCCTTAAGAGACTTCTCAGAACTTGGACAAGCAGATATCCAGATGCTAAAATGGATCCTATGAACATCTGGGATGATATCATTACAAATCGGTAAAATTGCATTCTTGAGTTAGCTTAAGTTTGTCTGCCTGTTAAGTTCCAGGAAGTGCTTTTTCAAATGCTACTTGTTTTCATATTGGGAGAGTTTTGATCCAATGTATGACTTTTTTTTTTTTCCCCTTCTTTTTTAACTGTGGTAATAGCTTTCTCAATATAACTGGTGGGCTTGTGTGACTAACTTGTGGTGCGGAGCAAAAGGAGGTTGAGAAATGGCCAGGGAATAAACTGTATTTTGATAGGGAAACATAGATGTTAGTTTAGGCATTTTCTCGGATCAGTGACTACATGCACTGTGTAAGCTGGCCCATTTCAGCAGCAGTTAAACATATTCATTTGTAATTGAGTAGATTAGCTGCATTTAGCTCCATGAAACATCACCCAAAAGGCCAATCTATTATGAATGAAAATACTTGCCTACTTTGTAGGAAGTTCCAAAATGAGGAACTGTCACTCTCAGTGCTTCACCTGTGTGTGGGGAAGTTAATGACCTCTGCTCTAACTGGAGACTTCTGTTGTGCAACTGTTGCTAGAAAGAACAAAGGCTCTCTGGGGACTCCCTTGGATTAGCTCTGAAGAAGCTGGAATGCTTTTTCAAATTTGAAAGTTTTCTGTCCTTGCCATGGTGTCTGTCTTCGTCCCAATTCATTCTTCCAGTGCAAATCTAGATTAGTCCTCCTTTCCTGTGCAGTAACTTCTTCAATAGCTCTGCTGATACGTACTGTGCTTTGTAATTTATTATCTCATGGTGCCAGGAAAGCATGGCTACTAAGAGCTTATTGCAGTTCAATATTAGGCAGAATACATAGCATGGTTTACTTTTGAAAAAAGTCTCCAAACATTTATGACTTGAAGGGTTGTCAGGGTGTTAAACACTTTATGCGCTTTTAGAAAACCTTTGTCTCGAATTAGTAACAAAGAATGTGCCAAGTGCCACTTCAGACTCTAGTGCTGTCCTCTGCTTTTGAGTAATAGGCTACATAATGAGATGTGCTATTAAGTTAGATAGGACCGGTTGTGGGGTGACAGGATTCATCATTGATACATGGCAGTTCCCTTTCAAAAGCTGAGTATGGTTGCTGAGTATGGTTGCTGCAACACAGATTTCGGTGTTGACGTGTTGATGTGATATGTATTTGAATAGCAGGTTGACATAAAATACAGCCTGGCACTCTCACTAAATAATTGAGACTCCTGTTTGTTTGCGCTTCTGTCAAGTTGGAATGCAAGTTACAGCTTGGTGAACTTAGGGACTGTAGCCTGCAGAAAGGAACTAACTAACAAAAAATCCCACTCTATAATGGTCATTTTTTAATACTAATCTTGTCAGTTCAAAATCCTAGAATGCTGTCAGGGTCAACCTGGCCCCTGTTGGGAGTGTCCAGACTCTGTGGACTGTGTTTAGCCATGCTTAAGGTGATAGCTGTAGTCTAAAAATGTAGACATTTTTTATTAGCTTTATTTGCTGTTATACAAATCAACACTTTTGAACATTCATTTCCTTGAATGTATATAGAGTGATATATACCCCTGTTGTTGTTTTCCAGGTGTTTCTTTCTTGACAAACTGCAGGAGAAACTTCCATCTGTTCAGGCCAATGACAGTATGGAGGTGGACGGAGAATATGGTGCTGGTGACCAAATGGAAGTGGATCAACAGAGTGAAAACATTTACTCAATGATTAAAAGCTGCAAATTTAATATGAAAATGAAGATGATAGAAAGTGCCAGGAAACAGGTGAATATACTGTCTGATAGCTTCCAAATTGGTGAGAAAATACATAGAAAAATCTGGAAAAGCCTTTAAGGTGGTCTTTGGTACCTTTTTGCCGGGGCAAACCTTATGTCATTTTCACCCTGCTATCCAGGACATTTTGAAAGCTCAAGAAAGTCAGTTCCACACTGAAAGAAAACCAAAGGATAAATGTTAATTACAAAGTTGATGATAATTTGTCATTACTGGAAATGTGCCTAAAGTCCACTTTGATCCACAGATGGTTTTGGGTACTCTAAAGGTCAGATAAAGTATCTGAAATGCTTCAGTCTTTAATGGAAGGGATGCTTGTAATCAAGCAGTATGCTTTCTTATTTACAAATAGTCTCTTCTGTACAAGAAAACAAATTGAATTCTGATTGAATTAGTATCATTTACTTCAATCAGCAATGCGGAAGTTCTTTTTTTTCACAGTTTTCATTTCTGCTGTTAGTTAACACTAACAAAGAACTGAAGTGACATAGGAATTTTGGGTTGAATCTAGCTGTTGAAATGACTGAAACAGCCTTTTTGATGATGGGTCTTTGGTGTTTCAAGCTTGAGACAAGACGAATAATTAAGTCAAGGTCTCCCATCTTCTCAGATGCTGCAGAAATCTGCAGTCATTAGAAGAGTTTATTTTAAGCAGTGTGAGAAGTAAATATAACATTCTTGCTTTGTTGACCTTACACTCTTAGAGGAGTAAGTGAAAAATAAGATTTCCTTTAATGTTACTTGCATGAAACCTCTCATTCAAACACAAACATAACTGATTTTCTTAATGATATCTTAAATCAAGTTACGTTTCCCATATGTGTTTGTACCAAAGAGCAGTTAAATGCCTGTTGAATCATGCAGCTGGAATTATTTTCTCAGTTTTTTAAACCTCTGTTCTTCTCTTTTGCTTTTCAAACTTCTCTGTTAGCACAAATCTGGTTCTGAATATGAGACCCAGCATGCAGTGAACATCTCTTTGTCTTGCTATAACTTGACTTGTGTTACTTAAATCTTCTCATCCCTAATTTGGTTGTAGGCAGGTTTTAGTTCCTCTTCAGACTTATTGTCTGAAAATTGTCTTAATCCAAATACAGAATAGCTTTGCAGTTGCCAAGAAGCTCCTGAAAGACTTGCGCAAAGAAGCCAGAACGAGGGAGGATTGGCTGGTGAGGTGGAATTATGCCTATTGCCGCTTCACTCACAGTAGCAGCCACAACCTGAGCTGTCCTGAACGCCTCCTTTCAGTGTTGAAAACCATCTCCCTGCTTGGTAACAGCCTTCTCTTTGCTTCACCTTGTTTATTTTACAAAGTTGCTTTGTTGTCCAGTTACCAATTTTTGGTTTTGAATTTCAACAGAAGATACGAAATCTGACTATCTCAGCAAGAATGTAATGGCCTTCCGAAACCAGAATCTTCTTCTGGGTACTACGTATCACATCATGGCCAATGCTCTTAGTCAGGATCCAAGATGTCTTGAGCAAATTGAGAAAGAAAAGGCTTCAAAGATATCACTAATATCAGGAGAAAGTCTTGAGAATCCTGAAAAGGTAAATGAGAGGGGAAGATTTTTTAGTTGTTCAGTATCATAATTACTACAAATTATTACTTCAATAGGTAGTGATGGCTGTGGACAGATGCAGAGCATGTGAAACCTGTCTGCTATTCGCAGTGATTTGTCCATCAACACCAGAAAGAGAAAGAAGGGGGGGAGGTGGGGGAAAAGGGGAAGGAAAAAAAAGAGCTGTAAGAAGCAGGGATAAAAAAGGGGAAGAAAAAACAAAAGTACCACTGCTGGCTTATTTCTACTAATTTCTAAAGCCACCATGAAGACCGTTACATATAGAATCATAGAATGATTTGGGTTGAAAGGGACCTTAATGATCATCTAGTTCCAACCCCCTTGCCATTGGCAGGGACACCTTTCACTAGACCAGGTTACTCAGAGCTCCATCCAGCCTCGGCTTGAACACCTCCAGGGATGGAATACCCACAGTTTCTCTGGGCAACCTGTTCCAGTGCCTCACCATCCTCAGAGCAAAGAGCTTGCTCCTGAATTCCAATCTAAACCTACTCTTTCAGTTTGCAGCAATTGCTGCTTGTCCTGTCACTATATGCCCTTGTAAAAAGTCGCTCTCCATCTTTCTTGCAGGATCACTTCAGGGAATATGAACCATATTACTCTAAAACAAAAAGAATTTAATTTGTGGTTTTTGCTTATTAAAAGTAAAGCAGATCATGAAGAAATTCCTGCAAAAAACGGTTTTAAATTTTCAGGTGTGTAGAAACTTAGGCAAAAGCTTGAGCTTCATTTATTAGCTAATTCTTAAGAGCATTCCTCTTTAGGCAATCTAAAGGATGAGCATAAAAGCTTTTCTGTGTCAGATGAATAAGATTGCCATACCAGGTATTTCTGTAAGATTAAGAAGTTTAGCCTTATTTTAGCTTAGTATTAAGCAGTACTCTGACCCTGGTAGTCTCCCTCTACCTACCTGCCTATTTAATTTCAGTTACAGCATTTAGTGTGGCCAGAAGAGCCAGGGAAGTGATTGTCCTGCAGTGTTTGGCAGTGACGAGATTTTTTAGACTGAGATTTTTTAGACTGGAAAAAAAGAGGGTCAGGAGAGACCTCATTGCTCTCTACAACCACCTGAGAGGAGATTGTAGTGAGGTGAGGGCTGGTCTCTTCTGCCCTGTCCCAAGTGAGAGGGTGAGATGAAATGGCCTCAAGTTGTGCCAGGTAGGTTCAGATTGGATATTAGAATCTTTTGTTTTTTTTAATGAAAGAGTGGTCAGGCATTGGACTANCCTGAGAGGAGATTGTAGTGAGGTGAGGGCTGGTCTCTTCTGCCCTGTCCCAAGTGAGAGGGTGAGATAAATGGCCTCAAGTTGTGCCAGGTAGGTTCAGATTGGATATTAGAATATTTTGTTTTTTTTAATGAAAGAGTGGTCAGGCATTGGACTAAGTTATCCAGGGTGCTGGTGGAGTCACCATCTCTGGAAGTGTTCAAGAGGCATCTGGATGTGGCACTTCCAGATATGGTTTAGGGGTGATTGTGGTGGTGCTGGGTTGGCAGTCGGACAGATGATCTTGAAGATCTCTTTCAACCTTGATGATTCAGTGATTCTGTAAAGAATCTTGTCAAGTCATTCATTGCATGAGCTGCATTAGAAATGTATGATGGATATTACTATATAATAGGGGAAAAGGCATCAGTTTCAAAATAGTTTGATGCATGCTTTTTTAAACACAAGTTCCAAGTGTAACTGTTATGCAGATGTTGCAGATATGTTTTAATAGGAAGAAACCCTGAAAGTTTTATTATATTTTCTGTTAACTGTTTCCAAAAACTCTGGTAGCGTTAACTATTTTTGCAGTGACAAAAATTCCACTAACCAAAGACTAATTTAAGTTTACATTGTGATTTATATATTTCCATCAAAAATAGTGGAAACTAAAATTCTGGAAATCACTGCTAGAAATAACATCCCAATTTTTTTCCTTTTTATCAGCTACTCAGAACATCTTAAAATAGTTAAAGTTTTATCTACTCAAGACTTGCAACAGAGCTCCAGTTTGAGAAAGGGCTGTTCAGTGCTATTTGCTAATGCGTGTTTTTTTTCCTCTTGTTGAATTTCAGGTGCTGGCGGGTCTGAACAAGAAGGCTTTCCAGTGTTTCAGCTGTGCTGTGAGGAAGTCGGAGGAGGAGGTGCAGTCCCACTCCATGGACCATGTGGACATGGTGGGAGTTGTGGAGGCATATATGACTTTGATCAGCTTCTGTGACCAGTATCTGCGTAGGGAAGAGGAAGGCTTGCTTGGTTAGTCAGGATTTCTCCTAAGCTTGTGAGGTGTATTTATCTGTGATCCCTGAACTTTTGCGATACCCAGGAGATCTCCATCAGCAACACAGCTTGAATTGAAATGGAGCAGTTTGACCTCCAGTTCAGCTGTATTTGTATTCCTTTTTTACCTCCACTGTTACTGCTAGCTCTGGTACTAGTGAAGCACTTGTAGTCTCCCTCTTACTTGTGAGAAATACATCATATCCAGCAGATGCGTCCCTTGTTCCTTCCCAGACCACAGCAGCCTTGTATTTAAAGCAGGCAAGATACCAGCAGTGATGCAGCTTCCTGATAAAGCTAATCCTTACAGTCCCCAAGTACATGTGTTGCAGATGTGTGCAGTTCAAACAGATGGGAAAGAGAACAAAGTAAAAATACAAAATACACTTGGAAAAAAAATACCAAATTGTAAAGATGAATGTTTCAGATGATCAAAGACATGGAACAAGTGATGGTGCTTCTGATAATTCTTGTTTAATGTCTCTTGGCAGAAATTAACACTGTGGATCTGCAGCAGTTCCCAGCTATTGTGGTGGAGAAAATGATAAAAGCTTTAAAACTGAATTCCAGAGAAGCCAGGCTGAGATTTCCTAGACTGCTCCAAATAATTGAAAGATATCCAGCAGAGACATTGGGTCTAGTGGCACGAGAGGTTAGTTGCTTCAATTTTTCTGGCAGCAAATGTTGCTATAAATCAAATTTTAAAGGTGGGGGTGGAGGTTGGATACATAGAGAGGTTAGACTGGTAAGTTTTGCTTCAGGGAAATCAGATAAATTTTATACCATCATTGTTCCTTGTCCTTTCTGTAACTTGCTGAGTCTAATTCACATGGACAGAAACTTTTTTTCTTAAAAGTGTAACTTTTTATCATTATTCTGATTCCAGATGTTAGTTTGAGAGTTGCTGGAGAAAAACTGTGATATGTTTTGTCATCTTTTTTTTTCCTTCAGAGCAATCTAAATGAGCTGACAAAGGTGGTTAGTATTAGGGTGAGGAATGTATCTTATTCCTGTAGGCTGTTTCCTGCATGCAGGACGCCAGCAGCTTTTCCAGACTCACTCCATGTCTCCCACCTCTCCCTGTCCTTCTTCACTTCAGAGGTTGCTACAGCTTTGTCTTCCTTTGTATTTCCCACTTCCTTCCTTCTTTCCTTCTACAACCTGTCTTTCCATTGTGGTTCCACGGCAGGATACCGTGAGCCTTCCCTGCTGGTGTGGGACAGATAAGCTGAGACCTTCTCTGTGACTCATGCCTGTTCCTGCCTTGGCCTGCCTGCCTTTTCAAGCCCATGTCATTGTGCTGCTGCTCCCAGAGCAACAGGCCCTGTCAGAGAAGGAACTCAAGTGAGACAGAAACTTGGGTTAGTTATTCCAAGGAACTGAGAAAATAGCAGAAATGGCTGAGATGCACAAGGTGTGGCCACAGTGAAACACCAGTAGTTCAAACAGAACCTGACACGTGGTCCAGTTGACAAATCTCACCCAGAAAGGGAGTTCACCTGGCATTGATTTATCCTATAATGTCTTTCCGTGAGATAAATGCTGGCAGTATGATCTTAAATTCTGTTAGAAATGCTTAAAGCTGAACAAAGGACAAAACTGTGTTAAGAGTTTCAGTGTTCCCCTTCCTGGCATTTTTTACTCAAATCAAGACTTCAACCCAATGGTGATTGAACTGAATTTCTTCAGATTTTTGAGCTGTTGTATATGATGATCAAAAATTATTGTGTTGCATTCAGAGAGAAAAGCCACAAGTTTGAGTGTAAAGCCTCATATTGATCAACAAGCTGCAAATCTTTATAATGGAAAACATATTAAGCCATAGTGGTGGGGGTAGAAGTAGTGATGACAGTAATTAAATCTGTGCTTCTTTGGGGCAGGTTTTGCACACCTAGTTGACATTCTCTGTTGCCTTTTCACGTTTTTCTATGTCAGGCTACTTCACAGAGCAGTTTCGGTTGTTTGCTATGTTTGGTATTTTCGAGGAGGACCAAAGTTGAACGTAGCGTCTGTTTTTGCAGCTTTCTTCGGTTCCCTGTTGGCAGTTCATTGGTTGGATTAGCCAGATGATGGCACTACTTGACAAGGATGAAGCAGTAGCTGTACAACATACTGTTGAAGAGATTGCAAATATCTATCCCCAGGCGCTCATCTACCCTTTCATGATCAGCAGTGAAAGTTACTGCTTCAAAGATACTGCAGCTGGCTGCAAGAACAAGGAGTTTGTAGAAAGGTGAATTTGCAATTGGAGTAGCTCTTTTGTATGTTTTTTATTCAGGAGTGGACAGATTTATTTATTTTTCCTACACAAGCTCTTTTCTTTAGCAATCACAAGAAATATTAGAAGATAGCCTTCAGTTTTCATTTAAAGGCATAGAGAAGTGCATACATCAGCTCTGTCAGTGTCAGATATACTCAGGTTGGTGGCATGAATACTTTATGAAGTGTTGGGTACATCTAGTCCCCAGGCTGTTGGAAGTTAGAAGTTTTCCAAGATAAAACAAAAAGACCACAGAGAGGCAACCCCTTTTTCCTTGTAATTCTGTGGTATTGAATATTTACAATCTTTCTAGTACCAAGAGAAAGCAGATATGTTCAAATAGAATAGATGCTCATACCAGACTTCAGAGTGAGCAGTGAATGGATGCATATTATCTTGGGGAATGACAGCTGTTGGTTATGGTGTTCTCTGCTTTTTCAGTGTGCAACATGCAGCTTCTCCTACAAGCTTTCCCTTACCCGTTTTGCCATGCAATAACATTTGAGTTAATCCCCAGGCAAAAAATCAGTTTCTGTCACACAATGCTGTAGAACCACTCCTAAAATTTTGTGTCTTTTTGCCTTTTTCTCAAATCTGATACCCTTGCTGAATAAATTTTTGCTTAAAATAAAAAGATAAAGTCTTGTTTTTCACAGACAATATCACTCTTCAATAACTTGGATGCAATAGTCTGGTCAATGCCTGTGTCTATTTCAAGCATGCTTTCCACTCGCTCACCAAGTTCCTATTTTCATGGTGGGACATATAATTAAAAAATTGGGAGCTATGTAGCATGTTCAGTCAACACATAAACAGTCATGCAGCCTAAGTAGAAATTCCAAGGGAGTCTTACCTACCTACACTTGAATTATTTGACCAGATTCTTGTATATAGCAGACAGTCTAGATCATTGCTTATCTGCAGGCAAGGTGGTGATGGTAGTTCCCACTGCATTGTGATGCTTTTTCCACTTCTTTTAAAGGATCAAGAGTAGGCTGGATAGAGGAGGAGTAGTTCAAGATTTTGTTCACTCCCTGGAGCAGCTCTCTAATCCTGTAATGATTTTCAAGGTAAAGTGTATTTTTCCCCCCCCCTTCCCCTTCATTCCTCACCTTCTCTTCGGAAGAGCGAGGGCTGGGTGGAGCCTGACACAGTTCAGTTGACACCACAGCCACAGGAAGTGGTTCAACCCAGCACCAACTCATGATGATGATGATTTTGGGGTGCTGTCAGCAGCTTTCACTGGTGATGCACTTCCTCCCTTGTGCCAGCTGGATGTTCTGCGCCATCCCTTTTCAGCTTTCCCCTTCAGGGTCTGTGCCCTGCCCCACCTTACTCATTCTGAAACCCATACAGAATTATCATTGTGGCCATCTTTATAATTTTGAACTACTTGTGTTCAATTGCTTGTGTTCTTATGCCCTTTCCCTGCTGGGCATTTCTGTCTACATTCTGACTTGTTTGTCCAAAGGATTCTTGTCCTGTGTTTAGTGCCACTCCTGGCCCCACAGAGGCTTTCTTAGTTTGCACTAAACACTATGGTAGTAAACATAATTATCATCATAAAGTAGAAACATTTTATCAAGACACAGAATAAAATGGAAATATTTCCATAGCCTTTTGGTTGCTCTTTTTGTGGTCAAAAGATATGTAATTGTTGGCTGTTAGTAAATATAGTAATCTCAGTGCAATCTGAGTGGCTTACTGAAGAGCAAGGGCCAGTAAATCTTTTCTCAATACTCATCTGTTCTCTTATCTTTGCAGGATTGGGCTGAGGATGTCAAAAATGAATTGTCAAAATCTCAGAGAAACAAAAAGAAGCTTAAGGAAATGTATGAAGGAATGTACAAGAACTTGGGAAATTTGGAGGCTCCTGGCCTTGGACTGATGAGGAAAAGGTTTATTCAGGTATGTGTGATTACTGAGTAGTGTTGGCATCATGTGCTTTTCTAGAAGACAATAGACAGTCAAAAGAGGGAACCAGATCACAGCTTTTACAGGTGCTGCAGGACTTGATGAGACTTGATCAAGTCAGGAGTAGGACTGGGATTTCTTTGCTAGAAGCCATGGACTTAACATATTTCACTTTCCACTTATAACTGCCCTGCAGGGATAAATGTTCCCTCTTACACAGCTTCTGCCTCTCCTGTCCTGCTTGCTGCCAGATTCTTAGGACCTGAACCTCTAATCATCCGTGGGAATCTGGCCTTGTTTTTTGTTCCCTGCTGCCAAGGATCTGTGAGCACCTTAGGGAGTTTTGCTGTATTGTACTACTCAAATTTTCTGCCGATACAGGGTTACTTAGGGTAAATAATAGAAGAGTTACAACTATGAAGAATTATAGAAAAGACTTTGCAAAACTGACTGAGTTCTAAAGTAGTGAAAATCAGTGTCGAAAATGAAGTGATACACGTGGCAAGAAGACATAATTACTCTAGCATCACATAGAAATTCTTCGGGTTTTAGCTGACTACTGCAGTTCAAGAACAAAATCTTGATTTGTGATAGTTCTTTGGGAACATCAGCTGTGAATACACATGGGCAGTCAAGAAAGAAAAGCAAATGCTCATCATTATTAAGAACAGAGAATTAAACATGGATTTGTACATTGGCATAGCAGCCTTCTCTGTCTCTTCATTCTTGAACATTATAGTCCTCATCTGCAGCATTCTCAACCCAGATATACTAAAACTGGATGAGGTTCAAAGTGGCAAGAATAATCTGAGGTACAGAGTAACCACTGCACAAGCAACTTCAGCATTCCTCCAGTTGAAAAAGACAAAATTATGCCAGATACAATAAAACTCTTAACATTATTCCCAACACCGGTGGTGCTAGGTTGACTGATGGTTGGACTTGATAAACTTAAAGGTCTTTTCCAACCGTAACAATTCTATGATTCTATCAGGATGCCAGGCATGAAGTAAATACTCTATGGAAGTGGCAGGTTCAGACCAGTGAGAAGTGTTTCCTCATTCAGTACACACTTAAGTCCTGAACTCCTGCTGCAGGGTATTACCGGTGCTCTCACGGGTTCAAATAGCAAGCAGGTAATAGCACGGAGAGGGGGAAAGGCTTTGAGGGCTTTTACATAAAAATGCACACTTCCGGGTCCAGAAATCGCTGAGCTGCAAATTGCTGAGGCCAGGAGAGTGGTATTCCTGTAGAAAGAGCATCCTGACTATGCTTGAACGGTCTGTGCATAGCCCCGTGGCCAGGGCGGGGTGGATCCAGCTCTCTCCCATTGTGGCCACTCTTATGTCATATTAGCATTAGATAAACTAACCTGGGTGTCTGTAGGGGAGATTCCTTCCCCATGAGCGGGGAAAGGTGGAGGATGAGAGTAAGGTGGAGTTGGGAGGAGGTGAGGTGATAATGAAACAGGGTAATTGGGAGTTGAGGGGCACACTAACCCTTTGAATGTGTTGCTGTGAGATAAGATGGGTCTTTGATGATAATGACTTTAAACTTAAGAGTAGGGGATAAGAATGTGCAGGATGTGCCCTGTCAGGGGTGGGGGTAGGGAGAGGGGAGCAGCTGTACAGGGTACAAGCATAGCAAGGGACTTAGCAGGCATGAGCACAAAGGCTGTTTGGATGATTTGTGTGCCCACTTAAAACGAAAATATCCATGGCTCTTTAAAAAGCTGAAATGTGCAGTATTAGAGGATACGGAGAGAAGAGCAAGGGAGATGCTGGACAGGGGTATCAGGGTTGTACCCCCTGTTAAAGGGAAGAGGGAGGGCAGTATTCCTGCAGAGAATAGCTGCAGAAGAGAGTCAGGGTGATGGTGCACAGGCTCTGAATTCTTTGCTTTCAGGATGCATTATTAAGAGGAAACAAAGTGTGCTGTGAGAATAACTTATCATTTCTAGTGTCCTTGTTGGGGAAAAATACAAGTTGTCTCCCTTGACTGACACATAAAATTGCTCTACTATGTGAAGTACTTCAGGCTCATAATCTTGAAATAGATTTAGTGATAAAGATACTGTTGACCGTAGCAGTCTCCTCAAAAGGATAATGGTTTTTGTATTTTCTTTTATTTCAGTGAAATAGCTGTGTCCTTCATAGTTTAGGAGAAAAATGATCAGGCATTTAAAAAAATGTATCTTTCCAAGCCATTAATACCAGGTCCAAGAAGGAACATTTGGTTTTTCTAGAACCTTGAATTATGAACACAGGAAGTCAACTCAGTTAACTATTTGTAGATAATACTTACTTTGTTTATTAAATGGAGCTGTGTGAAATGACTTTGCACTTTCCCTTTATCAGGATATTTTAAAAACTTTAAAATATGGGTTTATACATTGTATGTCCAAAATTATTTTAAGCAAGAATAAATCCAGTAGTAAATAGAACATGTAAACATTTCATGGAATCACAGAATGGTTTGGGTTGGAAGGGACCTTGAAGATCATCTGGTTCCAACACCCTTGTCATGGGCAGGGACACCTCCCACTAGACCAGGTTGCTCAAAGCCCCATCCA
Source organism: Dasyornis broadbenti (assembly GCA_013397935.1). NCBI lineage: Eukaryota > Metazoa > Chordata > Aves > Passeriformes > Dasyornithidae > Dasyornis > Dasyornis broadbenti. The sequence continues at coordinate 225,579 of VZRN01003139.1, read as the reverse complement.
ACCTGGCCTTGAACTCTTCCAGGGATGGGGCATCCACATCTTCTCTGGGCTACTTGTTCTGGTTTATATAAAGAATTTCTTCCTAACAGCTAAACAAGCTGTGTGTGTAGATAGGAAGGTACTGTTTTGGTGCTGTTGGATAGTTTCTAGCACTGTGTAAACAGGATTCCTTTCTATAAATGATTGTTAGGCTTTTGGGAAGGACTTGGATGATCATTTTGGCAGAGGTGGTTCAGAACTGCTGGATATGAAGATTAGTGACTTTGATGCAGTTGCAGCTTCTCTCATCTCAAAAATGAACAAAACCCATAAAGAACCTGGAAACCTGAAAGAATGTTCACCGTGGATGAGTGAATTCAAAGCTGAGTTCTTGAGGAATGAACTAGAGGTACCTGGTAAGTTCCTCTTCAGAGTCAATGGTGAACTGTCCCATACAAGAAAGTTGCTACTCTTGAGCTTTATTTCTAATATTGAATATATGGCCCTTCTTTCTGGCCTTATGCCTTATCTGGCCTTACTTGAAATAATTCAGTTCACTCATTATCTCTTTAAATCTGTTCTTAACCTGTAGTCCTGATTTTTAAAATTGTATCTAAACTTGTATCTCTTACCTAAGAATTTAGTATTTTTCTAAAGGCCTGACTCCAGGAAATTTGATATATAAATCTAATATGTTTAAATCTAGTTCAAAAAAGGTTGTGTCATCTGAAACCATTAAGAGCTTGATTCTAACAGCTAAAAAAGGAAATGTTATCAGTGATTCACAGATAAAATCATACTATGTGTATGTTGGATCTTTTTTATGCATTTAAAATATTTTCTTCATAGTTTTCATTCTACCAATTTGACAACAGTTGGATGTGTGTTCTGGTGTTAAACACACTTTAAAATAACGTCAGTCTATATAACATTTTTCTGTTATTTTTTTTCCACTACCACTTCAGGTCAGTATGATGGAAAAGGGAAACCACTGCCAGAGTACCACGCAAAAATTGCGGGATTTGATGAACGGGTATGTTTTTAGGATTGAGTCAGAATCATGTGTGATATAAATCTGTGTCCATATTCATATGAAGAATTTGGCAGTAACAGGGTCATTGCTTGTTTACACATCTTGCAGCATGCAAAGGAAGGGCTGCAAGAGGGCACTTGTTTTTCTAGTATAATTGAGTAACTTGATTATGTCATCTAGGAATGACAGATATGCTTAATTCCAGTGATGATTCCATAAGACCAAGTCTTTTATCACAAATATTTTGCTTTTTCCTGTCTTTTTTCAAGATAAGTGTAATGGAATCCTTGAGGAAGCCAAAACGTATAACAATCCGAGGCAGTGATGAGCGGGAATATCCTTTTCTTGTCAAAGGTGGTGAAGACCTGCGACAAGACCAACGCATTGAGCAGCTGTTTGATGTAATGAACATTATCCTTTCCCAAGATGCTACATGTAGCCAAAAAAATATGCAGTTAAAAACTTACCAGGTCATCCCCATGACAACAAGGTAGGTGTTTATCTTGAAGGGACAGAAATCCTTATGTTAACATCCATTACTTTTGGGATGTTGGAAAGTGGGAATTTTGTGTGCCAGATTCAGATTGAGAGTGTTTTGTGCCTTGGCTTAATTTTTTTTTTTCCTTTTCCTTTTAAACAACATTGAAATTGCTTTGTCTGGAAACTGTTTTTCAGAATATATTTAAATTGGTAGCTTTTAACCTTCTTTTAGTAGGCACTAGAATGTGTTGCTTCCCATTTGTGATGTTCCTCTAAAGTTCAGCTCTGAGCTACTTGTTCTTATCTCTGACTTACTTTGTTCCAGACTGGGACTCATCAAGTGGCTGGAAAATACTTGTACCTTAAAAGAATTCCTTAAAAATAGCATGTCTGAAGAGGAAGATATCAGCTATTACAGGTGATGCTTGGTTTAGCTGTCTTCTCTGGTAGAGACCACTACCAATGGGTTTTTGGATAACTGACAGTCTTGTGGCAGGATTTTCTTTTTTCTTTTCTCCTTTTTTTTTTTATATTTTTAATTAAAGAATGAAATAAAAGCACTTACAAGCAAGGAGGCAGTTTGTACTTCCTGACCCAAATTAGTAATTGGCAACTGTTTGTTTAATGAGTGCCATTGTACCTAGAATATCCTCCACCCAGCTTGTTTAAACAAGAGACTTATAATTATAATCATGTGTGACGTCATTATCATCACCATTTCCTTATCAGCAGATTGATTTTACAAGCAGAGGATTTTGATCTCTTGATTTGATCAGGCAGGAAATGGACTTAGGTCAATGGAGGGCAGGGGAAGGGAGTAGAGAAAGAGCTGTTCAGAACCTGGGTTCAGCAGTGAGTCAGTGATGGGGGTGGAAATTGGCAGCAAATGCACAGAACACAACTGAAAAAGAGCACTGTCTCTGATTTTATACAAGTGCTGGGTTTGAATAAATTATATTGCTTTCTCGTGATTGTAATTGAAGGTTGAATATTTGTAAAATTGATTTAATTCTAGCATTTCAGCCTAGTTCTGTCCTGGAATTTAGAAATGTGGTTTAATTTACAAATGTGGTTCTTAGTTACATAATCTCTGTTTGGGTTTGTCTGAGTGTCGTTGTCACCATTTATTTTACTAGTTAACATTTATGGGGCAGGTTGGAGGAAACTCCAGCATGGAGGTTGGACTCCAAAGAGTCTTTATTTCTATGGTTGTTTGATTTGTGAGCAGTTTAGGAACTGCTACAGTTCCTGCATTACTGCTGTCTGATTCTCTGTTGTGAACAACAGTGGTATTATGTTGATCTCAGTTCAATGAGTGGGAAAGTGAAGGAGGACCACATGGAACCATCCCATGAGGGGAAGAAATTTATAATATGCTAAATGTGGAAGATCAGTGTCTTTTTTAAAGTAGATCATGATTTATTTTTTAAAAAGGCTTTGTTTTACTGTGTATGTAGACTTTAATATTTCCCCATATGTTATTCAGTAAAGACAACTAAGACATTTTATATTGAGCTATGGTTAAGTGACAGCACTCACAAAGGAAAATTTTGGTTGGGGTGGGGGGAACAACTTTCTGAATTTTTGAAATCCGTTTCTTTATCCCAAAGTGATGGGCTACAGTCTATAACTGATAAATGCTTCTTAAATGGAAATGGCATTCTCTATCTCAAAACATGCTTTGGGAGGAAGAGAGAAGGCGGCTAAATTGTTGCCTCTCTGGAACAGAAGTTTAATGTCTGATGTATGTAGTGAAGATGGGAGAAAAATATCAAATTATTCCATAAGCAGTGCAACTAATGAATAATGGCTTCTTGTGGATTAATACCCTAAGTTCAAGCACCCATTCGTCCTCTCTTGTGCACACTGAGGAGATACCAAACTGCATTCCTGCATTCCCTGCCTGCTTGGATGGACAAAGGGCAGCCTGGTACTGTGGTGAACCACATAATGCTTCTCAAAGGGCCATGAGACTGAGTCAAAAATACCTTTCCCTCCCTGGAGAAATTATTTTGGATCTTTCTTCAGAAGGCAGCATCTAATTTTCACAGTACCTATTGACAAATTAACACCTTTGAGATGTCTAATCTTCTGTCAGATATGACTGAAGTGCCTTCAAAGCTGGGGGGAAGGAGATGGATGGATCAGCCTATACACTGACTGCATAAACTTCATTTCCGTAGCAAGGCTAAAATTAATGTAGGCTGTAGCTTCCTGACTTTACCTTTGCATAAAAATCTCATGGGTCAGAGCAGCACAAAGCCTGTGGATATTTGAATGCAGAGGGGTAAGATCACACAGGGAAATCATCAGTGCTTTTCTTCTTTTTTTGTCCCTAGCTCAAGAGGACCTCGTGCCACCTATTCTGAGTGGCTGTCCAGGATGGGTGGGAAAGCACAGGGCATCTCTCGATACCATGCTATGTACAGGTGGGTTTCAAAAGAGAACTGAACATAAAATATAGAAGCTAGAGTGTGCACACACACAGAGTTGTAGAAATTCCAGGAAAAAAATATGATCTGCATTATCATATGATGGCTAGATCTGATTTTTGCTCATTTTACTGCTTTGTCTTACTGGAGATGCTCTGCAGGAGGAATTTATCCTCTTGCCAAAAATCCTACCAGAGCACAGGAATGCTTCCAGAACCTTGCTCACTTCCTTTAGAAAGTGTCTAGAAGCAGATGCTGCTCTTCAACTTTATTTTCTAGGTGTCTTGTTCCTAATTATGCAGTTAGGTAGGCTGCCTCAGAGCCTGAGCATCTGCTAGAATTGGACAGAGAAAATCACAGTTATTCACTGAGAACTTTAGAATATTTGGTGGTTTGGGTCCTGATTAGAGCATCCTCTCAGAAGAATTTCCACACCTACCTAGATCTAGCACATGGGTGGTAAAGTGTCCAGAGGAGCATTTCTGATAAGCTCATAACCTGTTTAAGCAAGTGTCTTGCTTTATAAAGGAAAACTTTGACTCATTTAACTGAATTCATCTACATTAATGCTTGTATTCAGATCCAGAATGTGCTTTGGAAGTAATTCCCAATCACCCCCACTCATCTTCTGTCTGCTGCGTCAAAGAGCTGTCCTCTAATTCACAGCTCTGCTGCTTTCAGAGGGAAGTAGACTGGAAGGAAAGCACCCAGCACATTTCAGCTGCTCATGAGCATTCAGTTCCCAGAACTAGACATGGGCTAGGACAAAGCCTCCTTCCCCAAATCTGCATGGCATGAATGCCCTCAGCACCAGTTCTTCAGTTCTGTTGCTGCCCCTGTGCTGCACCACTTTCCAGTGTCAGTATAGCCTCAGCCTGCTGCTGAGAGATTGAACTGAGGCCTGAATTTCTCTGCTATGAGAAACTGTGCAGCCAGAAAGAACATGATTGTATTCCTGTATTAAAACTTAAACCAACTACTTAATTTGGGGGAAAATACACAAAACTAAACCCTCTTTCGTATTTAGAAATGTCAGTCTTGGAAATAATTGTTGGGAGAAAGAGGGATGATGGGGCATTTCTAATACCAGCTAAAATGTAGGGGATGAACTCTCTGTGGCTTGCTGTACTGTTTAGTGGAGTAAGTACTGCACACTACTGCAGTCTTTCAACATCCAGCAGGCTCTTATTTCAGCAGCTACCATTATTTCTCCTCTACTTTGCAGAAATGCCAGCCGAACAGAAGCAGTCACAGCTTTCAAAAGCAGGGAGAGCAGCGTTCCAGAAGACCTGCTGCGGTAAGTGCGCTGCTGCTGGCCACACATTGTGAAACAAATGTTGGGGTTTCTCTGCATTCAACAAGCGGCTTCTGTTTTGTTAAGGCGAGCCTTCGTGAAAATGAGCACATCTCCCGAGGCCTTCCTGGCCCTGCGCTCCCATTTTGCCAGCTCTCATGCACTGATGTGCATCAGCCACTGGATACTTGGGATTGGAGACAGGCATCTGTCCAACTTCATGATTAACAAGGAGACAGGTGGTATGGTGGGAATAGACTTTGGATACGCTTTTGGCGCTGCCACACAGGTATTTGTTTTCAATTAATTTGTTACAGCTTTTGCATTTGTTATGTGCAGTTACATGTGTGTTCTCGGTACTAAATTTGATGCTCCTCAGTTGCCTGTGTTCTGGTGCAAAATAATCTTTACAAGTTATGTCTAGTTAATTGAATAAAATATCTGAGTCCAGATATTCTCAGACAAGCAGTGAGCTGTAGAACTCCAAAGAGTTGATTTAGTAGTGTTTTCCATAGTTCAGCCATGCTTTCAGCCACTATCACTGAATATTCATGACTAGAGCTTTGACGTCACAACTTGGTTCAATTCTACTTTTGCACACTATTTTCAGTTAAGTAACGAAGAGGGTTTCAAAGCTTAAAAAGAACAAAATAATCCTTCTGTTCCAAGGCTTCTTACTTCTTGTTTTCTTTTGACTTTCCTTCCCCTTGGCTAGTTTTTGAGTGTGCCAGAGTTGATGCCGTTTCGCCTGACTCGCCAGTTTGTTAATCTGATGATGCCAGTGAAAGAGTGGGGACTCATTTACAGCGTGATGGTGCATGCCCTAAGGGCTTATCGTTCAGATCCAGACCTCCTCATCAGCACCATGGATGTATTTGTAAAAGAGCCTTCTTTGGACTGGAAGGTGGGGGTTTGGCCTCTTTCCTTTTTCTTCATGTGAAAATTCTTAAACTGTAATGAGAATAAAACTGACGAAAAAGGAAGTATTCCTTGAGGCTCGCTCTCAGTACTCCTTTTATCTTTCTTCGTTAAGTTCTCAGAGAAACTGAACTTAAAAAGTATTTTAAACGACAGAATTCTATATTGATGCATAAAAAATAGTAGCATATGTCTGTGTTATCAGTGTACTCTTCTTTATCTTTCATGATAATCCTAAAGACGTGGGTATCTCTTGACCACATTATGTCACTTATGGAAGCAGCATCAATATTCTCAACTTCTTGCATTAAACCTCTTAAATTTATGTAACAGCACTGTATATATCAAACTAATAGTAACAGAGAAAAAAATCTGAAACTAGTTGCACTTCAGTCACTTCGGCTGTAAATTAAAGTCATAGGCAAGTTAGATATTATCTCACTGCTTTGTCCTCCACTGCATCTGCAGTGAAGATACTGGCTTAACTTGCTATGATCTGTAGCTTAAAAGCCTTTTTTTAAGTGTGTGATTTATGATAAATAGGGCAAATTTGTTTTCTCCTTAGAACTTTGAACAAAGACAGCTGAAAAAAGGAGGCACGTGGATTAAGGACATAAATACATCTGAAGTAAACTGGTACCCTTTGCAGAAAGTCAGCTATGTCAGAAGAAAGCTTGCAGGTGCCAATCCAGCAATAATCACTTGGTAAGATGCTCTCCTTTTGCTTTAAACTGCTCCACTAAGAGCTTTGGAAGGCTCCTGTGTCAGATTTTGCTCCTTTTGGATAGAGTGGTGGCTAGAAAAAGAGAAGAGACAGACAGGGCAAAATTTCAGCAAACCTTCTGTCAGAATCATTTTGGTCCATGTACAAGCTCTCTGAATCACCCTGCCAGCCAAAACACCAGATATCTCCTCATGAGTTTTCGTGCTCCAGCTCAGGCCTTCTGAGCAGTTTTACTGCTCCTGGCAAAACACACCTCCCCTCCCTGTCAGGCTGCTTAATCTCATATTCCTCAGCTCACTGTTCTTTATGTTTGTCTCCATTGCCTTTAGGGTAGGGATAGTTTTTAAATTAATATATGCTTCTGATGGAGGATTGCTTGAAATGGAACCCGAACCAGCTGTAGGGGAGGCATGGACGAAAGCTGCTTACAAGAAACATTGAATTCAAATCTGGTGGCATTCTCAGGTTATTTATGTCAGTCTAGTCAAGTCTGGTTCAAGCCAGAATGTCTTTAAAGTTCAGTTAAAAGTACAATTAATCCCTTCCATCCTCTCTTAAAAAGTCATTTTGGATTAATCAGGGGAAAGACAGAAAAGCAAAGAAAGCAAGCCTGTTTTAAAACCATACAAATATTGAAAAGTGCAGGACTTGGGAGGAGTCCTTTTTGCGGTCAAGGCTGAACTGGAAAAGGCAGCAAAATATGTTATAGACACAAATCAGGAGGGCAGGTAAAGAGATCAACAGCTTGGATGTGATCTGCTGCATCCTTCTTTTAGTTAGAGACCTTTGACAAGATGGTTATATTCATGGTACATACCCGCTAGTAAAGGACGCTTGAAATCACCAGTCTTCACTGGCCAAGCCTTCTACAGCTCTTGAGCAGCATCCACATCTTGATCTCAACTCAAGCTTTATTTTTCAAGTGCTGTTTTGTATTTAAAAATCCATCTCGGATTTTTTGCTTGTTTCTTTTAGTAAGAGCTTATTTTTGTATTCTCAATTTCAGCGATGAGCTGCGCCTGGGCCATGAGAAGTCGCCTGCTTACAGTGATTTTGCAGCTGTGGCTCGTGGTAACTCTAATCATGATATCAGAGCCAAAGAGCCAGAGGATGGACTTTCAGAGGAGACCCAAGTGAGATGCCTCATTGATCAAGCAACAGACCCCAATATTCTTGGCAGAGTCTGGGAAGGATGGGAACCCTGGATGTGAGGAACTGCCATCGACAACCCTGTCTGCCAAGGGACCTGTACCGTAAAACATTGCTGCAACCAGATCAGAATTTTAAGGCCAAAAAGGAAAAAAAAACCTCTTAACTACTTTTATTATCAGTTAACGTGACTAGTAGAGAAAATAAACTTTTTGTATTAAAGTTGTATTCAAACAGAGATCTTTGTTCTTTTTTAAAAAATTATTTTTCTTGTATGTGGTTCTGTAACAAAGCAGCTTTATTGTCTTTGTGTTACAATCAATGTAGAAAGAACTGGAGGGGCTATAGAGCTTAAAGATTTATTTGAAAAGCACTGAGATCCCTCAGCAGAAAGCACAAATTCATACCCTGCAAACTTGTGGGTGTCCATGTAGTGATGTAGTGAGTTTGTGCTTTTCTTTTGCAGAGACCTTGATGACAATCAACTGAAACTATTCTGCAGCCACATACTATTTGTAATTAAAACTAGAAGGTTTTCATAGCAATAGTATCAGTGAACCACATGGTGAAATTAGACAGAAAATGGCTCTTAACTCTAGATAACACCTAAAGCATCTGAACAGATGTTTCATTACTGGATAACGAGATAGTAACGATGAGACTGTTTTTAGCAATTAGAGGTTATACCCTGTTATCTTTGTCCTTTGGAAGTCTGCACTGCTCACATTGTGCTATTTCCAAAGTATTGTTTGGCCAAAGCCCGAAGTAGGCACTGCTGACACAGCTGAGCATTGTAAGCTTCTTGCTGTAACTGCAGCACAGCACAGGAATGGCTGCTGCACTTTGGAATTTGCTTATGCCAAACTGAGGAGGTTGTGCCAGATGTGGCTCTTCCTCTCCAGCAGCCAGTTCTCAGGTATGCTGGATTTGGCTGGGGTTGAGTTCGTTTTCTTCAGAGTAGCTAGAGTGGTGCTGTGGTTTGGATTAGTGCTGGAAACTGTTGTTAACACAGGGATGTTTCATTATTGCGGAGCAGGGCTTGGACAGAGACAAGGCATGAGGAGGCTGGGGGTGCACGTGGAGCTGGGAGGGGGCACAGCCAGGATAGCTGACTCCAGCTGACCCAAGGGATATCACATACCATAGGGTGTCATGCTCAGCATGTAGAGCTCGGGGAAGGAGAAAGAGGGGGAGATGTTGTTTGTCTCCCAAGTCACTGTTATCCTGGCTTTCCTGGAGATGGCTGAGCACCTGCCTGCCCATGGGGAGTGATGAATTAACTCCTTGTTTTGCTTGTGTGCACAGCTTTTGCTTTACCCTATTATGCTGTCTGCATACCAGCCCCTGAGTTTTCTCACTTTCTGATTCTCCCTGGGGGGAGTGAGCAGCGGCTCTGTGGGGCTGAGACCCCAGCTGGGGTTAAACTGCAGCATCGGGTGACCTGCAGCATGGGCAGCGAGGGGCAAAGAGAATTCTCTCAACTATTACTGTTGCTCATTACCCATATTCACTGCAGGATATAGATTTGATTGAGGCTTTTAATAATTATCATAAAGGGTATAATAAAATTGAGTCTTTGCCCTTTCGCTGCCTACGAGATTTGCCTCCTGCCTCTGTGGCAGTGGGGCAGTTCTGGTCTTGCTGAGGGCCACGTCTGCTGTTGGCACCAGTCTCAAATGAATCTGTCAGCTGGAGAGCAGAGAAATCGCCTCCTGGATACAACTCCATGAAAACTAACCATGAGGAAGATAGCTGAGGCATAAAAAAATGGGGAGAGAGCTTTTCTGTTTCAAATATTTTCCAGCAAGAATTACTATTTGTTACCTTTCTTCTTAATAAACATCCTCTATGGTTTATGTCAATAGTGTTATAAATCAAGAAATTCATAAAAATTTTATCAGACTTTATTAATTGAAAATATTGTCCGGGTGTATTTTTGTAGAGGAAACATTTAAGAATAAAAATAAACTTTCAGCTGCATACCTCATTTCAAAAGCTAATTTAGAAAGCTTCCCCATTTACCCGTTTATAGAGATGATAATCGGGGACAGTAAAGTGGAGGGTTAATAGAAGTGTTTGATAGAGTCTGTTTTTATATACACTTTAGTAAGATGAAGTGGTGTGTTTTGTTCTTTTAATCTCTGCTAACAATTAGGACAGCAGCCTTATGACTAAAACGTGGTCAGGTGAGGTACCCTGGCTTTCATGCTGTCACTCTACAAATACAAGAAAGTTTAAAGCACAATAAAAAAAGCAACATGAAAAGGCAGGGGACGTTTAGCAATCAAGTGGCTGGGCTTACGAGGTGTTTAATGGCACTTTTGGCACATACCTCAGATAGTTACTGGGTACTTTGACCTGCACCGCGGAGGACAAAGTTTAGGTTTATACTTTAACGAGGCTCTTCTCGTAGGACTTTTGATACCCTCAGCAACAGCAATGTTTGTGCACAGCAGGGCTCCCTCCTTGGCCTTTGGGAAGGGGAGTTAGAGTGCAGCCTGGCCTTTCCTGGGGGCGAGGACCGAGGGTCACTCCCCCTTGCTCTCTGCTCCCTGTAGCCCGCAGCGAAAGGCCCGGCTTAGGACATGTTCATGATAATTTAAATCGTTAAAAGCTCCATTTTGGCCCTAGAATAAGCGCAAGAGTGGGAAGCCTCAGCTACATCAGCCCTTCTTAGTCATGTGTTTGTCAAGCTCGTGTGTCAGCTGAGGCGCAAAGCACGAGGCTGCTGGGACTTCAACCCAGAGACACATCCTGTTCAGAGCAAGTGGAGTTTCCCTAACTTTCTTTAGGGAGCTTTCACCATGCAGCCGAATGGGCCTGGAAATCACCTCCAACACGTGTAAGTGGCAGCTGTTGTCCCCAGTCCTGGCTGCTCTCAGTGAGACGCAGCAGCTCAATGGAAAGGCTGGAGGCCACCTGTGGAGCAGCAAGGAAGGTACTGACACAACGCAGACCTCACGTTGCTGGGCCCTGTGCTTTACGGGCTGGGTTTACTTGGCTTCCAGAAAAGAGTAAGATGATGTGAAGATTAGAGTCAGAGACTGCATCAGGCCTCATGATGCAAAACAAAACCTGGGAACTATTCACAAGTACAGCAGAGTATTTCCTTCTCAGATTAAATAACCAGATGGATGGGCACTGTATCTGGAAATCCATTAGTTACATCTAAAAAGTTATATAAAAAATTAGCATATTTTCTCACTAGGTTTTTCTTAGCATATAGAATGATACCATGTTTAAACTAATCCTTACCATCCCTGCCAATCTTATAATTTCCCTCTAGCTAAGAATAACAGTGCTGCTCAATCCAGAGGAAAGCTCTGGAACTGCAGCCTGCAGTCTCCTTTCCCAGTTGATAAAGAGGTTCCTGCATGCTGCTTCCTGTGCTCAGGATTTCCCCCCTTAGACCCCACCACTGCCCCCCAGTTTAAATGTTATCTTGAGGTATCTGTGGCTGAGAGGTGATACAGCACCAGCACACATTAGGGCACAGGAAGGGCATTATGAGCTTTCCACAAAAACAATGAATTGGGCACCTATTCAGACTTGGAATAAGGAATTTCCTACGGCTCCTCTGGTCTCAGACTTAGGGATTTGGCCAGCTGCTTCCAAAAGTTAACATCTATATATAGAGACACTTCTCCCCAAACTTCTTGTTTTTCAAAGTCAAGGATAAGGATTTATTACCTCTGCCTTAAAACTCTTTTTTCCCCTGAGGATAAGGGTCTGCCGAGTCACTTTAGTAATATTGTGTTCTCATTTAGAAATTCCATGGGCTTAAAAAATTTAATTTTTTAAGTTTTGCTGCCTGTAAGAAATGGCATCTACACAGAAAGGTCACACCCTGCAGATACCCACAGCACCAAATGGTGTCACCACTGGTCTTGTAGCAAAACTACCAAAGAGCCACACCTTACATCAAACTAAGACATGTCCAGAACAGGGGGTTTAGAGGGTTTGGGGTTTTTTAGTTTGTTTTGGTTTGGTTTTGTTTTGGGGTTTTTTTGTTGCAAAAAGGTTGGGAAGTTTTTAGGGCCGCAGAGATGATCAGGGCACCTCTTTAGTGAAGGCAGGTTGAGAGGTTGTTCAGCTGGGGAAAGAGAAGGTTCTGGGGAGACCCTATTGCAGCTTTCAGTACCTAAAGTACATGAAGCAGAGGCCACAAGGGACTGGACAAGTTTTGGTTACAGTTTCCAAATTATTTACAGGGTGGGGCTTTTCTCTTTGCTTTTTTGATGGGATAGAAGAGGGTAATATTGACTCCACTTGTCCATTACACTCACAGTAAATTATACCACATGGGATGTCATTTGATTAGGCAGAAGATGTAGCTGTGTATTTGATCACATGAATGGTAATTCATGCAAAACCTGTAGCAGCAAAAAGTACTGAGTATCCACCAAAGAGTGTGAAAAAGCAAGGTTCTGAGGTGTTTTGCTGCAGTAGCACTTGGCCTTTTGGGAGCCTGGGTAGGTGGATGATGTTATTCAGCAGCTCAGCAGCCACAGGTGCAGCTCAACAAACCCAGCCTGGGCTGACAGCACCACGGTTTAAATGCCCACAGGGAGACAAAACACAGAGCTTCAACTAAATGAGCTAAAAGGCAAAATCCTTTCAATTACCATCAAGTTCTTTAGCTACTAAGAGCAGGGAGGCCACAGGCAGGATCAGTGCAATGCTGTACAAGTACAGTACAAGTGAAAAGCAAAATACAGTGGTTCAGGACAAGGGAGAGGCACGAGCTCTGGCAGAGGTGGGATGAGCAGGCAGGGAGGGTCTGTCCAGCAGTCACTATGGGGCTGACCAGAGCCAGCACCAACCTCAGGTAGGAGCTGTCCCTCCCTAGGAGTGTGCAAGCAGGTGTTCTGACTCTCCCCAGACAACCTGTACCTCCTCATTTATGTGTGCCATTCCCTGCTCAGCCCCCATGTGCCATTGCTGGCTTCCAGCTGAAGAATGAAAGGATACTTGCACGCCTGCTTCTTTTTGCGGGGAGGAGAAATGCAGCAAACCAATCCTCCATCTTTTTTCCCCCTTGTCACCTTGCTCTTTACCCACAAATCCCCCAGGACCTGATGTCCTGCTGGTGCAGCCTCATCCCCATAATATCAAGGGCAGAGAAGGGGTCCTTAGGCTCCCCAGGACCAGCACAGCCTTGCCACGCTCATTGTCCCACTGTCCCAAATCATCCTGCATGCCTGGATGCCACCCCATCTCTGAGATTCACAGCCAGCAGCCCAGAGCAAGTTAAAGTTTTGTCTTTTTTCTGCTTCTTAGAGAAAGGTTTATTGTCCTTTCTTGCCAGGTTTAAATACTTTCCTTGATTTGGAGCATGAACCTCAAGCAAGTTCTAAAGAATTTATTCTGAAATTCAGATGATCACATGCTTCTTACTGCTGTTTGAAATTACTGGATCCCAGGGACAAGCCATGATTCGGTGGGTCAGGTACTCAGCAGGACAGATGAGGGAAGTCAAGGGCTTGTCTGTACTTCACTGCTCATGAAATTACATATGCAGATGGGAACAGACTCAGCTGCTGAGATGCCAGAAAAATCCACCCCAGGAAAGAGCAGAGCATGGGTGTCATCCTGCTTTCAGTGCACTGCTTTGGTGAGTGCCAAGTGTCACTTGTTCACATGCTCCTGGATGCTCCGCTGCAGGTGTTGTAGCACCCCAGGGCTTCAGACCCTGCACGGCATGTGGGAGAACCCCCTCAAACATTCTCCTGAAATCACACATCGCAGGCTCGACACAAACACAACGAACTCACCTTCCAGGGCCTGGCTCCTGCCACTTGGTTTTGGGGGACAGGCAACAACAGATCTGTCCACCACAAGTTCCGAACACACCTCCAGGTCCTGAAAACCCTGTAGGCAATGCTGCACCCTCCGTGGTGGGGCTTAGATTGACACAGATGGCTTATATTGAGGTTTGCACAGCAGTTCTATACCTTTTACTGAGGGATTTGAAGAATCGAATTGCTATGAGGCAAGGTGCCCAGCTGGGGTCGGGTGACCTGGCTGGGAACTGCATCTTTTTTGGAGTAACACATGCTGGGCATTAAACAGGCATGTTCAGACTGGCACAGTGGCATGCCAACACTGGCTGACCTTTGGGGTAAGGACTTCGGTGAGCTGGAAGTGTAACAGAGTTCTCCATGCAAACGGTTAAATGAGTGCTCTCCAAGACAAATCATAATTTTATGACTGCAATGACTGCAACGGGTGAGATCTAACCCCTTCCAGCAGAGCAAGGGGAGAGACAGCAGATATCAGACTGCCTCTCACTTCTGAACTACCTTCCCATGCCTCGTGCATGCATTCCTCTACACTTCATGCAGAGAAAAAGGGTTCAGGAGCACCACATTCCCTGTTGGACAGCCAGGACAGGCCAGGCCAGGCCAGGCCAGGGACAGGTGGTGCAGAGTTGTGTAACATGAATAGACCCCAGCATTAGAGGGCAAAAAGTGACATGTAAAAGGGGTTGGGGCATATTAATTCTTTGACACAATGGAAAAAAGAAAAGCAACCATTTCTTATCACTGAAGTTCAGTGGTTAATGCTGGTGTAGATAGAGGTTGTGTGATCAATCCTCTGATGAGGAAGGAAATCAAGTCTATTTAAACATAATACCTCTGGCAGCACTAGAGTTAAAGCAAAGCCTCTCCAAGTGAAACCTTACCTGGCAGATGTAAAACCTCACCTGCCAGGCACTGCACACTTACCCTGATCCCACAAGCCTTCCCACGAGGAGTTTACATCCAAAGGGAGAGCATGTACCAGCCCTGTTCCCAGCTACTTATGTTAAAATACACACCCCTGTGACAAACAGCTGCGGGCATGCAACAGCTGCGGTGGTGGCAGCTGGAGCCCTGCCCAGAGAGGGGCAGCAGGCCCTGCATGACCGGCACGTACCCATGGTCCCCAGGAAGCCACCTCGGGGCAAGCGGCACCGCGATCCGCAGGGCACAGCTCCATGCCAGCAGTGTCAGCTGAGTGCTGGGCTGGAAAGTCAGCGCCTGGGATAGTCCTATCTTAAATATAGAGGGGTCTTCTGGAAGATAAATAAGTAAATATGAAAAAAAAATTAAGGGCATTTTGCTGTGTGTTTCTTTAGTAATTCAGTCAGTGGAGCACCTGGGGGTGAAGCCAGGGTTTCAGAAACTCTTATGTAACTAGAAAACTTATATTTTAGCTGAAAGTATATTCATTTCTCTGATATTTGCCAATTTAATAGAATTAGTTTGTGGAATGCAAGGTGGGGGTCGACAACATGCATAATTATTTAATGTAAGGTTTTAGGAGGCATAACTTCATGCATTCAGCGTGAAGCAGCTAAAGATGCCTCAGGGACCCCTTTCCCACCCGAGTGTCCTGCCAGAAGAAATCTAGGAGGCCACCCTCTTCTCGGAGCGGGGCATTTACATCTTTCTCGGGTGAAGCTGCCCGCGCTCCAGCGAAGGGAGATGAGCCTCGGGAGGGCGCTCGGGTGATGCACAGAGACACGCGTGGGGTAAGCAGCATCTTCCCCGTATCGCTCCATCCAAAGGGCCGCTGAGGAAGTGCGTGGGGGGATGCGTGGTGGTGGTGGCGGGGCAAAATCAGCCTTTTCAGCCAGCTTTTCCGCTGGCCCGGAACAGGGAAAATTAACGCTCAGCCGGGGGAATGGGGTGCCGGTAGTGGCCTCGGGGCATCGCTCCCCGGGGACCGGACGGCGCGGGGAAGGCGGCAGGCTCCCGAAAGACACCCGCACCGTCCCATGCCCGTGGTGGGGGCACCTCGGACCACGGCCACCCTCTGCCGGGAGGTGGCAGCTCGCTGCGGCAGCCCTGCCTCCGCGGCCTCGCACCCCACCCGCTCCCGCCCCCGGGTCCCCGGGGGTGCCGGGAACAGTCGTTCCCCGTCATTGGGGCAGGAGGCGGGGCCCGTGCCGTATAAGAAGGGACCGAGCGGGCGTTTCACTCCCAGGTCCTGAGACGCCTTGTCCCATCCCCGCCTTCTACCACTGCTCACGGCGTGACCCGAGCCCGGATCGGCCCCCTCGGGGAGGTGGCGGCGGGGCTACAGCGACAGCACCGGTGTCACCGAGCAGTAGCAGTGCCAGCGGTGCGAGCAGAGGCAGCAGCCCCGCTCCCACCTGCCCGTGACAGAGGCTGGAGCTGCGACCGTCGCGGAGCGGCTTTTGGTGCCCGCGCTCCGGAGCCCCCGCGCCGCGGCCGTGCGGCGCCGCGTCCCGCTCGCCGATGAGCGCCGCCGCTCTCTACAGCCTGGACTCCCCGGCATGTTATAAGAGCTGGTGCCTGGAGCCCGCCAACTTCTACGACGCCAAGGTGGGCAGCGGCGGCGGGCCGGGTCCCGCCTGCAAGCCGGGGGGCCGCGGCGGCTGCGGGATGAGCGGCGAGGAGGCGGGGGGCGGCCTGGGGGGCAGCGGCACCAACCTGGCTGAGCTGAGCGCCGCCGCCCCGGCCATGTACGAGGACGAGAGCGCCATCGACTTCAGCTCCTACATTGACTCCATGTCTGCCGTGCCCAACCTGGAGCTCTGCAACGACGAGCTCTTCGCCGACCTCTTCAACAGCAACCACAAGCCCGAGCGGGGCGGGGAATACGGCGAGTACTTGCCACCGGGCGGCGGCGCCGGCCGCGACCCCGCCAAGGACCTCGGCGCTGCCATGACCACCCTGCTGGGCTCCGAGCCCCGCACCGCCTCCTCCTCATCCTCCTCCTCTTCCTCCTCCTCCTTCTCCTCCCGCGGCGCTCTGAAGCAGGAGCCGGACTGGAGCGACAGCGACCTCTCCTCCTCGCTGCTGCCTTCACAAATCGCCACCTGCGCCCAGACCATCATGAACCTGAGCGGGCAGCCCACGCCGCCCACGTCCCCCGAGCCGCCGGGCAGCAGCTCCCCCTCCAGCTGCAGCACCCGCTCGCCGGGCCCCGCC